>OW052247.1:59442500-59817500 GCA_932526585.2 Philonthus cognatus
TTTGACATCATATGCCTAAGTGAACACTGGCTTAAACCTAATGAAGAAACTGGGCTTCATATCGGAAATTATAAAAGCGTATCATGTTATACGCGTCACAAATATCAGCATGGTGGTGTAATGCAAGTTTCTCAGAACCAAATAAATGTAAGTAATTTTAATAAAATAAATGATTATTCTATTGAAAAACATTGTGAACTATCATGTACCTTTTTAAATGAAATTAAATTATTAATTATATGTGTATACCGATCTCCGGACGGTGATTTTAATATATTTTTAAATAGAATAAATAGTATGTTTAATGATAACCACGCACATTTCAATTACATAATATTTGGTGGGGATTTTAATGTCTCATTTAATTCAAACGATAATAAAGCGAAGCAATTATGCGATTTACTTGCTACATATGGGTTAAAAATTCATGTTGATTTTAATACAAGGGGCAATAACTGTATAGACAATGTTTTCTCAAATATTAACCCTTCTGATGTGTCAACAAAGGAGTGTAATTCTGGACTATCAGATCACATTGGCATTCACTTTAGGGCAGAGATTGACAAAACCAAAAAAAATATTAAAAATACTAACATATGTAGATTTATAACTAAAAAAGGCACAAATAAATTCTATTCGCTTCTTGAATATACTGATTGGAATTTTATCAATGAGAATTATCTTACTGTAGATGAAAAATTTAATAAATTTATTGATATTCTCAAAAATTATTTTACAAATAGCTTTCCCCTGAAAAAAGTTAAAACTAAACTAAATGAAATAAAATGGTTCAATCACGAACTACGTCAAATGCGCGAAACACTTCATCTTCTTCGAGAAGCGTACATGAAAAATCAAAATCTTAAACAACATTACTATTGCTATCGAAAAAAATACCATGATTCTCTAAAAGAAGCAAAAATTAATGCCAATGTATCTTACATTCAGAACTCAGAAAACAGCACCCGTTCGATGTGGAATGTAATTAATAAAAATCGTGATAAGGCGCAGACAGATGTTGCCTGTACTTTGGAACCTAATGAGCTTAACTTGTTTTTCGCAAATATAGCAAGTGACCTAATAAATAAACTTCCCTCTAATGTAGCTGATCCCCTAGATCTGTTAGTTCAGCAAACACAAACAACCACCGCAAAGTACCTGAACATAAGTGAAGTAACATTCATCCAAATTAGAGATATTGTTAAAAGTTTAAAGAACTCAAAAAGTAGAGATATATATGGTTTCACAACTCCTCTAGTCAAACAAGTAATAGATGTCATAGTTATACCACTAACGAAATTAATTAATCTTTGTATAGTATATGGTATATTCCCAACAGCATTAAAAAACGCAAAGGTAATCCCCATTTTCAAGAAAGGAGACAGATCAGATAAAAATAACTACAGACCAATATCAATACTACCAATAATATCAAAGATCTTTGAAAAGGCAATCGCTAATCAAATAACCGATTTTCTGGAAACGGAAAACGTGTTAAACATGCAGCAGTTCGGCTTTCGAGTGGGGCGATCAACAACAGATGCAGTCAATGCTTTTGTCCAAACAATAGTTGAATGTTTTAATCAAGGCATGCATACAGCCGCTTCCTTTATGGATTTAAGTAAAGCATTTGACTGTGTTTGTCATGAAACCCTCATTCGAAAAATGTTCTTCTATAATTTTCATCCATCAACCTGCAAACTCTTAAATTCATACCTACAGGATAGAAAGCAGTTAGTTATGATAAACAACAATGTATCATCAGAAATTACATTAAAATATGGTGTGCCACAAGGATCAATCCTCGGCCCCATACTATTTTTAACTTACATTAATGATTTACCTTTAGTAGCTAGAGATTCCTCGATCTTTCTCTATGCTGATGATACATTAGTAACAAATAGCGACAATAATATAAATGAGTGTCTAAATGATATTGCACTAACAAAAAAACGGGTTAATGATTGGTCTGTAAATAACAAATTAACTATGAACGAAGAAAAAACTATTGATCAAGTCTTTTCATTACGATCTGTAGAACTTGACACAGAAGCTCCTGTAAAATTTCTTGGAATATATCTTGATAGCAAGCTAACATGGCATTCACACGGGAATGAAATGGCTTCTCGATTATGTAAAAACATTTACTTATTGAGAAACTTAGCGCACAGCCTACCAAGAAAATTTTTACGAACCATATATTTCTCTCTAATTGAAAGTCATCTCTCATACGGAATTGTTACTTGGGGCCACTCTACTATATTGCATCGGCTATTTGGGTTACAAAGAAAGGTAATTAGAATACTATCTGGTTTAGGATATTCTGATGATTGCAAATATGAATTTATTAAACTAGAAATATTAACATTACCAGCTATATACATCCTTAATTGCTTATTACATATTAAAAAAAACATTAAATGTTATCAATCACATGAAGAGATACATATATATAATACTAGAAACAAGGGTGACATCTGTCTGCAGCCACAACGGTTATCAAAATGTCAGAACGGTGTTAGCTACTATGGACCAAAAATATACAATAAAATCCCTGAACCGATAAAAAAACTGAACATTAGACAATTTAAAAAGGAAATAAAAAACTATTTAATTAAAAAAGCGTTTTACACGATAGAAGACCTCATGTCTGACAACTACAAAATATTGTAAACACATTATTTATTTCTTATACTATATATACGTCTTTTTACTCTACTCACAATTTTTAGTTTATATGTATGTCTTTTGACATTTTTAAATTGTATGTTTGTCATTTAACAATTTTAAATATGTGTATGTCATTTGACATTTTTAAGTTATATGTTTGTCATTTGGCAATTTTAAATATATGTATGTCTTTTGACATTCAGTACTTATTTGTTAATAACTGTCCAGTCTGATTACATACATTATTACTTTGTTTATTTACACTTAGCTTTAGTTGTTTCGTCCTTAGATTTAAGCTACTTTTATATTTTATTTGCGTTTCTTGACTTGTGTAAGCAATTATTGTAATGACACAAATTACTAATAAATAAATAAATAAATAAATAAATAAATAAAAAGGATTCAGCTATATTTCCTTCTAATACAAAACATATATAAGTGCGGTGTGCTCGTCCTAAAAAATCCCAAAATGGAGCAATTTTTTCGCCCACTTTCCAGGCGCTCACTTTGCGAGCGGGCTATTTGAAAACCACTTTTGTGATATTGTCCGAATTCATACAGGGTATGCTCCCATTTATTAGCAACGTGTTGATGTAATATGAAGTAATTGAGCGCTTTTCGGATTTTCGGCAAAATTTGAATTTTTTCTTACGAAATTTTGAAATTTCAGTGAACATTTTTGTCAGTAGAAAAAAATCACGAAGGCCTTTGATGATAATAGAAAGAACGTCCGCCAGATTTCTTTCGGTTAATCAAACCTTAAGCTTTCAGAATTCGAGCAATCTTCTTCGTGAAATGTAAATTTAATATAATTTAAAGAAACAATTCGAAATTAAATTGCTCACGGTGCTTAAATTTTGGAAATGGCACATTTGTAAAATTTATTAACATGAAATCAGTTTATTTAAAACTTCACTTTAAATCAGTGTTTTATACGCGTGGCGCATAAAGTAAAATTTCGAGTTTAGAAAAGCTTGAATTTGGATTTGGATGCTTCCAAATTCAAACGTTTAGGCATTTCTAAACTTGAAATTTTACTTCATGCCTAATCTGGGAGTGAAAAACACTTATTAGAAGCCTAAATAAAATTAAAATAAGACAATGGCCAGATTTTGCAGCTAACACTCGGTTTATTTACCTAATTTTAAAACTTTTTTTCTCATTTTTGTTTAATTTAATACAATAGATATTAAATTGAACAAAAATGAGAAAATAAAAGTTTTAAAATTAGGCATTTCTAAACTTGAAATTTTACTTCATGCCTAATCTGGGAGTGAAAAACACTTATTAGAAGCCTAAATAAAATTAAAATAAGACAATGGCCAGATTTTGCAGCTAACACTCGGTTTATTTACCTAATTATAAAACTATTTTTTCTCATTTTTGTTTAATTTAATACAATAGATATTAAATTGAACAAAAATGAGAAAATAAAAGTTTTAAAATTTGTCTAACTTTAAAATGTTTAATTACAACTAAACTGTTTAATTGTAATTAGTAATTATCAATTTAATAAGCAGATAATTGTTATATTTTAAATGGAAATTCCAGATGTTAGTATTGAGTAACAAATTATCGAATGATAAGTGAAAGTCATGTTGATTAAATATTAAATTTTCATAAAATGATAAAATTCGTTTCGCATAAATTGAAATAAATTCTTCATTTAGTAAACCGGTAGGTATTCAAAATAAAAACCAAATAAATGCAATTAAGAATTTATCCTAAATATGTAATTTTCTTACAAGTTTAATTGGAATTAATTTTATTTGATGACATGACACTCGAAATTTTACTTCATGCGCCACGCGTATAAAACACTGAAATATCGTAAAGTTTAAAATATACGGCTTTGGCAATCTAATATGTAAATGTGAATAACACGTGAGTCAAATTCTGCGCTAAACCAATTGTTTAAAACAGTGATTATAGGCAACCCAATAACTCTAACGTATATTGGGTTGCCCTTAATCGTTTTATGTGTGTGTTTTTTGAACATCACTGTAAGTCAGTGTTTCTAAGCGTGGCGCATGAAGTAAAATTTCGAGTTTAGAAAAGCCTAATTTGGATTGGCCGCTCCGCTTCGCTACGCGGCCAATCCAAATTCTTAGGCTTTTCTAAACTCGAAATTTTACTTCATGCTTAGTCTGGGAGTGGAAAACCCTCGTTTAAAGATTCAAATTGAAATCTTTTTAAAAATCAACGAATGTCGTAAAATTTACAGTTTATATATATATATATATATATATATATATATATATATATATGTTTAAACTCTTAGGCTTTTCTAAACTAGAAATGTTACTTTATGCTTAGTCTAAGAGTGGAAAACACTCGTTAAAAGCCTCAAATTAATCGCTTTGTTACAACGAATTCCTTCAAATTTAAAAAATGGTATAGTTATCGGGATATGTATACTAAAAAGAATAAAATTAAAATAAGACAATGGCCAGATTTTGCAGCTAACACTCGGTTTATTTACCTAATTTTAAAACTTTTTTTTCTCATTTTTGTTTAATTTAATACAATAGATATTAAATTGAACAAAAATGAGAAAATAAAAGTTTTAAAATTTGTCTAACTTTAAAATGTTCAATTACAACTAAACTGTTTAATTGTAATTAGTAATTATCAATTTAATAAGCAGATAATTGTTATATTTTAAATGGAAATTCCAGATGTTAGTATTGAGTAACAAATTACCGAATTATAAGTGAAAGTCATGTTGATTAAAAATTAAATTTTCATAAAATGATAAAATTCGTTTCGCATAAATTGAAATAAATTCTTCATTTAGTAAACCGGTAGGTATTCAAAATAAAAACCAAATAAATGCAATTAAGAATTTATCCTAAATATTTAATTTTCTTACAAGTTTAATTGGAATTAATTTTATTTGATGACATGACACTCGAAATTTTACTTCATGCGCCACGCGTATAAAACACTGAAATATCGTAAAGTTTAAAATATACGGCTTTGGCAATCTAATATGTAGATGTGAATAACACGTGAGTCAAATTCTGCGCTAAACCAATTGTTTAAAACAGTGATTATAGGCAACCCAATAACTCTAACGTATATTGGGTTGCCCTTAATCGTTTTATGTGTGTGTTTTTTGAACATCACTGTAAGTCAGTGTTTCTAAGCGTGGCGCATGAAGTAAAATTTCGAGTTTAGAAAAGCCTAATTTGGATTGGCCGCTCCGCTTCGCTACGCGGCCAATCCAAATTCTTAGGCTTTTCTAAACTCGAAATTTTACTTCATGCTTAGTCTGGGAGTGGAAAACCCTCGTTTAAAGATTCAAATTGAAATCTTTTTAAAAAACAACGAATGTCGTAAAATTTACAGTTTATATATATATGTTTAAACTCTTAGGCTTTTCTAAACTAGAAATGTTACTTTATGCTTAGTCTAAGAGTGGAATACACTCGTTAAAAGCCCCAAATTACTCGCTTTGTTACAACGAAATCCTTCAAATTTAAAAAAAGGTATAATTATCGGGATATGTATACGACTGGGGGACATTTTTCCCCACCCGTTTTTCCCCACCTACATTTTCCCTACCATTTTTTCCCCACCTACATTTTCCCTACCATTTTTTCCCCACTACTTATTTTCCCCATCGTTTATTTCCCCATCATAATTTTCCCCAGTAAATAATAATTTCCCTGCTATGAATACATTTATTACAAAAGATGTAAAAGGTACAAATACATGTGTAAAATTGTAAAAATGTGTAAAACTAACAAAAATGAATGCTGTAACCAATGGATTCCAAATATGTTAAAACGTCATCATCAGTATCATTAGTATCGTAATTTGCCCAAATCGGAAAGATTGACTGGATTGGTAGGAAGATTTTTGTTTCGTTGTCTCGTGATGATTTTCTTCAAGTTGCTTCTTTCGGGGAGCTCTGCCAGAACTTCTGAAGGCACTTCGCTCAAAGCTCGCATAATCTGCACTGGAGGAGCTTCGGGATGTTCGAGAGCCTTTCTTTTCATTGCATTGATGCATTTCAGCGCGCTAACCTCTTCCGCATTTGGAATACATTTGTGAACAGACTCAAGCGGTCCCCCACGGACAATTTCGACAGTTTGGCCGCGTGCAGTTGTGGTTGCCGAGGCATAACAACGAGGTTTCTGCTTGCACTTCCACCTGACATTTCCTCCTGATGTTTCCGTATGCTTATAATAGAGGTAACCGTCGACGTGCAATAGAAATCCAGTTTTATTAGGAATCAATTCAATTACGGACATATTGATAGCACAACTGATTTTGATGACACAACTGACACAACTGACGTTTGACATTAAATTTGTTTGACATGAAGGTAGATGTGACATGAAGAAAAGAAGTTCGAAAAAAGTTCGAACAATCGAATGTTTGAAATGAGTGGGGAAAAAATAATTCCGATTTTAAATAGGTGGGGAAACAAAGACATGGGGAAAAACAGGTGGGGAAAAATGTCCCCCCCCATGTATACTTAAAAGAAAAATGCCCTGTATACATTTCAGAATGGCAAACTCATTTACTGCCCATTTCAGAAAATAGACATTTGGACAGTCATTTATATGGTTATTTTTGTAGTCTTTGATATAAATCATTATTTTTTTTATTTTTAGTTAATATATTTTAAAAAACTGTATTTTTCTTTGTAAATAGAAATTATTCTGCTGAGAAATAAATGATTATTATTATTATTATTATTAAAAATATACCTCGTCCATTAATGTTTGTCCATAATAACACACTAACAATAAGAGACAAATCCACCCCAATAAATGTAGACTGAAACGAATGAAATCAGCGAAATCGACCATTAATAGTTCAAATGTCAAAATGCTCATTATAAAAGACGTCAGCGTTATGTGTACCATCATCTGACTTCCGAATGCTTCATTTAAATCATCGCAATATCTTAAAACAATATATTGTTAGAATTATCAGAACATGATCTAGAACAAATTACTATAAACTGTTGGCATTCCAGTAGGCATTTCAGAAACATACGTCGTAATTAAATTCAGCACTATGACACTACCCAATGATATATAACTAAATGTAGTTGAAATTTCCAAGACTCACCGTTTCGTATGGCATAATCTAAGATATGTAATTTTCTTTTCAAAGCAACCGAGGTGCCGACAGTTTATAAACACTCGTTATAATATCGGATGTCCAACAATTATTGAAGTCCTGGGTGGATGTGAAATCAATGAATATTGAATCTGACGTTTATAAAGTCGTAACCTATTTTAGAGAAGTGTTATCGGGGCGCAGGACGTCGCTTGCTGTTTGTGCTAAATTTAATAGATAATTTGAGAGAGCATGAATTCTGCATAAAACCTACGTCCCTCCGTAACAACTCCGATTAGCTCAGTACTTTAACACACACACAATAATAACAAAAGAAACTTACCGAAATCTTAGTTCAAAAGACACTCACTTTTATTATGTTTAATTTAAAATGATTTGTAAATTAACCTCTGACTTCCAAAAACAAAGATAAAATATTTATTCACTACACAAAAAGCAAAATAACACAAGAATGATAATGAATGAAATAAATGACACAAATAAAAGAAAATAAAATAACAATAATAAACAATGAACGAACGCAACGACTTACAAACTGACAAATTCGCGACACTGAATAATTTGACCCAAATTGTTACATTTGCAGTAGGTTACTGTATGTAACAGCAAACACTTGTTGTATAATTCAATGTCCGTTGGGGTATTAGCCCGGGAAGTAGTTGTTTCAATGAGTGTTTGATATAGTCTTTGTAAGACTAACTTGTTGTAGATTGCGAAAAGAATCGCACTTTTAATGTTTGAAGTATTCTGCAACCAAGAATTGGCAATTTCATTTATACTTATGTTTGAACGGTAACGTGACCGCCAGTATAAGGTGTCAAATTGTTTAGAGGGAATGGCAAAGCTATACTGATGAGAGATAAATTTTGAAACGCGTCTATAGATGGCCTGAATAATTTGACCCAAATTGTTACATTTGCAGTAGGTTACTGTATGTAACAGTAAACACTTGTATAATTCAATGTCCGTCGGGGTATTAGCCCGGGAAGTAGTTGTTTCAATGAGTGTTTGATATAGTCTTTGTAAGACTAACTTGTTGTAGATTGCGAAAAGAATCGCACTTTTAATGTTTATACTTAATGATTTGATGGAAACTTGGTGAAACTTTGATGATAACTCCGATGATGATTCGAGCTTCACTCAAGTTTCCCAACTGTACTGAAGTTCCGAACTGTACTGACTCTCCGAACTGTACCGACTCTCCGAACTGTACTGGTTCCGAACTGTACTGAAGTTCCGAACTGTACTGACTTTCCTCTGTCTTCCGCTGTCTCTTATCTTCCCAACCACCGTTGTCTTCACCCCCGCCATGTATCTTGGGGGTGGCGGTGATTGGTCGAGAACGTGGTGGAAGAAGAAGAGGGTGTTTTCATGTTTACCTGAGGCCAAAAAGTTTTAGGCCTCTGGTTTTCGACTGCTCCGGTTTGTCGAATTAACTGTTTTGCGGAAACGCACGACTTTTTAAAAAGCAACTCTTTATTGTGACACGCATCAAGATACAAGCATAACTAACTTCTAATACTAATTTACAATATTTATATGGTTAATAATTGATTACTCAATAAATTACATACAGAGAGTTTTATGTAACACCGAACATGCTAAACTGTACTCAATGTTAATTTTCCTATGTTCGATGTGTACTGGGACGCATCAAAGCATTGAGTGCGATGTGATTGGTTAAGATTTCTAATTGAAATATAGTCAACCCAATTTACACTCTTCTGGGTGCGATTTTATTGGCTACGATTTTTAGTAGTTCTAATGCAAATTAGGACTAATGTAAATAGGTTACACGTAACGTCAAAATAAAATATGTCAGTTATTAAATCTTGTGCGTTCATGGTAAGTGCAGTGTGTGGGAACATGAAACATACTTTGTTGCCCAAAACAAAACATCTGCATTTCAAGCAATCAAGATTCATACTGTCGTGAAACATATCTTCAATTCATTGTAAGTTATACAGTCAATAAAGTAATAAATACACCTACATTATCTTTATTGAGTATAATGTAAACAAAGAAATGAAAATTGAAATGTTTGCCAAATGAAGCAGCACACCTAATACCCCAGTGTTGTTGTGCTGCCAGCAGACCTAGGGGTGGTACTAGCAAACATTTTAACCTGCCTCGCCACGCTCTTCAAATTTGGAATATTTATATTTTAATCTGCCGTAAGGCAGTTTAGTAACGGCATTTTTACTGGTACACTCGAACAACGTACCTTGGGGTGGTCCTGATCAAATGGTTTATACAATACGCTGAATTGAAATTCTTAATAATCTCCAGTGAAATTGAAGCAATGTATAAACTTATCTTGAAATATTAGCAAACGGAAGTAACAGAAATCTGTGTTTCTATTATTTTTGTATTTAAGTTAAATCTGTTCTCCTCTTTCTCATTCTTCTTTTCTGTTTAATATTAACATTCGATTAGTGATGTAGGCAATTAATGAATGACACATTTCATTTTGACGTTAAATGTAAGTTGCGTTAGAACTACTAAAATCGGAGCCAATGAAATCTCACTCAATGCTTTGATGCGTCCCAGAACACATCGAACATAGGAACATTTACATTGAGTACATTTTAGCATGTTCGGTGTTACAAAAAACTCTCTGTATTGCTTATTCATAGGTATTGTAATAAGTCAGGTGCGGTCGTTGATCAGGATCGCTGAAGTGTTGTCTGGATGGTCATAAGGGTATGCTGTTGACACATAACTGTCGAAGTTTGTGCTGCAGATGTTACGACCATAAACCTTTGTTCTCGCTGTTTTTCCGAAATTTTGAGAAATTCCCAAAGGCTTTGTTTTCATGGTCGTAAACATCTACAGCGCGCTGTGGGTTTTATGGCGCTGGTCCTCGGAGGTGCGGAATTTTATGACCTTCCTCGGGGTTGTAAACATCGGCCGGTGCTGGTCGCGCGGTTTATGATGGGGTGGTTTGAAAATTCGTAGCCGTTATTGTCGTGTCACGTTCGGGGGAATTCAATGTTGGACTAATTTACATGTTTACAAGGAAAAAATATACACAATAGAGACACCGAATGATTTGTTACGAACTTGAGCCATTTGGAATTAAAATGATTATGAAATGAAATGAGCAAAACAAATGGAGACCGATGTTTTAGTGAATGTGAATAAAATAATCGAGTTCCGACGTTTTGACTAATACGCCGGTAACAGAAGTAAGAATCGACACTCTTACTTACGTAAGAATCAACAGTGGTTACTCTCCAGATCGAAATACTCCGATTTTTGAATTGTTTTAAATTGAGCCAGGTGTAGACATGTGTGGGACAAACAAATGTTAGAATAAAGTTCTTTCGGAAACTTACCATTTCGCCGCAAATCGTATTTTAAGTTCCGATTTTGAGGTTATATACGTTGGTATTTTTCGGTAAATAAGCATATTACAGGTATAAATTGTACACATAATGAAATTATCTCCAAAATTATGACGTAATTAATCCAAATTGTAGTATTATCTTCATTTATACAGCCAAGATTACAATAATAATTTCACACTAAATCTGACGTTTATTTAAACTAATGGATATATAATACTACATTGATTATTATTTATGTTTAGATTATGAGTATCTTAGCTTTTGGTATACAAAAATAGATGGCGCAAAGTGTATTACAATTTTAAAAAAGACCCGCTTACTAAAATATTTGTCCAATGACTGGGATTATTGCGTAAAAAATTAATTTTGTAATTGAAATATTCAAATTTGTCTCTAACTTCTATAACCATAATTTCTAGTTGTTTGATGGCCAACAATTTTGTTGTTACTCCACTGCTGCAACCCGAGTTGATTTTCGATTTGCGAATTTATTGAAAATCAAAAGTTAAGTGTTTACTATAATTTTATACATAACTGAGTACATGATGATTTTATAATTACAGTATATGTGATATCGGTACGAGATCAATTTACTAAAAAGTAATGGTACGCTATCATAATATTCTCATTTCCGCGTAAAGGTAGCGCCATCTACTTTTTTATATCATTAATTAAAATATTTGTAATTTTCTTATGGATCCAATTTATACAGCGAGTTTTATGTAACACCGAACATGCTAAAATGTACTCAATGTTAATTTTCCTATGTTCGATGTGTACTGGGACGCATCACAGCATTGAGTGCGATGTGATTGGCTACGATTTCTAATAGTAATATAGTCAACCCAATTTACACTCTTCCTGTCAAAAATTAATTAAATCTGTCAATTGTTATGTCAAGTGCAACATATTGTAATATGAATATTTTAGTTCAACAGAATGCATATCAACTTTTAGTATATTTTTAATCAGTAAAATACTTAAAGAAGGCATAAAGAGTAATTTAAAAGAACCAAATAAATAATTCTACTATTCACCTTTTATTAAATACTTAGCCAATAAGTTAAAGAATATAGTTTATTAGAAACAAGTAATATTTATAATAAATTTTCAAAATGACCTCCTTCGCGCTCTAAGCAATATGCTAGACGATGATAAAATAATTTTACAGCATTTCTTAAAAAAAATGGATTAATTTCTTCACATACTAACCGTACTCGAGTCTGAAGTTCTTCCACATTTTTAATTAGAACACTATAAATTTTTGTTTTCATATACCCCCACAGAAGAAAATCATTTGGAGAAAGGTCGGGCGAACGTGCAGGCCAAGATATGGGACCATATCTTCCTATCCACCGACGAGGAAAATGCTGGTTCAAAAACCGCCTTACCTCATTCGTAGAGTGTGGATGAGCTCCGTCAATTTGAAAAAATGAGTTATTAATATTTAAATTCTGTATGCCTGGTATAATATCACTTTGAAGAAGTGTTAAAAATTTACTAGAATTTAGATTTCCGTTAATAAAAAAATGGGCCAATCAAGTGCGTGTCAATAATTCCAATCCATACATTAATTCTCTTGTTGTACTGAGTATGAGTTAAATTTTGAAGGTAGGTATTACTTGTAGACCATATCTAAAAGAAAAGGAATAATGGGTCTAGAAAGGATACAATTAAATAGGAATAACTGACCTGTAATTTTGAGAATTTACTGATCCATCCAGACAAAAAGATGCTTCGTCAGTAAACACTATTTTTCGCAAAATGTCGTTATTTTCATTTACCATATTAAATAAAATTTCACAAAAATTTGATCGCTTAATTTTGTCATCTTCAAACAGCAACTGGTGATTTTGAAATTTGTAGGACCTAAACTTAAATTCTCGTAGAACTCTATGTACAGAGGATTTTAAAATATGAAGTGATTTTGCAATAGTATTTAAAGATACTATTGGACATTCTTCAACACAACACAAAATGTTTAATTTCATCTCTTCTGATAAATTTGACGGTCTTCTTACTCTTCGTTTGTGAAATTTATCTAAACAGCCGGTTCTATTAAATTGTTTTATAAGGTCCGAAATGGTTGAAATGGATGGGATTGGGCGATCAGGAAATTTAACAGAAAATAAATCTCGGGAATTTCTAAAACTGTTTCCTCCATGATACAAGTTCACCAGAAAAATCTTCTCCTTCTTTGTATACATTGTATAACTATCCGTTCTTCTTCTGAGTCTGTTTTAAATGCCAGAACAACAAATATTACTTGTTTGAGATAACTGACAGATTTAATTTATTTTTGAAGGGAAGAGTGTACATTGGGTTGACTATATTACAATTAAAAATCGTAGCCAATCACATCGCACTCAATGCTGTGATGCGTCCCAGTACACATCGAACATAGGAAAATTTACATTGAGTAGATTTTAGCATGTTCGGTGTTACATAAAACTCTCTGTATATCCATTATCGCAAATAAACGTCAGTACACGTCATATTTAGTGTAAATTAAATATCGTGATTTTGGTAGAGCCAAAATCACGATATTTAATTTACACTAAATATGACGTGTACTGACGTTTATTTGAGATAATGGAAATATAAATTGGATCCATATAAAGATAATACTACTATTTTGATTATTTACGTCATAATTTTGGAAATAATTTCATCATATGTACAATTTATTCCTGTAATGTGCCTATTTACCCAAATATACCAACCTATATAACCTCAAAATTGAAACTTAAAATACACTTTGCGGCTAAACGGTAAGTCTCCGAAAGAACTTTATCTTAACATTTGTGCGTCCCACACACGCTTACTTCCAGTTCCGCTGGCAAACTCTCAAAAATCTTAGTATTCCGTTCTGGAGAAAACCCGGTTATGACTTTATAAACGTCAGATTCAATATTTTGAAGTAAGAATCGACATTCATGTTTGATTCCACAGCCACCCAGGACTTCAATAATTGCGATATTTACTTAATTATGGCAATGTGGTATCTAACGCAGAAATTAAAGTTCTTTTCTGAAATCATATCGTCCTCTTCTGAAAACTTTCTTATATAATCGGCTAAGGTCCTCAGATGGTTAGTAGCTTGCATTAACATCGCGCAGAGTAACATCGTTAATGTTACTATTACACAAGATATTGTGAAAACCAAGAATACCTGAAAGATACTTTGGTTAAACAAGTGTAATGCTCCTTACAGACTCTAGGCAGATCTAATTAAATAGGTACAGTTGCGAGAGAAAAAAATTAGTACAGCAGGGAGTTTTAGCCCCTTCTAAAATATCATACCTGATTATTGATTTTGATTTTTTTTTAGATCTTATCAATCTTACCTGATGGCTATAAATAATCTGATATACAGGCGTATAATCAAATTTAAACGGCCATCTACTTCTCGCCACCAATCCGCACGGAATCCCCTTTTCAATCATACTCTTACTCCTAGTCCTTTGGCACGCTTTGTAATTAATCACTGGAGCAGCGACATAAAAAAGTGACCCGATCGCACCGTAAAATACCAAAACCTTGGCCAACAACGTTGCTTTTTTATCTGTCTCAACCATGCTCTCCAGCGAGGTGAACTCCTGAAAATCGTACACTTTTGCGCACAACTTCTTGATCGACTTCCTATTGATGGCGAAACAGATGCCCATGTAGTTTTCACCGGTAATACATACGAATCCAAGCATAACGTTGATTACTTGTGTTATATCAACATCATCCTCTAAAATTACAAGATATAATCTGTGTTTTTTAATATGACCAATCAAATTTGACATTTCAAGAATTTAGTGGTGTAATGCAGTTATGTGTTTTAGGTTAGGACAAGGTACGTCGATGGGCGTAATACATATAAATACATATGTGTTACAAGGTATGACAGACTTGTATCTTTCCATGTTTTCCCCTACCCCTTTTCCCGAAGACTATAGGTCCTGCGAAAGAGAACAATGACGTTGTATTTGGTTACGTTTTTGAGTCTATCATAACCTCTCTTTCCAGTTTCGCTGTACTTTCATAGATAGATTATTTAATATTTTGTGTTAAAAATTAGTGTAATTAAAATAAGACTTTGTGTTAGTGTTAAGTGTCGACCATCCGGTTTCAGTGAAAACCAACCGGTTTTAGTGAAATATATCGTGATGTACAAATTAAAATGTAAAATTCAGTCGAAATAATGCACAAAATAATCCGCCAGGGAGAGCTGACTCAATTTCGTCAAGGTCAAAAAGTGGAAAAGACCCTTAAATATGTATTTACATTATACAGAGAGTTTTTCTTTAAAATATACGTATTCCAAATTCAGCCTATTTTCTGTAAATCTTGAGATATTCCCTGTTTTTTTTTAAAGTTTATTTTAAAGCTTTAATCAAGTGATTTCCACTCCCAGACTAAGCATGAAGTAAAATTTCGAGTTTAGAAAAGCCCCGTGAAAATTTGTCAAGGGTCGCGCAGCGACCCGAGACAAATTTTCTGGGCTTTTCTAAACTCGAAATTTTACTTCATGCGCCACGCGTATTAAACACTAAAATATTGTGAAATTTATGTACATTCGAAAATCGCTTAAAATCTGTGTTTTATAAGCGTGGCGCATGAAGTAAAATTTCGAGTTTAGAAAAGCCCAGAAAATTTGTCTCGGGTCGCTGCGCGACCCTCGACAAATTTTCACGGGGCTTTTCTAAACTCGAAATTTTACTTCATGCTTAGTCTGGGAGTGGAAAACACTCGTTTATAGTTTCAAATTAAACTCTTCTAAAAAAACAAGATGAACATTTTCTTTTAGGTAAACATATGCATAAGCTGTACATTTTCCGACATCCGTTGTTTTTCAAAAGAGCTTGATTTGAAACTTCAAACGAGTGTTTTCCACTCCCATACTAAGCATGAAGTAAAATTTCGAGTTTAGAAAAGCCCCGTGAAAATTTGTCGAGGGTCGCGCAGCGACCCGAGACAAATTTTCTGGGCTTTTCTAAACTCGAAATTTTACTTCATGCGCCACGCGTTTAAAACACAAAAATATTGTGAAATGTATATTTGAACCTCACTCGAAATCAATGTTTTATACGCGTGGCGCATGAAGTAAAATTTCGAGTTTAGAAAAGCCCAGAAAATTTGTCTCGGGTCGCTGCGCGACCCTCGACAAATTTTCACGGGGCTTTTCTAAACTCGAAATTTTACTTCATGCTTAGTCTGGGAGTGGAAAACACTCGTTTATAGTTTCAAATTAAACTCTTCTAAAAAAACAAGATGAACATTTTCTTTTAGGTAAACATATGCATAAGCTGTACATTTTCCGACATCCGTTGTTTTTCAAAAGAGCTTAATTTGAAACTTCAAACGAGTGTTTTCCACTCCCATACTAAGCATGAAGTAAAATTTCGAGTTTAGAAAAGCCCCGTGAAAATTTGTCTCGGGTCGCGCAGCGACCCGAGACAAATTTTCTGGGCTTTTCTAAACTCGAAATTTTACTTCATGAGCCACGCGTTTAAAACACAAAAATATTGTGAAATGTATATTTGAACCTCACTCGAAATCAATGTTTTATACGCGTGGCGCATGAAGTAAAATTTCGAGTTTAGAAAAGCCCAGAAAATTTGTCTCGGGTCGCTGCGCGACCCGAGACAAATTTTCACGGGGCTTTTCTAAACTCGAAATTTTACTTCATGCTTAGTCTGGGAGTAGAAAACACTCGTTTATAGTTTCAAATTAAACTCTTCTAAAAAAAACAAGATGAACATTTTCTTTTAGGTAAACATATGCATAAGCTGTAAATTTTCCGACATCCGTTGTTTTTCAAAAGAGCTTAATTTGAAACTTCAAACGAGTGTTTTCCACTCCCAGACTAAGCGTGAAGTAAAATTTCGAGTTTAGAAAAGCCGAAATTTTACTTTATGCGCCACGCGTTTAAAACACAAAAATATTGTGAAATGTATATTTGAACCTCACTCGAAATCAATGTTTTATACGCGTGGCGCATGAAGTAAAATTTCGAGTTTAGAAAAGCCCAGAAAATTTGTCTCGGGTTGCTGCGCGACCCTCGACAAATTTTCACGGGGCTTTTCTAAACTCGAAATGTTACTTCATGCTTAGTCTGGGAGTGGACAACACTCGTTTAAAACTTCAAATTGAACTCTTTTAAAAATCAACGAATGTCAGAAAATTTACAGCTTATGCATGTTTACCTAAAGATTACCATGAAGTAACCATATTTAAATTCAGCGCGCATTTGTGATGTAACCTATCTCTACCCCCACTCTAAAATCTTCGATTCTGTCGATCCTTCTTATTGTATACTCGACTGTCCTTGGGTTAGGACAAAATTAATCACATGTTATGTTGTAAATCAGCTTTTAATTTGTAGGTTATGTGAAGGGAAATCTGACAGTAATATAACAATTCAATTAACTCACAAAGATAACGATTACAAATGTACTCATCACCGCCTTAAATTATTTTTATGTACTCCCAATTTAATAAGATGTCTCTAAGTATTAGTAATATCTGCCTTCTTCATTATCTGAACATTTATATGTTCAAATTTTTAAAAAGTTCTAAATACAAGGAATGTTTCTTTTAGGTATGAGTTAGGTTAGGTTGTAGTGGTTGCATCGCTCTTGGAGGTGCACACTTAGACCCTACGTATCTTTTTTTAGGTATACATGTTACGATTTTTCAATGTAAAATTTCAGACATTCGTGATCTTATTAAAAACTTTTAATTTGAAAACTCTAACGAGTGTTTTCCACTCCCAGAGTAAGCATGAAGTAAAATTTCGAGTTTAGAAAAGCCTGAAAATTTGGCTTGGTCGCGTAGCGCAGCGGAGCGACCAAGCCAAATCAGGCTTTTCTAAACTCGAAATTTTACTTCATGCGCCACACGTATAAAATACTGATTTATTGTGAAGTTCAAAATATACTTCGACTAAGTTATGTTCATTAATTTTACAAATGTTTATATGGAATATATAGAAGTATACTTAAAAGAAAAAATCCCTGTATGTGGTGTAAAGTTGCAAGTCGTAGCGTTCCTTTTTTGAAACTCTCTGCATCGTAACAATTTATTTGACAAATTATAATTTATTTGTCACATTGATAATCATTTACCAACATCTTAAAATTTAATGTTTAAAACACCCTACTGTTGAAGCAGTACACCAACTGTTCGTAGTAAATACACCCTAAGTTTGGTCATATTAAAAAAAAAACAAAGTATACGTCTTCAAGTTGGTTCTCATTAATTACTTGATGAAACATGTTTACAATACTGATAATTGAATAAAAGTCACTTGGTTTGTTTCACTACAGTAACATTGATAATCATTTACCAACATCTTAAAATTTAATGTTTAAAACACCCTACTGTTGAAACAGTACAGCAACTGTTCGTAGTAAATACACCCTAAGTTTGGTCATATTAAAAAAACACAAAGTATACTTCTTCAAGCTGGTTCCCATTAATTACTTGATGACATATGTTTACAATACTGATAATTGAATAAAAGTCACTTGGTTTGTTTCACTACAGTAGTGACTTTTATTCAATTATAAAGTAGATACGTTAAGTGATTGATTATATTTATAATGAAGGTTTAAATTAAATTACACTTGGTTTGTTTCACAATTTTGTTACTTTACTATTTACTCGACTAGTTTCGCGTTTAACAGCATTATCAGGAGTGATTGATTGATTAATTGAGTTATGTAAAGATTAAATTGACGAATAAAGTACTAATATCCTTTGTTCACGACAATCTTATATGTGTATTATTCAATTGTGTGGGCAGCATAAATGGGGTGCATTAAACACTCAAGTACATTAAACACGGGTATAGTGTTTAACTCGCATATAATGGCTGTTAATCACTCCACTCGCCTTCGGCTCGTTCCGCAAACCTCGATCTCTTGGTTACTAGCTATCATTATATGCTCAAACAAGATAAATTCAAATTCAAAACTATTGGAATTCGAGAAAATAAGCTTACGCTTCTTATAGTTTGCACACTTTAAACATAATATATAAAACTACGAAAAACTATTCGTGAAAATGCAAACAATGTCTTAATTAATAAGACAACTTAAGACGATAAATATCCATTGAAACAACTACTTCCCGTGCAAATACACCTCCGGATATTGAATTATACAATGAATTATTTAAAATCTTATTTAATTTAATTTGTTACAACGCTCTATTAAAGTATATGTAACGTTTAGGTCAAATTCTCTTCAAACCAACTAACAAATACAAATTTAAAATGAAAGGAGAGATAACACAAACAAAAATTGAAGTGAAAGGACGGATTAAAACGAATGTCTTAGGCCATCTATAGACGCGTTTCGAGATTTAACTCTCTTCAGTATAGCTTTGCTAATGACGTTTTAAAAGAAATAGGATTAAAACGTCATAAGCAAAGTTATACTGAAGAAAGATAAATCTCGAAACGCGTCTATAGATGGCCTAAGACATTAGTTTTAATCCAAGTCCTTTCACTTCAATTTTTTTTTTGTGTTATCTCTCCTTTCATTTTAAATTTGTATTTGTTAGTTGGTTTGAAGAGAATTTGACCTAAACGTTACATATACTTTAATAGAGCGTTGTAACAAATCAAATTAAATAAGATTTTAAATATTTCATTGTATAATTCAATATCCGGAGGTGTATTTGCACGGGAAGTAGTTGTTTTAATAGATATTTATCGTCTTAAGTTGTCTTATTAATTTAGACATTGTTTGCATTTTCACGAATAGTTTTTCTTAATTTTATATATTATTATATGCTCGTTGTACAATATAACTGCTATTGATAGAACCATATAACTTAGATGAATATTACTCTAACATTTAGAATTAGTATTAAGAATAGTTATATTGTACAATGAAATGAAATATAGTTATATTGTGTTATATAACTTGTTGTTTTGTCTTGACCTGTTTTCATGTAATTGCTGTATATATGAAATTTTATTTGTATTGTATTTGCAAAAACACTGAAAATAAATGTATTATTATTATTATTATTATACTATTATTCACACTTTTAATTGAATGACCAAATGTTGTTGATATTTTTTGTTTAACCATTCAGCGCCTACCTAATTAGTATTTTATATAAAATTGTAAAGGACAGTTATTACTCCTTTATTCATCAATTTTGTGTTTAATTACCTCCCATGATCGTAACCAAATCATAAAACACCGGTATTGTAACCGGCAACAGAACCAATATAAAATAATAAGTTTCCAAGCGTTTCCACGGGTTCGGTTTGAGCACTCCTCCTTTCGGCCATACTCGAAGTACGGACAGAAATTTCAATTGAAAATCGAAAAACGTGTACGGTTTATCTTCGACTTTCGCAGGCATGACGATTGCGTCACAACACTCTTTAACAAACAGACGCGATTGAATCATTCGACCCACTTTTGCAAACGTCGAAAGTGACATACGAGATGATTACAAAGCGTCCGGTTTTTTTCTTCTTCTTGAGATATTGAAACGTGCTTGCTTAAATTATTAACCATAAATGTCAATCATCGGCGAAATTGCGAAATTCCTTTTTGAAATCGTGATATAGTGGTTGAAATGTGTTATTAAAGAAAATACATTGTAAACACAAAGAGAAAATAGAAGGTTTTTAAAATTTATTTTATGAATAAGTATTGCATTATGTTGTTTGTATTTGTAATATCCATTGCATTTTGCGTATACATAGATGTTATTATACAGCAGTGGTTCTCAAACTTTTTGGTTCCTGGCGCCCTTAATGTATCAGAATGTTTCCGCGGCGCCCTAAATTAAAATATTGGTCTAACTAACGCTCTTCATCGTTGATATTTGTTGATGTAAAGCCAACATTATTTTTGCGGCGCCCCTGTAGCCAAGCGGCGGCGCACAATGGGCCCAAATCAGAAAAAAAAACGCACATTGCAAGAAAAAGTAAAAGTCATTGTAACGGCAAAATTGATAATTATCTACGGTGTTTAAGTCCAAATTAGGTGATGTCTAAGATTTGTAACAATACCAGATTATGTGGTTTATCAGGACAAAGCTCACAATATGAAGGTTTCAACTCAATAATACTTTCTCCAAATAAATTCAATGGGAAGTTACGACTTTCTTAGAAATGGTGCAACTTATAAATACATCGAAGCACAAAGCTGGAATTTTCTCAAAATGATGTCCATTCAAAGGACTATATTTTGAGCTTAATTGCAGCTGCGTCCACTAGCGACCGTAAAAATGTTGGCTTTGAAACGGGAATTGCAAATAGTATCAAAATTGTATTTTCGTTACTTAACATAGATATTTTGGTCATATATCATCCGATTTTCTTTAATAATAAGTTATCAGTACTATTGAAAAATCCATATGGAATATTCATTCTGAAAGTATGAAGTTCAATACTTGTTCCATAAACATTCGATTTCGAGTTTCGGGACAAAATATAAGAAGTTTGAAATATCCATGAAAAACGCGAAATTTAAACTTAAAAATGTCATCCAAAATGCTTTTACGAAAAAAATGTTCGGTGGAAATTGAAGCCTTCACCTACAATTTCATCATTATAGAAACAACTACTTCCCGAACAACTACTCCGACGAATATTTGTTGTTACTCGCTTATCTAGCTTAACACGCTTACCTTACCTACCATAATATTTTGAATTGATTTTGTATTTGAGATGTTTAGCCAATGACAAAAGTGTTGAAAACATTTATTTTAATAAAATTGACAGTTTTCATGACAATATTTTATGCGGCAATCTATCAGAATGATAAATAATTTGAATTTTACTCAGAATCATCTACAATCATCACAAAAGTGTTGAAAAAACGTAATTTTATAATGTTGTCAATTGTAAGTCGTTCAGAGTAATAGTTGATTAGAATTGTGCGGACCATAAAACCTATAGAAAATTTATTTCTGAAATTCACATAGAGTAACATTATAAAACACAGTCTATGCGCGCTTTTTCGGCCATTTGAACCCACTGTGCGGCGCACAGTTTGAAAATCACTCTTATGCAAGGTGGCTGATTTTTAAGTGTCCACCTTATATCTGCTAAAATATCAAAGATACAAAAACAAGTTTAATATGAAACCTATTCTATGCAACATAATCTACAAGATGTTACACATTTTTGTCTATGGCCTACACATTTTCTGGAAAAATGCCAGCAATTATTTTTTCATATAGAATGCTCTGTATATGTTTGGAGAATTATATTCTTAGATAAATTTTCTATTCAATGATTTATCACAAGTACTACTTGGCTCTTAAATTATGCCTAATAACAACGGAATTATTGTAGTCATGTGATATTGTTTCGTTTATTGCAATTGCTTGTCAGATTTGATCATATTAGCAAATACTTAATTATACTTACTTATTTTTAAAAAAGACCAATGTTTAAACCTTTGATGTACAGTAGACGCAACCCAAATGTGAACGCCCTTTGGTTGTCATGGTATTTGTTACTGAAATTCATTGTTGCAATTCTGACTTTGGCCAGTGTAATTAGAAAGAGAGGGGAGAATATTGAATATTGACAATAATTTTTAAGAGCTGTTAAACGTAATTGTGACGAACGACTATGATGCAAAGTATAAATTACACCATTAAATGTTGACTTTCAGATTTCGGTTGCGCCAGCTGTTCAATAGGTTTTCATTTTTTTGAAATGGCACTTGTGATTGTAAAGAGAATTTCATTAAGAATCTGATTCTCAAAAATATTCAGAGCATTCTGTTTAAAATAATTGACTTTTTCGGTAAAATAATTTGGCCATCGAAAAAATAAATATATTTTTTCGATGGCCAAATTATTTTACCGAAAAAGTCAATTATTTTAAACAGAATGCTCTGAATATTTTTGAGAATCAGATTCTTAATGAAATTCTCTTTACAATCACAAGTGCCATTTCAAAAAAATGAATCCATCTTATAGATCACTTTTTTTTGTATCTTCAATATTTTAGCAGATATAAGCAAGCATCAAGCAAGCAAGATTATAAGCATAAGTAAAAAAATTCGTTTCGAGTTTAGAAAAGCCCCATGACCCTCGACAAATTTTCTACGCGGGGTTTTTCTAAACTCGAAATTTTACTTCATACTTAGTCTGGGAGTGGAAGACACTCGTTACTTTAAAGGAGGGTGCCCGGGCCCTCCTGTAGTACCGAAAAATCATACTTTTAAAAGTGTTGCAGGCAAGTTTTTACCAAAATTAAAATAAATAATTGATTATCTAACGATTAAAAAATAAAATGTTTTTTACTGAGGAAATTATCTACTTGAAAATTTACAAATAGCTGTCAAAATTTATAAATAGAATTTGTATGTATAATCAGCTCAGAAAATCAACATAATTTGTCAACCAACCGAACAAAATAAAGGCTAGTATTTTTTAAACTTAACATTATCTCAGTGTTTTATACGCGTGGCGCATGAAGTGAAATTTCGAGTTTAGAAAAGCCCCGTGAAAATTTGTCTCGGGTCGCTGCGCGACCCTCGACAAATTTTCTACGCGGGGCTTTTCTAAACTCAAAATTTTACTTCATGCTTAGTCGTTAGTTTAAAATATGTCACAACTGTCTATTTAAAAATAATTCAGAAGTAAACTTATGAAGCTTCTGTAGCTCAAGTTTCACAAGTTTAATTTGGAATTAATTTTAAATAAGTGATTTAATATTATTGAAAAAAATACATGTATTCAACGTTGGCAACCTAATATACAATAATGGTATCGGGTTGCCTATAATCACTGCTCTAAACAACTTGTTCAATGCAATACATGATTTTTGAAAATCTTTCAATTTGAACCTTAAAACGAGTGTTTCCACTCCTTGATTACGCATGAAGTAAAGTTTTGATCGCGTAGCGAAGCGGAGCGATCAAACCAAATTTTCAGGCTTTTCTAAACTCGAAATTTTACTTCATGCGCCACGCGTATAAAACACCGAGTTAAAGTGAAGTTTAAAATATACTTCTAAATCAGTACGCTAAAGCAGTGTATTTTGAACTTTAGAGTATTTCATTGTTTTATACGCTTGGCGCATAAAATAAAATTTCGAGTTTGGAAAAGCCTGAAAATTTGGATTTGCCGGCGCCTCGCTTCGCCTGCGCCGGCAAATTCGAACTTTCAGGCTTACCTAAACTCGAAATTTTACTGTATGCTTAATAAAGGAGTGGAAACACGCTTTGAAATCTTCAGTTGAACTTTTTGAACTCCCAATATTTCGAGTTTAGAAAAGCCTGAACATTTGGATCAGTCGCTTTGGATTTGCCGGTGCCTAGCTTCGCTCGCGCCGGCAAATCTAAATTTTCAGGCTTTTTTAAACTCGAAGTATTACTTTATGCTTAATTAAAGAGTGGAAACACTCGTTGAAACCTGAAGTTAAACTTTTTCAAAAACAACGAATACCTAAAAATTCTCTGTAAAAATCTCTCAATATGTTTTATTTTTAATCAGACAAAATAATTATGAGTTAGTATAGTTAGGTTAGAGAGTAGTAAAGTATTACAAAAGCTAATTTAGATAACCCTAAGCTCTTACAAAAGTTAGGTTAGATTAGGTAGCTGTAAAAAATTACACAATTTAGGTTTGGTTACACAAAACAGATAATCTGTTAATATTTATTATCCTAATTTTCTAGGTTTTAAATTGTTGGGAAAAAGAAGAAAGAAAAACAAATTAAATTATAAACAAGTCATCCTTTATTCATAGAACAATAATAATTATTTATATATATCTTGCAGTACTCTATATGTATATTTATATATAGCATAACAAGGGAAAGTAAAGCTAAAACAGTACATATCAAAAAGAACGAAGAACAAAACTCGGGAACGAAAAAATACAAATAAATAACGAAAACAAAAAAATATATATATATATGAATCATGTTCGTATTTACATAGGCTGTTCTATTTTATATAATTATTATAATTAATTATTAGCGATAATATATATTTATTTATATATGTTTTTCTCTTGTTTATCAACTAAACTAACGTGTGCCGCGCACGAGACACACTCCCAGTAATAATTATCTCAAAATTCAACAATTGTTCCCACTCCTTTTTTGTTTGTATTTTTTTTTTATTTTACACGTAAATAATTTGTTATAGTTTTTTTATCTGCTTATGTAAAATAGATAAAATATATATAACAAGGTAGAAACAAGATATATATGTATTAAATATAGTTTTTTTGTAGTTTTGTTTCATTGGACACGCTTTGAATTGTGATGAGGAAGAGAAAATGTTGAGTGCTGTATTTTTTGGGTTTTCTTTGTTTGTTGACAATAGGCCTGTTTGATAAGGACGATTATTCAATTAAAATAATGATCATAGATTTAACATAGACAAATATTTTCATGATTGTTATATAAAAATATGTAAATTTTTGTAGATTAATTGTAAATTGATTTTAAAGGAGATTACGTAAATAAAGTTGAAGTTAAAGATTAGACATTCAATTTTCCTTCGAAAATTGAATGTCTAATTTGTTTTGCCCAGTGCTCCCACTGGGCAAAACAAATTATATAATAAATTGTATTTGACTCCATTCTAGTCTATTTGGCAATTAATTAACTTGAGTTCTATATTTAATTAGACGAATATTTCCATGATTGTTATTTAAAAATATGTACATTTTTGTAGATTAATTGTAAATTGATTATAAAGGAGATTCTGTAAATAAAGTTAATGTTTAAAATTAGACATTTAACTTTTGGAGCACTGGGCAAAACAAATTACATAATAAATTGTATTTGACTCCATTCTAGTTTATTTAGCAATTAATTAACTTGAGTTTAGTTGTAGCAACTTATTTATCATTTTGTTGAAAAGGTGTTTTCAAATATTGTCAAATAGCAAATCCTTTTGCAACAGGGATGAAAATAAATCTATTGAAGTCACAATTAAAAAAAGTTTAATATAAAAAATGTTATTGTTATTATAAAGTATGTGCGATTGAACTTCACGAAAAATCATTGTTTTATACGCCTGGCGCATGAAGTAAATATTTCGAGTTTAGAAAAGCCTGAAAATTTGGATTGGCCGCTTCGCTTCGCGAAGCAACCAATCCAAATTTTCAGGCTTTTCTAAACTCGAAATATTTACTTCATGCTTAGCCTGGAAGTGGAAACACGCGGTAGACAATTATTGTACACGTTAATAAAATGGCCGAGTGTATAAAAAATTAAACAATAATTTGCTTAATTTCGTCGCGCACTTGTTAAAATTGAGAATCACTAAAGAAGGAAAAATATCAATTTTAGTACAAATTAATAATTATCTTTTTTTTTCTTTAAGTGATTTATAATTATGATGGTACTTTCATGTTACAAATTTAACATTTATAAAATACATACAGAAAGTTTTATCTAACACCGAACATTTTCATACCGACAATTTTTCTTTTAAGTATACAGAAGCATACGCTGTACATTTGCCGACGCTGGGTTTATTTAAAGAATTTAATTTAAAGCTTTGAACGAGTGTTTTCCACTCCCAGGCTAAGCATGAAGTAAAATTTCGAGTTTAGAAAAGCCCCGTGAAAATTTGTCGAGGGTCGCGCAGCGACCCGAGACAAATTTTCTGGACTTTTCTAAACTCGAAATTTTATTTCATGCGCCACCGGTACAATACACTGATGTAAAGTTTATCGGTGTGTTTTAAACTTCGTAATATGTCGGTGTTTTGTACCGGTGGTGCATGAAGTAAAATTTCGAGTTTAGAAAAGCCTGAAAATTTGGTTTGGCCGCTCCGCGCTTCGCGCTACGCGACCAAACCAAATTTTCAGGCTTTTCTAAACTCGAAATTTTACTTCATGCTTAGTCTGGGAGTGGAACACACTCATTGCAAGTTTCAAATTAATTTTTTTAACGAGTATCTAAAGATTTACGACATATACGGTGTAATTGTCACATGTATACTTAAAAGAAAAACTCTGTGTACAAGTTGAGGCATTAATTGCGATTGATTGGCTACATTTTTTAATGGTCATATAGGCAACCCAATTTACGCATAACTTAAAAAATAAAGGTGTCAAATTGTATTGGATGAAAATGTTCGGTATTACATAAAACTTTCTGTATGTACATTTTCTACCATGGAACGTTAAACCTGATTTTTTTTTTTTAATAATTTAAACAGACTTCATTTTCTATCAAAAAATACTACTTCTGGTTACATTAAACGAAAATAATTAGGTTACCGAAGTAGAGAATTGAATTCTCTTTTCAGCCCACGAAATCGCAATGAATTCCGACCAAATCTCTGGTCTCCAAATGTTCCGACGATTTCCAAAACACAACTTTTCAGGAGAAGCATTTGAATTGAAAGGTGAATTTCGGTCAGCGCGCCACAGATGTATTTCAGCCATCTGACATGGACTCACTAAAATAGATATATCTTTGCAAAAAAGTTCCGGATGGCCATACGCTTTTAAGGGTTCATTCTTAAATATATAAGAAGTAGTTTAAAGCAATAAAAATTTTTTGCTAAAAAATTTTTTTCTAAATGAGTTTCCCCCCTTAAACGTTAAAACAGTGAAGCAGTTAACTTCACTGTTTTAACGTTTAATGATAGAAAATGTAGTCTATTTAATTAATAAAAAAAAATCGGGGATTTATAGAATACTGTAGAATAAAAATTAATTAAGCAATTGCAAACTTATTATTTAATAAGACTCGGAAAAGTCGCTTTGACTTTTTTATTATAAAAATTAATTCTATTTAATGTAATAATATCAATTAACATCTCTGATATCTTCACAATATTCTAGATTAGGTCCAACATAATGAGCAGGTGGTTTGTTTCACATAAATTTCAAACAATATTTTAATTTTGAATCTTACATAATTTTCAAAGCACAAAAACTATTTTAATAAATTTAAAGTTTAGAAAGAGGGTTTCCACTCCCAGACTAAGCATGAAGTAAAATTTCGAGTTTAGAAAAGCCTTAAAATTTGGTTTGGTCGCTCCGCGAAGCGGAGCGGCCAAACCAAATTTTCAGGCTTTTCTAAACTCGAAATTTTACTTCATGCGCCACGCGTATTAAACACTGAAATTCTGTTAAGTTAGAAATACACTTAAAAATACATTTTTAAAATGAGTAATAATCAAAATACAGAAATAACAAAATATTAACATTTTTTGAAAAGATTTTTTGTGAACTTAGAAATATACATAAAAATATACTTTTTTAAATGAGTAATAATCAAAATATATAAATAACACAATATTTACATTTTTTGTTTACACATTCTCTAGTTAAGTCAATTGCTAATTAACCTGTGAAATAATTTAATTAGCAAAAAAATTAATAATGTTTTACCAAGTTTTAAGAGAGAAATTAATTCAAGAGTTATTCTAGATTAATTTTAATCATTGAATACTCGTTACTAATTCACCTGTTAAATAATTTAATTAGCAAAAAATTAATAATGTTTTTCCAAGTTTTAAGAGAGAAATTAATTCAAGAGTTATTATAGAATAATTTTAATCATTGAATAATCGTTACTAATTCACCTGTTAAATAATTTAATTAGCAAAACATTAGTAATGTTTTACCAAGTATTAAGTGAGAAATTAATTCAAGAGTTATTCTACAATAATTTTAATCATTAAAGAATCGTTGCTAATTAACCTGTTAAATAATTTAATTAGCAAAAAAATTAATAATGTTTTACCAAGTTTTAAGAGAGAAATTAAATCAAGAGTTATTCTAGATTAATTTTAATCATTGAATAATCGTTACTAATTCACCTGTTAAATATTTTAATTAGCAAAACATTAGTAATGTTTTACCAAGTATTAAGTGAGAAATTAATTCAAGAGTTATTCTACAATAATTTTAATCATTAAACAATCGTTGCTAATTAACCTGTTAAATAATTTAATTAGCAAAAAACTTAATAATGTTTTACCAAGTTTTAAGAGAGAAATTAATTCAAGAGTTATTCTAGATTAATTTTAATCATTGAATAATCGTTACTAATTCACCTGTTAAATAATTTAATTAGCAAAAAATTAGTAATGTTTTACCAAGTATTAAGTGAGAAATTAATTCAAGAGTTATTCTAGAATAATTTTAATCATTAAACATTCTTTGCTAATTAACCTGTTAAATAATTTAATTAGCAAAAAAATTAATAATGTTTTACCAAGTATTAAGTGAGAAATTAATTCAAGAGTTATTCTAGATTAATTTTATTCATTGAATAATCGTTACTAATTCACCTGTTAAATAATTTAATTAGCAAAAAATTAATAATGTTTTACCAAGTTTTAAGAGAGAAATTAATTCAAGAGTTATTCTAGATTAATTTTAATCATTGAATAATCGTTACTAATTCACCTGTTAAATAATGTATTTAGCAAAACATTAGTAATGTTTTACCAAGTATTAAATGAGAAATTAATTCAAGAGTTATTCTAGAATAATTTTAATCATTAAACAATCGTTGCTAATTAACCTGTTAAATAATTTAATTAGCAAAAAAATTAATAATGTTTTACCAAGTTTTAAGAGAGAAATTAATTCTAGAGTTATTCTAGATTAATTTTAATCATTGCATAATCGTTACTAATTCACCTGTTAAATAATTAATTAGCAAAAAATTAATAATGTTTTACGAAGTATTAAGTGAGAAATTAATACAAGAGCTATTCTAGATTAATTTTAATCATTGAATAATCGTTCTTTAAAATTATGTTTATTTCTAATTACTTGGTTTATTTATGTGTTAGTTATTTTTGTCTCTAATTACAGCACTCACATTTTCTCTTTATCTATTTAACAGCATACTAAAAACATTGTAAGCTATTTCTTTCCAGTAACTGCGTTCGCTAATTAACTCTTTAAATATAGGACTTACACAATACGGATTTGTTTAGTATGCCGCGCAATTAATTAAATCACAGCGAATTAAGTTAATTAATTAAAGATTAAATTAGTACATAGACGTAGTCGAAGATTCACTAACCATTTTGTTTTTTTTTTCTCTATGGCAACAGTCATTTCTACTTGCTACAAACATATATTTTTTTTACATCTTTTGGTTTCATCTTAAATTCTTGAGATAATAGGTACATTTGGCATTATTTTAAATATAACAAGGAAGACAAAAGTATATTAGCAAATTATGGTGAAAAGCTGATTAATACAAAGCTTGAGGATACGAAAAGACGCCGTTTGTGTATTTTGTTTTGTTGTTGATATGCTTATTTTTTTATGATGATTAAAAATGGTGAACTAAGGGGATTACTTTTATTAATTTATTATACTTCTTTTTTCACTTTAAACTATCATGTTTAGATTGTAAATTTCACTTAAAAGTATTCAAGTGTTGTTTTATTAAACAATTTATACACAGGGAATTCAGCTATCACTTTATTAATCTATTGTACTTCTTCTTTAGCTTTAAACAATCTTGTTTAGATTGTAAATTTCACTTAAAAGTGTTCAAGTGTTGTTTTATTAACCTATTTATACACAGGAAATTCAGCCAGCACCATCAGATTTAAGCATTATATATTTTTAACTTTACTGTAAATCAGTGGTTTATACGCGTGGCGCATGAAGTAAAATTTTGAGTTTAGAAAAGCCCCGTGAAAATTTGTCTCGGGTCGCTGCGCGACCCTCGACAAATTTTCTACGCGGGGCTTTTCTAAACTCGAAATTTTACTTCATGCTTAGTCTGGGAGTGGACAACAATCGTTCTTAGGAGTTTTAAATTGAAGGATCTAGATTACTAAGTTCATTACCATTTTACAAAAGTCTTTGGAGACTGAACGACTACAATGAATCGAAGTTTTTTGTATTAGAAAACAACGAATATCTGCAGGTTCGCAGTATGGATAGGAAAGAAAACATCCAATTTTGAAAAAATATCGAAGTTGGGTTGGTTTTAAGTGCATTTTTAACTTCACTTTAAATCAGTGTTTTATACGCGTGGCGCATAAAGTAAAATTTCGAGTTTAGAAAAGCCCCGTGAAAATTTGTCTCGGGTCGCTGCGCGACCCTCGACAAATTTTCTACGCGGGGCTTTTCTTAACTCGAAATTTTACTTCATGCTTAGTCTGGGAGTGAACAACACTCTTTCTTAGGAGTTTTAAATTGAAGGATCCCTCTAGATTACAAAGTTAATTACCATTTTACAAAGGCTACAGCTCGAAGGACCAATCATGGTCTTCAGAGACCGAAGGACTACAGGGAATCGAAGTTTTTTTTTACAAGAAAACAATGAATATCTGAAGGTTCACAGCATGGATAGGAAAGAAAACATCCAATTTTGAAAAAAAATCGATATGGGTTGGTTTTCAGTGCATTTTTAATCACTGTAAATCAGTGGTTTATACGCGTGGCGCATGAAGTAAAATTTCGAGTTTAGAAAAGCCCCGTGAAAATTTGTCTCGGGTCGCTGCGCGACCCTCGACAAATTTTCTACGCGGGGCTTTTCTAAACTCGAAATTTTACTTCATGCTTAGTCTGGGAGTGGAAGACACTCGTTGCTTTAAAATATGTCACAACTGTTAAAGTATGTATCGTCGGATGCCCGTCTTCAGGGGTGATATGTAAGCAAATTATGGGTGCTAGGAATTGCCAAATAAGTTAGTTACTCAACTGTTTTCAAGGCACTCTTTACAAAAACCAAAAGATTAAAATTTAACATATAAAATGTACAATAAACTATAAGTGTGGTACATCATTGAATTCAATAATAAATATGAAAATCCAAAATGTCGCCCCGCTGTGGTTCCGGTATGAATGTTATAGTTATCTTAAAATAAAATATGTTACTAGATTTATCGTTAAAAAAGTGCCTGTACGAGGGTGGTTTAAAAAGTCCGTGCAAAGTCCGAGAGATTGCACCACCGGCGCGTATCGAGGTCATGTTTAGTTAGTAGCATCTCTTGAATGAACGCACACCAAGTTTCAGCCATATTGGTCTATTTCTTTGCGTTTGGCATTCGTGTGAATCAAGGAAGTCGAGTGATTTTCAAGAAATGGACGAAAAAGAATTTCGTGTGGTGATTAAACATTACTTTATGAAAGGCAAAACGCCTCAGGAGACTAAAGAGAAGCTTGATAAACATTATAGTGTCCTGCACCTTCGATTAGAACAGTTAATAAGTGGTTTCAAAATTTTCGGACTAGCGATATGGGCACAAGTGACGCTAAACGTTCTGGACAGCCAGTGGAGGTTACGACAGAAATCATTGATCAAATCCATGACATGGTAATGGATGACAGAAGAGTTAAGGTGCGTGAGATTGCTAGTGCTGTGGGCATCTCGGCTGAACGGGTACATAATATTTTGCATAAACATTTGGGTATGAGAAAGCTATCCGCAAGATGGGTGCCGCCATTGCTCACGCTTGACCAAAAACGGAATCGTGTGAAGTGTTGCAAGGATGGTTTGCAGCTGTTCCAAAAGAATCCGGGCGACTTTAAGCGTCGTTTCGTCACTGTGGATGAAACATGGATACATTACTATACTCCTGAGACCAAACAACAATCTAAACAATGGGTTACCAATGGGGAATCTGCACCAAAAAAGATGAAGGCCGTGCCTTCGGCCGGAAAGGTTATGGCGACTGTCTTTTGGGATTCGCAAGGGATAATCCTCATCGACTGTCTAGAAAAGGGTAAAAATATTACAGGTAAATATTATTTATCGTTATTGGATCGTTTGAAAACCGAGCTGCAAGAAAAACGCCCGCGATTGGCCCACAAGGAAGTCCTTTTCCATCACGACAACCCACCAGCACACACCTCTGCAGTTGTGGTCGCAAAATTAATGTAAATTGGATTCCAAGACGTACAACGCACCAGCACACACCTCAGCAGTTGTGGTCGCAAAATTAATGGAAATAGGATTCCAACTCGTTTCACATCCCCCCTATTCTCCAGACTTGGCTCCCTCGGACTACTATTTGTTCCCAAATTTGAAGAAATGGCTGGCGGGACAAAGATTTTATTTAAACGAGCAGGTGATTGCGCAGACACTAATGGATATTTTGCAGACATGGACAAATCCTATTATTCGGAAGGGATCAACAAACTAGAACGTCGTTGGACGAACTGTGTAAGCCTAAAAGGAGAATATGTCGAAAAATAAAAAAGGTTTACCCCAAACACGTTAGCAGTCTTTATTTTTGCACAGACTTTTCAAACGCCCCTCGTAAAATATCAAAGTTTTAAATGTTTGTATTCAATAGTTTTTGAATAAAAAAATAAAAACGAAATTTCAAAAAATCCGTTTTTTGACTTTTTGACAATATCTCATAAATGAAAGAAGATATTTCAAATTTGTATTTGGCATAATATTGGGCGCAACTTTGCCCCAATTTAACCGACTTTTAATCCCTTCAAATAACTTAGATCCCCATACATTCTGTTGAAATACGGACACCCTGTATATATGTGCCTTTGTTGTATATATAAATTATTTGTATATGTAATCACTTGCACTGGAAATAAACATTATTATTATTATTATTATTATAGAGGTTTTTTATATTTTGATATATTCTGAAAGGGCAATGTTTACTTAATATTCACACAACGTTTTATGAAGATATGATGATAATTTTCAAAGTTATGAATGAAAGAGATAAGAACTGCTATTGAGAACATGTGTTGTTTTTAGGCAATTGAAAGTTTGATTTCGATGTGATTTATGGAAACTAGTAGATTTTGTTTTGATGTTAGAAAATACAATATAATGATAAACAGAGAGTTTTATGTAATACCGAACATTGTACTATTTGCACTGAATCGCATTTGATTACCTGTCATTTCTAATAGTCATATAGGCAATCCAATTTACACTTAACCTCAAAACTGTACGTTTTGCACTAAGTCGCATTTGATTACCTATCATTTTTATATGTAAAGTTATTTAAATTAAAAACACTTGGTATTGTTTTACAAATTAAAACTTTACTCCCACTAGTTTCGGTTTGTTAGGCCATTTTCAAAGGAACATTCCTTTGAAAATGGTCTAACAAACCGAAACTAGTCGCAATAAAGTTTTAATTTGTGAAACAATACCAAGGGTTTTTAATTGAAATAACTTTAAATTTTCTAATATGTTTCACCAAGTGCCAGATGAGAAATTAATTCAAGAAACTATTATATTTAATAGTTATATAGGCAATCCAATTTACACAGCTTCAAAATTGTACTATTTTCACTAAATCGCATTTGATTACCTGTCATTTCTAATAGTCATATAGGCAATCCAATTTACACTTGACCTCAAAACTGTACGATTTGCACTAAGTCGCATTTGATTACCTATCATTTTTATATGTAAAGTTATTTAAATTAAAAACACTTGGTATTGTTTCACAAATTAAAACTTTACTCCGACTAGTTTCGGTTTGTTAGACCATTTTCAAAGGAACATTCCTTTAAAAATGGTCTAACAAACCGAAACTAGTCGGAATAAAGTTTTAATTTGTGAAACAATACCAAGGGTTTTTAATTTAAATAACTTTAAATTTTCTAATATGTTTCACCAAGTGCCAGATGAGAAATTAATTCAAGAAACTATTATATTTAATAGTCATATAGGCAATGCAATTTACACAGCTTCAAAATTGTACTATTTTTACTAAATCGCATTTGATTACCGGTCATTTCTAATAGTCATATAGGCAATCCAATTTACACTTAACCTCAAAATTGTACGATTTGCACTGAATGGCATTTGATTACCAATTATATTTAATAGTCATATAGGCAATCCAATTTACCCAATTTCAAAATTTAACGATTTGCATTAAATCGCATTTGATTACCTGTCATTTCTAATAGTCGTATAGGCAATCCGATTTACATTTAACCTCAAAATTGTACGATTTGACCTGAATCGCATTTGAAAACCTGTCATTTCTAATAGTCATATAGGCAATAGAATTTACACTTAACCTCAAAATTAAACGTTTCAAATTGTGTTTAATGCTTAGACTCGTTACAGTACGAATCGTACATACGGAAATTAACGTTAAACGTGTATTGTAATGTTCGGTCTTACATAAAACTCTTTGTATGAAATAACTTTGAACCTCTCTGATTTTCGTTGTGTTAATAATTGATATTTGCTTTTGTATAGACAAAATTAGAAAGCTTTTCCTTTTCACAGTTTTTGTAAATTCCCTGTATATTCTCAATACACTCTTGAATGCCTGGAGCAATTTCAACCAAACTAGACTTTAAAAAGCGAAAGTGGTGAATGCGGCGGGTAGGCACGAATTCCTCCGTAATAAAAGATTGAGGTACATAATTGCCTGGAAAATCTAGTAGTAGAAGTATTAAATGTTCTCATCTACTAGTAGAAGTATTAAATTTTCTTGTCTACTTGTAGAAGTAATAAATATTCTTATCTACTAGTAGAAGTATTAAATTTTCTTATCTAATAGTAGAAGTAATAAGTATTCCTATCTACTAGTAGAAGTACTAAATTTTCTTATCTACTAGAAGAAGTAATAAATATTCTTATCTACTAGTAGAAGTATTAAATTTTCTTATCTAATAGTAGAAGTAATAAGTATTCCTATCTACTAGTAGAAGTACTAAATTTTCTTATCTACTAGAAGAAGTAATAAATATTCTTATCTACTAGTAGAAGTAATAAATATTCTTATCTACTAGTAGAAGTATTAAATTTTCTTATCTAATAGTAGAAGTAATAAGTATTCCTATCTACTAGTAGAAGTACTAAATTTTCTTATCTACTAGAAGAAGCAATAAATATTCTTATCTACTAGTAGAAGTATTAAATATTCTTATCTACTAGTAGAAGTGTTAAATTTTTTTATCTACTAGTGGAAGTACCAAATATTTTATTTGTCTCTCATTTGTAAACGTCAATTTATCAATAGACAGTATTAAACAAGTAAGGTTATGTTTTCAAGCTACTGACTTGTAAAATTTAAGCAAGTCAGTATACTAACTTGTTAAAATTTAACAAGTTATTACTGGAATAGTAATTTATAGTTTTTCGTGAATTGACGCGCTCATGTTAAACGAATTGCGAAATAATTTGATTTAATCAAATAAACAACAAAGTATCCACGGAAATGTTTCATAACTTACTACATATTTTTTTGTAATTCCAATTTGATTAAATTTACCAAATAATTGTATTTTAATTAATTACAAATGATTGACAAATAAAATATATAACAATATACGCAAGTGAACGGGTTTTACTGGCTCCAGAAGGTGACTGGCTCGTCTAGCGACTCGCCAGTCATATCCTTCTGTCCGCCAGTAAAAACCGTTTTAACAATGCTAATAATGTTAAATACTATTTATCTACTAGTAGAAGTATTAAATTTTCTTATCTACTAGTAGAAGTAATAAATATTCTTATCTACTAGTAGAAGTATTTGGATTGATTGAGTTACTTGAAGATAATTATAACTTTGAATAAAATACTTAGAACCTTTCTTCAATACTTTATATTTAAAGTATTGAAGAAACGTTCAAAGTATTTTATTCAAAACTAGTAGAAGTATTAAATTTTCTTATCTACTAGTAGAAGTAACAAATATTCTTATCTACTAGTAGAAGTATTTGGATTGATTGAGTTACTTGAAGATAATTATAACTTTGAATAAAATACTTAGAACCTTTCTTCAATACTTTATATTTAAAGTATTGAAGAAAGGTTCAAAGTATTTTATTCAAAACTAGTAGAAGTATTAAATTTTCTTATTTACTAGTAGAAGTTATAAATATTCCTAAATATTTAATTTCCATGTAATTCTACCCGTAGTTACGATAAAACATTGATATGTTCTTTTGTTTATTTAATTTTTACACTAAGAATCCAGTAGTTAAAGTAAAACAAATACACAAATGGCGTCCATTTGTATCAATTTTCTTATATTGTTGCATTTTTATTTTGCTTCCAGAAAGTTAGTTGTTGTAGTAACATAGCTTATTTTATTGTCTTCCAAATACTTATCATCAACAGTAAAGAAATTAAGCAATTAATAGGTACATATGTACAGTTACAATACTTGGCGTTGCTAAACATACTATAGCTTTTTTGTTTTAGTTTTTTTTTGCATATTTTTTTTTATTGTATGTACATTTTTTTAGGAATTAAGGTCGTCACAAAGAAGTGCGGATTATTGCGATCATTCGGATTACCACTAAAAGCCTGATGACACTGAACAGTAACAGTAACAAAAATATATATTATATAGATTCAATTCATTGATTATTTCTTTATTAATTTAAATAATACGAATGTGTAACGCAGTTTTTTTTTAAATAATAGAGAATTTAAATTAATTAACAATCAAGAAAATAATATAAAATAGGCTGAAAAGGTTTGGTCAATGGCCATTTGTATTATTTTTTGAATCTAAATGTTATTGATTTCTATTAATATTAACCGTTGAATAACGAATACACAGAGGTGCAACTGAATGAAAAATCTAGGTGACGCTAAACTTATACAACCCAATGTACAATTTCGTTTATCTCTTCCAGAAAATAGCGCTCTCTGCTGAAGCACTAGTTCTAGCAAACACGTTGGACTGCTTTATCCCTGAACTCGAGTTTGAAAAGACTGCTGAGCACCAGTTCCACCAAACACGTTGGACTGCTTCATCTCTGAACTTGAGTTTAAAAAGACATTACAATAATAGGAACTGTCATATTGAACTTAAGTTCAGAGATGATAGATAAAAGATAATTTAGACCCAGTTGCAAATCTTCAACAGAAGATAGAATCAACCTAAACCCGTTAATTTTATTAGCCATCATATATTAGCCATCACATTTTAATAGTTAAAAAATAGCCTCCGTCCATGGATGACGCTTCATGTGAAAAATGACAATAACTCGCTGCCACAATTAAATATCAGATATTTAAAAACCTATAATTTTTATTCATATTGACCACACCAAAAATATTTAAAACCTAATTATTTATTATTAACACTGAACATCGTTGATAACAGACTAAACATCTGATATCCTGTTACTCTGATTAAAGATGTATTTGTGTGTTTCTGAACTTCAGTTCAAATCAGTGTTTTGTACGTGTGGCGCATGAAGTAAAATTTCGAGTTTAGAAAAGCCCGAAAATTTGTCTCGGGTCGCTGCGCGACCCTCGACAAATTTTCACGGGGCTTTTCTAAACTCGAAATTTTACTTCATGCTTAGTCTGGGAGTGGAAAACACTCGTTTAAAGCTTCAAATTGAACTCTATTATAAACTCGACGAATGCCTGAAAATAACGCGGATAAAAAATTTACTGAATATCATTAAAACCGGGAAAGTCAGAGAAAAGTCATGAACATTTATTCAAATTGATCAAAAGACCAACAAAAAAGCCATATGACATTTATAAATTTGTCAAAATCAGCAGGCAAATTACAAATCACATACAAATTTATAAAATTAACTTAAATATTGACAAAAACAATGAAATCAATTTATCAAAATGGAGGTTTCCCACACATTAAAAGGTCAGGGAATCTTGAATCAGGGAAATGTCGGAAACATTTAACATTTCAGATTGTGCCTAACATGTCAGTTTAACTTCAAATAATATTAAAAAATTTTTTGAAAACTAGATTATTATCTTTAAAAACATTTTTAGTCATTTAATGTTCTTATCAAAGCATTCAGTTTGAAATAATATTATTTCAAAATGTTTCACCAAGTGATAAATGAGAAAGTTATTTAAGAAATAATAAATTTGAAGTTTCGAACGAGCGTTTCCACTCCCTGTAGGTCTTTTTCGAATTTCGCATTTACCACAACAAACCACAAACCTTGCAAGTCTTTCACCAATTTGGGGCCAGATGTTTTACCAACAACAATTCAAAATGCTGCAAAACGAGCACAATCTAACTTTAACTTTATATTATCAATTTTACACCTTTAAATTAGCTTGTAGTCAAAACATTGCCCATTTTTCATTTCTAATTAAATGGCAGCCAATTTATAATATGACATTACTTTTGCCCCACTAAAATATAGAGTAGAAAATTCTGAAAATTTGGTTTAGTTGCGTAGCGAAACGGATAAAACACTGAAATATTGTGAAATTAAAAATATACTGGTTTTTAGTTATCATGTTCGAATTTCATAGCAAATTCAGTTTGATTTTATTAGAAATATCTATGTCCCGAAAAATACAGGGAGTTTTTCTGACGTCACACATGAAATTTCTCGCGTAACGTGAAAAGTCAATGTAATTAAACTAACAAGGCCGACTCGGTTTTAAATTAGGACAACCTTATACACTAACCACCTTGATTGCTGATTTCGCGCGTAAAAGTCCTCACGTGACGTCAACAATCAAGATAATTAAACAATACAAGGTCGGCTCGGTTTAAATCAAGACAAACTTACTTACACACCTTGGTTGATGCCGTCACGCGTGGAAATCCGTACGTGACGTTAAAACCAAGATCATTATTGTGCAAGGTTGTCGCGATTTAAATCGAGCCGACCTTATCAGGCGCGGAAATTCTCACATGACGTCAAAATTAAAGTCATTACTGTATAAGGTCGACTCGGTTTAAACTGAGACAGTCTTGTATAAGGTTGTCTTCATTTAAACGAGTGTTTTCCACTCCCAGACTAAGCATGAAGTAAAATTTCGAGTTTAGAAAAGCCCCGTGAAAATTTGTCGAGGGTCGCGCAGCGACCCGAGACAAATTTTCGGGCTTTTCTAAACTCGAAATTTTACTTCATGCGGCACGCGTACAAAACACTGATTTGAACTGAAGTTCAGAAACACACAAATACATCTTTAATCTGAGTAGCAGGGAATCAGATGTTTAGTCTGTTATCAACGATGTTCAGTGTTAATAATAAATTATTAGGTTTTAAATATTTTTGTTAAAACAACTGGTAACGATATTTATATATCAATGGTTGAAAAAAAAATAAGGTGATTCGGATTCGTGATTCGAATCCTTATTACGAGGATTCGTCCCAGCTCTGGTCTACAGTGACCTAATTAAACACAGTGGCAACAATATCTATGTCCCGAGAAATAGAGGAAGCTTTTCTGACGTCACATATGAAAGTCCTCGCGTGACGTGAAAGTCAACGTAATTAAACTAACAAGGTCGACTCGGTTTTAAATTAAGACAACCTTCTACAATCAAGGTAATTTAACAATATAAGGTCGGCTAGCTTTAAATCACGACAAACTTACTTACACACCTTGGTTGATGCCGTCACGCGTGGAAATCCGTACGTGACGTCAAAACTAAGATCATTACTGTACAATGTTGTCTCGATTTAAACCGAGCCGACCTTATCACGCGCGGAAATCCTGACATGACGTCAAAATCAAAGTCATTTCTGTATAAGGTCGACTCGGTTTAAGCTGAGACAGTCTTGTATAAGGTTGTCTTCATTTAAATGAGTGTTTCCCACTCCCAGACTAAGCATGAAGTAAAATTTCGAGTTTAGAAAAGCCCCTTGAAAATTTGTCGAGGGTCGCGCAGCGACCCGAGACAAATTTTCACGGGGCTTTTCTAAACTCGAAATTTTACTTCATGCGCCACGCGTATAAAACAGTGATTTAACGAGATATTTAAAAACACACAAACGACATTTTTCATGTTAATCCTCACTATTAATTCGAATTATTTTTGACCATTCAAATCCTTTTATAAATATTCGACTCCTTTTATAAATATTCTAATCCTTTCATAAGGATTCGAATCACCCACATTTGGATTCGAATACGAATCCTCTTAAAATAATGTAACGAATCCGGATCACGAATCCAATTGAACTTAAGTGTTAGAATGCCTTTTTTGAATATTCAAAAAGGATTCGAATCCTGCCCAGCTCTGCTGTAGACTTAGCGAATTCAGGAAATGTTAATCGGGTGTTACCATTCGGAAGTTTAAAAAATGGGATTTTTTGTTGTTGCATTTTTTTATACTTTATAGTATCTAGTTTCATGCCTTAAAGCCGTTTTACGATACGCGACTTCGTTAGTTCGTTTTTCGCTTGTTCAAGTAAACAATGCCGTGCGCTGAATAGGTCTCTGCGCGGTGGGGGCTGAAAATGTACGGCAGGTATAAATTATCCTTCTAATCGACTTACTGATGAATTCGGGTTCTTGTAGGGTTCATAGAGGTCACTGGCGGCTAATTTTGCTTGGTGACAGTCGGTAGGGTCAAGAAAATTTGTGTAAGTCGACGATCTGGTACGCGGCAGGAAAAGTTCCTGTGGTTTCTCGAAGAGGAAAACAAGACGGTTTTTAGGTAACCAGCATAAAACCGCAAACGACACTTTACACGTGAGCACGTCAACAAATAAGTTGCGCAGCATTTTTGAAGATATTGCGGTGGACTCCAACAATTGCTATGTGCTGCTAAATTTCCTGATGGTGGCCTCGGATTTAAACTGACAATGAGCTGCAGGTGCCTCTCGAATTCGCGTTCTGTGCTGTCTTGTGCTTAAATTGGCAACGCGTACGAAATCAATCGTCTCATGTTTGTTATGCGTCTTCTTAGAGTAGGACAGCGGGGAGTCAACTTGTTCTGCGGGCTGATGGACCTGTCAACTGGATTCGAAAATTCGACATACTACGCGTTTCTGGGCAATTTGTACACCGCTTCGAAAGCCATTTTTGACTGTGTTTGCAGCAAAGCAGTTCAAGAAGAAATCACGCAGAACCAAATACATGAAAACAAACCAACTCATTTATCAGTGTCAGGCGACGGCTCCTGGAAAAAGCGCGGATGGCATATGCTCGCTTATTAGGACTTACTCGAAAAAAGTTATTGATATCGTAAAGTTATCGTTTTGTCAGGGATGCAATTTAAAGAAGGGTTCTAAAGCGACTTCTGAGTACAACGAATGGCTGGCGACGCATAACAGCAGTTCAAGAAAGCAGTTCAAGAAAAAATCACGCAGAACCAACTACATGAAAACAAACCAACTCATTTATCAGTGTCAGGCGACGGCTCCTGGAAAAGCGCGGATGGCATATGCTCGCTTATTAGGACTTACTCGAAAAAAGTTATTGATATCGTAAAATTATCGTTTTGTCAGGGATGCAATTTGAAGAAGGGTTCTAAAGCGACTTCTGAGTACAACGAATGGCTGGAGACGCATAACAGCAGTTCAAGAAAGCAGTTCAAGAAAAAATCACGCAGAACCAACTACATGAAAACGAACCAACTCATTTATCAGTGTCAGGCGACGGCTCCTGGAAAAAGCGCGGATAGCATATGCTCGCTTATTAGGACTTACTCAAAAAAAGTTATTGATATCGTAAAATTATCGTTTTGTCAGGGATGCAATTTGAAGAAGGGTTCTAAAGGGACTTCTGAGTACAACGAACGGCTGGAGATGCATAACGAGACATGTTCCTATCAAGCATCACGGAGGTGCGGGCAAGATGGAAGTAGACGCAGTTCAAGAGATGTTCGGCAGGTCAGAAGAATTACATGGAGTGAAGTACAAATACCACATCGTGGACGGGGATACGGAGACCTTCAAAGCTCTTCTAGGCATGGATCCCTATTCTGATTTGACTGTGCAGAAAAAATAATGTAAGAATGCATGTTTAGAAACGACCCATCCGTTTCTGAACATGCCGAGACTTCGTGTAGCAAAAATGCAGAAAAAAGGCGTCGGTGGGAAAGGATCAGGTAAACTGACCGACAATTTGATCAAGCAATTGACAATTTATTACGGTTTGGCAATCCGACGTCATACTAATTCGATTAAGGAGATGAAAAATGCAGTGTGGGCTACGTTTTGCACAAACCTCCAACTAACAAAAACCCGCAACACGACAATGGCCCAACAGGCAGTGACAGTTGGTGTAAGTGGCAGTTGGCGAAAGCTACCGGTGAATTGGACAAATTCAAACACGATCCGCCGCTATGTCTGCGAGCGGCGGATACTTTGATTCATACTATGTCTGCGAGCGGCGGATCGTATTTGAATTTGTCCAATTCACCGGTAGCCTTCACCAACTGCCACTTACACCAACTGTCACTGCCTGTTGGGCCATTGTCGTGTTGCGGGTTTTTGTTAGTTGGAGGTTGGAGGTTGGAGGAGTTCAGCAGGTCATTCCAATTTATTAGTCACTATCCGACGACGATTTGATGAGTAGGTGCCTGGGTGGGAATACGCAGAACTCAACCGAAGGTTTGAACGCTTGCGTATGGAAGTTGACTCCAAAACACCTTAACTGTGGTGCAAAAACCATCGCTATCGCGTCCTTCTTAGCCACCAGCATCTTCAACGGCGGGTACTTGGCAATTTTCAAAACAATGGAGACACTGGGAATCCGCATTGGCCTGCAAGCCAAGGCTTTTTAGGTGCGGAGCTGTATGGAGCTGGCATAGCTGACTAAAGGTAAAAATCCACTAAAACGGTTAAAACTTGTGTAAACTTTAAACGCGTTTTTCTCAAAACAATTAATTTTTCGCCGTCATTTAAATATATTAATATTTGGTATTTTTCAGAGCCTTAGTCAGAAGGGGGGGGGGGGGGGGTCAAAAAGCGACCACTTTTTTCAAATGGCCTCCATTTGGTTATTTATCGAGATTTTTTTATTGTCGGTGGTTCAAACTCCAGATAATTTAATACAGATTAATAACTGCTACTTCATTTTATGTTTTAGATCGCAGAACCGAAAAATTCTTTCCGGCCATGGGGAAAAACACGGCAGACACGGTCTTATTTGAGGCCAGATTTAGAGGTCAAGCCGACGTTTGAAAAGAATTGAAATTCAATTTTTATAGTTCATAAATCTATTTACAGGTTGCAAGAAACCGCAAGATAGCATGTATTAAATTTACCCCAATTTGTTTTTTTCTGGAAAACCTTCAAAAAAACGCTGTCCGAATGGTAATACCCCCTTTTTTTAACATTTTTATTCGAATGATTATTTTAGTTTATATTTGTTACTCTGTAATTGGGTTTTTGCCTGTTGGGTAATAAAGATTATTATTATTATTATTATTATTATTAATTCACCATCGGACCCACAAATGTCGCCACTCAGTCGGTATAAATTTACCGTAACGCGAAAAATACTCGAAGTTGCACTTTGATATGATTCGTCATTCAACGGATAGGCGTATTTTTAAATTAATTGTTGTTCATTTTGGAAAGTTGCTAATTTGATTCATACTTATTGGCCTTAATTTTGTTCTACCTTCATCAATGTTGTTCAATATTATATAGCTCTGTTTCTCGCTTGAATTCGAATTCGGAAAATGTTACGTCACCGTCGGACCCACAGATGTCGTTGGCATAAAATACTCGGCATAAAAATACTCGAAGTTGCACTTCTATATATTTCTTTATTCAACGGATTGACGTATTTTTTAAACTGAATGTTATTTATCTTGAAAAGTTGGTAATTTGATTCATACTTATGGAAAGTTATATTTCACAAAGATTGTGCAATTTTTTTAATTCATTACGAATAAAAAATATATTATATAGCTCTGTTTCTCGCTTGAATTAACGAATTCGGGAAATTTTAGTTCACCGTCGGACCCACAGATGTCGCCACTTAGTCGGCATAAAATACTCGAAGTTGCACTTCTATATAATTCTTTATTCAACGGATTGACGTATTTTTCAAATTGAATGTTATTTATCTTGGAAAGTTGGTAATTTGATTCATACTTATGGAAAGTTATATTTCACAAAGATAGTGCAATTTTTTTAATTCATTACGAATAAAAAATATATTACATAGCTGTTTCTCGCTTTAAAAAAAAAAAAAAAAAAAGGTTTGGCATTTGCCTGGCTTTAGTTCTGGACTATTAGCCAACATCAATTCTTAATTTTTGTTTATATTGTTAATTGTAACTTGTATTTAAGTATTCATATATTATATTTGGACGTCACAATGCTTTCATACCACACCCAGGGTCACGACGAGACATTATTTTTCAAATAAAATCTCCGCATGCACGGGAATCGAACCCGAATTGTGGCTCGCCGAGCGATACATCCCGGCGACGTTACCGCTCGGCCACCACCTGCCCTTTAACGGATTTAACGGATTGACGTATTTTTTAAATTAAATGCTATTTATCTTAAAACGTTTGTAATTTGATTCATACTTATGGAAAGTTATATTTCACAAAGATTGTGCAATTTTTTTAATTCATTACGGAAAAAAAAAACTTGTAACACATTCGCATTAAAGTGCTAAACTAATCATATTGCCACTTACTTCTTGTTTTGTTAACAACCGGCCGACTTAAAACGCCGTTGCCAGCAACGAAAGCTTGCTGAAAATTTCAGGAGTGAGAATTTTTATACCTTTGGCTACGCTAATTTTGACTAGCTCATATAAATTTAAATTTAGGGTTCCCTTAATATAAAAATAACTGCAGATAATTGTGCTTCCGTTCCGTATTATAATAGTCCTCGTGCGGTTTGTTCAACAATTTAACAACTAATCCATTTTATTTTGAAAAACGACGCAAGTCCAAATAAATTAAATTAAGATTGAAGAAGCTCTTATTTTTTTTTGTAAAGATAATAATAGAACATAGCTGAGTAAAGCTGTACCCTGTTTGCATTTTTATATACAGGGTGATTCATTTAATATAATGAATCCATGAATCCGAAATTTAATGTAGGAATTATTTAGGCTTAAATTAATGCTTGTATATTTGAAAGTATGCTGGTAAATCAGTTTAAAAAATAAACCGCTAAAGTAGGATTTACAATATACTGCTAAACAAGAATATTTTGAATTTTACAATATTTCAGTGTTTTATACACCGAAATCCGTTAGCAAATTGCTCTAAGTACTGGCATTTAGAAGAAATTATAATATTCATTAACGCGAGATCAAATTTAGGCAGTATATCTTGAACTTTAATTTAAATCAGTGTTTTATACGCGTGCCGTATGAAGTAAAATTTCGAGATTAGACAAACCTGAAAGTTTAGTTTCTTCTTCAAATAGGGTTTTCTAAACTCGAAATTGCGGAAATTCGTTGTTTCAAAGCGATTAATTTGAGGCTTTTAACGAGCGTTTTCCACTCCCAGACTAAGCATGAAGTAAAATTTGGAATTTAGAAAAGCCTAAGGATTTGTTTTTTTTAATTAAACACATCACAATTACAAAGTATAAGCCTAAATTTTCAGATATTCGTTGTTTTTATATATCCCGATAATTACAGCGTTTTTTAAATTTGCGTTATATCAACATTAAACGTTGTTTTAATGTTGATTAAATATTACTTAAATGGATTTGTTCAGTGGGATTAAACATTCTAGAATATGTTTAATGTAAATTTTCATACAGGCAGTTGTTTTTTTTAATTAAACATATCCCAATTACAGTGTATACGCCTAAATTTTCAGATATTTGTTGTTTTTGAGTATAAATATCCCGCTAATTACAGCGTTTTTTAAATTTGCGGGAATTCGTTGTTTCAAAGCGATTAATTTGAGCTTTAAACGAGTGTTTTCCACTCCCAGACTAAGCATGAAGTAAAATTTCGAGTTTAGAAAAGCCTAAGAATTTGGATTGGCCGCGTAGCGAAGCGGAGCGGCCAATCCAAATTAGGCTTTTCTAAACTCGAAATTTTACTTCATGCGCCACACGTATAAAACACTGAAATATCGTTAAGTTTAAAATATACGGCTTTAACAATCTAATATGTAGATATAACTAAAACGTGAGTCAAATTCTGCGCTGAACAAATTGATTAAAACAGTGGCAACCCAATAACTGTAACGTATATTAGGTTGCCTATAATCGTTGTTGTATGTGTGTGTTTTTTGAACTTTACTATAAATGAGTGTTTTTAAGCGTGGCGCATGAAGTAAAATTTCGAGTTTAGAAAAGCCTAATTTGGTTTGGCCGCTCCGCGCTTCGCGCTACGCGACCAAACCAAATTTTCAGGCTTTTCTAAACTCGAAATTTTACTTCATGCTTAGTCTGGGAGTGGAAAACACTCGTTTAAAGCTCAAATTAATCGCTTTGAAACAACGAATTCCCGCAAATTTAAAAAACGCTGTAATTATCGGGATATTTATACTCAAAAACAACAAAATCTGAAAATTTAGGCGTATACTCAGTAATTGGGATATGTTTAATTAAAAAATCAACTCCTGTATGAAAATTTACATTAAACATATTCTAGAATGTTTAATCCCACTGAACAAATCCATTTAAGTAATATTTCATCAACATTAAAACAACCTTTAATGTTGCTACAACGTTGATATAACGTGATGTTTGTTTTTTGCTCAGTGGGATATATTTTTCTTCTCCTTTAAGGGCATCGACCTCAATCCTTATGCCCTATTTTTTGTCCTAATTTACTGCATAAGTCGATTTTATAAAAACGTGCAATTTGAAGTTTCAAACGAGAGTTTCCACTCCCAGGCTAAGCATGAAGTAAAATTTCGAGTTTAGAAAAGCCTGAAAATTTGGATTTGCGGGGCGCGCGAGCGAAGCGAGTCGCGCCCCGGCAAATCCAAATTTTCAGGCTTTTCTAAACTCGAAATTTTGCTTCATGCGCCACGCGTATAAAACACTAAAATATTTTAAAGTTAGAAATACACTAAATTTTTTTTAATAAGTAATAATCGAAATATTTAAATAACAAAATATTAATTTACTGCATACGAAACATCTGAATATTGGGTTAGATTTCGAATTTGTAGGGTTCTATTTTAGATGAATCATCCTGTATTTTAATTTAATAAAGATACAAAGTTATAAAAAGTTGATTTGAGTTAGAAATATTCAAATATCAAAAAAGTTTTCATTATTTAATGTAATGTTTTATTTTTGTTTTCACGAGGACTGTTTTGTTTCATCAATGACTAAGATATGTGCATCTCTATGTTAATATGGAAAATCAAGTAAAAAATGTAACATGTAACATTATTTACAGCTTTTTGTTAAGAAAAGAAATGTTTTTTTAATTTTTAATTAATTTGGAATGAAAACACAAAATAAAATAATCAGCAGCGTATTATTCCATGTAAATGATACATATCTTTTCTTTTATTTATTAAAAACCTACTCTAGTTAGATGAAAAGGTTTACATACAATAGTACTTATATGATTCATACTTAGTGCGAAAACCATGTGCATTTTTTTTTCTTTAAAAACTTACTTTTTTTCAGAAATTAATTTAAGTTAAAAATCTATCCTCAGGCAGAATAGTATATATCACAATTCGCGTTAAGTACATAAGAACCTATAGCTTTAATAGTAAAAATTCCGCGCACTGTTGCAGGCGAATAGTACTCTCTTCCAAGGACGATCGAGTGTGTATAAGGATCGCTGGATTAGAATGCGATGGAATGAGAGTGGGGGTCTGCGGTCCTATGACGCGATGTTAACACACGGGGAGCCACGTTGTTTACGTCACAGGACCGAGGACTTTGTGGACGGGGTAAGGTGGCTGCTGAAAATGCGAGAGACTTTGGTGAAGCATACCTTTTACACACGTCTCAATCGATTTACCTTGCTCTCTTCACTCCCTTCCAATTACTATTTCACAAAGGAAAACTTGCAACAGTGGAGCGGCACAAGTGACTTTTACTATAATTCTATTGACTATTAAGACCTATACTCAAGTCTAGTTACTAGAACGAAATCTGTACAAGAATGTTTATGAGTGTAACTTTTCACAACTGATACCATTTCTTGTCTTTGTACTTAAGCATTAGTTCGTGCGCCGACTGGGAGAAGTTCTCGGCCTCGTTCTTCATCCGTTCGGAGCGCTCCTCCAGCAGGTTGAGTTTCTCGCCGCGCTCGAGCATCAGTTTGTGCGCCCTGCTGATTTCGTTCGCCGACCTCGTCACCTGCGAGTTCATGTCCTGGAGCGAGCCGGGGATGTGCTTCGCCACGTGTTTGCTCGCCTTGCCGCTGCTTTCACCAACTGTTAAGAATAATAAGTCTAAAATACGCGAATTAATGCATAATCAAAGAGTAAGGTTACAAAACCTGCAATGAAACGTGTACCGGGTGGGCAAATAAGCGAGGTAAGCGGCTGTACGTCAGAAACTAATGATCCTAGAGAGTTACGGTAACAAATTTTATAGGCAAAGTGCACAAGGGAAAATGCTGGAAATTATTTTCAAGTTTCCAAGATGGCTGCCAGTGGGAAATTACGGGGAGTGATCAAAAAGTAAGGTTACAAAACACGTTGTACCGGGTGGGCAACTAAGCGAGATAAGCGGCTGTATCTCAGAAACTAACAATCGTAGAGAGTTACGGTAAAAAATTTTATAGGTAAAGTGGGCAAGGGAAAATGCTGGAAATTATTTTCAAGTTTCGAAGATGGCTGCCAGTGGGCGTTTCCACTATCTTCAATTACATAAAGTTACGTTTCTCGCGATTTTCCTCAATGAATGCAACAAAAAAGTATTTGCGTTTTAATGCTAACCTAAAGTGGAACATTTTTTGTAAAAACAATTTTTCTCTATCTTTTGAAATCAAGTGGTGGGGGGTATTTGAATGTTGTTTTAAATAAATGCCTGTAACTTCGAAACGGCTTAATGGATTTGGATAAATTTGGTATCATTGAAAAGAGCATTTCTTGGGCTTTTAGGTTTCTCGTAATCATGACAGTTGTGATCTACACGGCCGCAGATAGAGGGCGTTATTCAATATTATAACCAAAATATTGGATTTTCTCAAAAAAATTAAATGCAATGATATTACTTTTTTAGACTAGAAAATAGACAAATGACCAACCAATAAGCCTGCGCAAACCGCATCTTAATATCTTTATTATTAAGATTATTATTATTAGATATTAAGATGCAGTTTGCGTAGGCTTATTGGTTGGTCATTTGTCTATTTTCTAGTCTAAAAAAAAATCATCATCGCATTTACATTTTTTGAGAAAATCCAATATTTTGGTTATAATATCGAATAACGCCCTCTATCGGCGGCCGTGTACATCACAACTGTCATAATTACGAGAAACCTAAAAGCCCAAGAAATGCTCTTTTCAATGATTTATTTATTTATTTATTTATTTAGCGGAAAATCCATTTTACACATTAATATTTAACTAAATATAATTACTACAACAACAACAAAAATTTAATACAAATAATACAATAATAAAATATAAATATAATATAATTTAATATAATATAAATTTGACTTATTAAACTAAGAAAAGTTACAAATATTATTCGCTTAAGTCTTGCCATGAATTGTGAGGGTGAGAAAGAGTTGAAAATGTCAAAGTTTGGATGTATAGATAATGTATTGGCTGTTCGCATAAACCTTGAAAGTGGGCTATTATATCCGTAATTTGTCTTATGAAGTTGAAGACGAAATATAGGTAAATGTCTAGTTGGGCGATTGGTTAAATTAATACTGAAACTAATTTGTGATAAAAGATATGGACAATTAACAGCATTACAAATTAATTTATGAAAAAACAACAAGTCGGCATACACCCGGCGACAACATAGTTTATCAATAAATTGTTCCGATGATAATATCTCTAAATTTATTTATTATTTATCCAAATCCATTAAGCCGTTTCGAAGTTACAGGCATTTATTTAAAACAACATTCAAATACCCTCCACCACTTTATTTCGAAAGATAGAGAAACATTGTTTTTACAAAAAATGTTCCACTTTAAGTTAACAATAAAACGCAAATACTTTTTTGTTATATTCATTCGGAAAAATCGCGAGAAACGTAACTTTATGTAATTCAAGATGGTGGAAACGCCCACTGGCAGCCATCTTGGAAACTTGAAAATAATTTCCAGCATTTTCCCTTGCCCACTTTACCTATAAAATTTTTTACCGTAACTCTCTACGATCGTTAGTTTCTGAGATACAGCCGCTTACCTCGCTTATTTGCCCACCCGGTACAACGTGTTTTGTAACCTTACTTTTTGATCACCCCCCGTAATTTCTGAAACTACAAATCTTGTTACTTTGTTTAACCACTGAATTTTACATTTAATTGTGTGACTAGTTACTAGAAGAGAATCACACTTTTGGCGAGGATGTACTTTCAGTAATCCATTTGGCCGAAAAAGGTCGTAAAATGGATTTACTGGAAGCACTAGAAATACACAAGGCCCGAATTAATCCCGGAATTTCCCTTCTTAATGACCAGGTTGACTTAATGTACACCCCTCTCTTCGAAGCCGTATAAATAGTTTTTAACGTCTAATTTGTATTTACTTTAGTTTGAGAATGACTACTAGATAGTCGAAACTAGTCACACAATTAAATGTAAAATTCAGTGGTTAAACAAAGTAAAAAGTGTTTTATTTACAAGTGTATTTAAGATGTACCACAAAGTAAACGCCTACAACACCAAACAACAAATCTTGTTATTTAACAAAACTGTGTTTTGTATCAAGATACCCCCAGATGACAAAAAGCATTTATTATTTATAACAAAACTAGCCTTTCCTTAACAATTTACTAATTTGTTTTTATGGGTATCAAATTTTGAAACGATATTTACTTAAATTTAAAGAAATATTACACGGTGTTTCATTCGGTTGTCCCTACAATAATTAAGTAGTTTACATTTGTAAAATAGAGTTTTATGCAGATGTGAATTTTACTTACATAATTCTTCTCTATCTAGCGATCGCACTCCGCCACCAAACAATCCCTTGAAGAAACTTTCTTTAGGTGGCTCCGGCATGTCTAAAGGCAAGAATAGTTCACCCATCATATCCGTTAATGTTGAGCTGAAATATACAACAAATAATATTTAAAAATATAAAATGTATAGAATAAAAATAAATAATAAAATGGGTATATTAGTAACTTTAGATTGGGTAAGTGAGAGATTTGAATATTATGCTCACAGATATAAAAAACAATTAAAATATAAAGGAAATTGCCAACAGTTGGTTGTAGAGTGTTAGATAAAATTAATGAAATTAATACGGAAATTATCGTAATTTTATACAGAGAGTTTTATGAATATTTCTTTTAAGTATACATATGCATACGTTGTACATTTTCCGACGCTCGGTTTATTTAGAGAATTCAATTTGAAGCTTTAAACAAGTGTTTTCCACTCCCAGGCTAAGCATGAAGTAAAATTTCGAGTTTAGAAAAGCCTGAAAATTTGGTTTGGTCGCGTAGCGCGAAGCGCGGAGCGGCTAAACCAAATTTTCAGGCTTTTCTAAACTCGAAATTTTACTTCATGCGCCACCGGTACAAAACATTGATTCAATGTAAAGTTTAGCGGTGTGTTTTAAGCTTCGTAATATGTCAGTGTTTTGTATCGGTGGCGCATGAAGTAAAATTCAATTTGAAGCTTTAAACAAGTGTTTTCCACTCCCAGGCTAAACATGAAGTAAAATTTCGAGTTTAGAAAAGCCTGAAAATTTGGTTTGGTCGCGTAGCGCGAAGCGCGGAGCGGCCAAACCAAATTTTCAGGCTTTTCTAAACTCGAAATTTTACTTCATGCGCCACCGGTACAAAACACTGATTCAATGTAAAGTTTAGCGGTGTGTTTTAAGCTTCGTAATATGTCAGTGTTTTGTACCGGTGGCGCATGAAGTAAAATTTCGAGTTTAGAAAAGCCTGAAAATTTGGTTTGGCCGCTCCGCGCTTCGCGCTACGCGACCAAACCAAATTTTCAGGCTTTTCTAAACTCGAAATTTTACTTCATGCTTAACCTGGGAGTGGAAAACACGTTTAAAGTTCTAATTGAATTCTCTTAATAAATGCATATGTATACTTAAAAGAAATATTCTCGTTATGAAAATATTCGGTGTTACATAAAACTCTCTGTATATTATAATCTATTTTGAATTACATCGCAAAAAAACTACGTAAAAAATTCTTACCAAAATTCTGTACAAATGGTATACTTCTGCAGTTCGGAAGGTGAAGATAAGTACAAACCGTGACCCCGATTACTGAAGCAAAACGTCCTCGCAATCCTAAAACACAATCAAATTAATCCAACGGGAAGCACGATTCAACACATGATTCATCTCCGCGATCTCCACGAAACTCTCGAAATCGATGATGTTATAATTATAAAATTTTCTGTATCATCTATGATAATAAACACCATGCAATAATAATAATAATATCATCTCGAATCCATAATCAGAATTTCTATAGTTTTAAATTTCTGAAAATAGTTTAATTTAAGTCACGGCATGCACTAAATAAATGCGGTGCTTTGAGAATGTGCTGTGAAGCCAATTTTTGTATGTGTGTTAATTTTGCCTTATTTTAGTCGCTAGTGTTAGTTTTTTTTTATACAGTGGTTTCAGCGAGTAGCATAGATAAGCACCAGAGTGTTTTTTTTTAGGTTTTTAGGTAAGTGTGGTTTCTAGAAAATCAATAAAAACGTGTGTGTTTTTTTTCATGTTTATATTGTATACCTGTTGCATGTCGTATCCTGCTTACAACTACAGCGCATTTTTTTAAATAATTAATCGTAATAGTAAAAGCAAATTTCTTTCCGGTTTCCATTTTCAAGCTTGCCAAAATAAATAAACGTTACGTTCTCTATAAATCGAATGAAGAATGACCAATCAATACAAAATTCTAAATAAAAGTTTCTCTTTTTTTCTTTTTATCAAGTGTCTATTTTGTAAGCCGATTGATGTAAAAAAAACTACAGACATAATAAACAATGTACAACGTATGTGTTAGAAGTTGTATTGTGGTCGTGTCACTTACTGGTTGGTATCCTCGTTTACTATGAGTTGTTGCCCCCAAATCGACAACATTGGGTCTACTATGCCTTTCTTAGATTGTGTCTGGAAACTAGTACAGCAAGGTAAATTAGAAGCAGACTGGTTGAAAAGTGGGTTTTGGTTAGAACAACAAGATTTTTATCATTTCTTCTCGATCAAAGTTCTTAAATGTTAAATTAAAACAGACATGTTGGGGGGTTGACAGACACGTTCAGGTTGAGTATGGTTAGTGATGTTTTCGTTGTTGGTTATAAATAGGGGTGTGATTGCTAAAGTATATCTCAATTTTTAAGTAGACTTAATTCAATTGCAATTCAACTTATTGAAATCTATTAAATCGGGGACTTTGTTTATTGCGTATACACATTCAGTAAATTTTTAGTAAATTGTAGTTTTTAGATTGATTGAGTTAATGTAGTTGTATGAGTTACGTGAAGGTGTTAAGTCACTTAATTAAATACAGTTATATTCCTTTCTTCACTTTTATTTTTCTTTTTTGCTAGATGTACATTTCGGGTACTAAGTACCCATTATCAAAAGCTATTGATAATGGGTACTTAGTACCCGAAATGTACAGGGTGGTCTAATTTCGATGTTGCTTATGGGCATCTCGGTAAATATAAGAGTTAGAAAAAAACCGATGGCGCAGCCGCGATCTCTTTTTTTGAGACTAGGATAATGCCGAAAACAAATATGCACCATCTTGTTATTTTCAGAAGTTATGGGACAAAATCGGGTTTTCTTGATTTTTAACTTTAATTAATATCTTGCGTAATTTGTAAGATAGACAAAAACTATAAATACCTTCTTAAGACACTTTTTTAAGTAGAATCCAGTGGCGTGGGCATTTTTTTATTTTATGCACACGTTTTTGAGTTATGGCCAAATTATTATTATTTTTTTAATGTAAATCATAGTTGGCTTTGACACAGTTGATAAGAGTGTTTTTCGCTGATTTCAAAAATATATACTTTTGTGAATTTATCTTAAATAGAAATTGTTTTTGTTGAGAACTAAATATGTCGTTGTTGGTCTTTTTTATTGTAAAAAACTTAGTTACCTAACTTAATTTTTGACAGTCAAAACAAACGTCATTGTTTCATATTACCTATTAGGTAAATATCTCACCATCGCCTTATAGAAATTATAAAAAGTGCGATATGTTTGAATGTTTCATCGAATCATTTAAGATTCCAAGTGCGGCCGCACAACTATATTATCAAAGATATCCTGAACATCGCCAACCCGCGGAAACAATATTTACCAGACTACGAAGTAATTTAATTAATTATGGATCTTTTAAAAGGCCTAGAACCAAAAAATATAACATACCAGGCCAAGAAGAGGAGGAAATCAATGTTATCGCCTGTGTTAGCGCAAATCCCAATACATCTTCTCGTGAAATTCAGCAGGATGTCGGAGTGTCTCGTTGTAAGACTTTAAAAATATTAAAGAAGCATAAATTTAAAAGGCAGATCTGTTCATTATTTACGGCCGGGAGACTATGAAAGGAGGCTCGACTTTTGCAACTGGTATGTAAATCGATTAAATAATGACAGAAATTTCTTTCGCTCAATAATATGGACGGATGAAGCCCGTATTACTAGTGATGGCATTTTTAACCGCCATACTCAGCATTGGTGGGCTAATACAAATCCCCGTCAAATAATACCTCGACGAAGGCAGGGGAGATTTGGATTTAATGAATGGTGTGCATTATTAGGAGATCGAGTTTTGGAGTATCGTATTTATAGAAATCATTTGAATACAGATAAATATGTAGACATTTTAGAGGAACATATTGAACAATATATAGACAATGTTCCATTGCAACAGCAAAGAGTTCTGTTATTCCAACAAGATGGAGCACCGGCTCATAATGCGCGTAGGACCAGATTGCTTCTGAATGCAAATTTTGGGGGCAATTGGTTGGGAACATTTGGACCGGTTAGGTGGCCTGCTAGATCTCCAGATCTGACACCGATATATTTTTTTTATGGGGATACCTGAAGGACAAAATTTACAAGCAGCCTATAATTAATTTCGACATATTGGAGCAAAATTTTCATGATGCCATAGGAAATATTCGCAACATTCAAATTTATAACGCCATTCGAGCTGTAAGAGGTAGATGCCAAAGATGCATTGAAAATAATGGCCAGCAGTTTGAACATTTAAAATAACTTTTTTTTCTTTCTAAATAAATAAAAATCGTAATAAATTTAAAAAAATAAAATTATGTTCTGCCTAATAAAGTATTCATTATTCAAAAAAGAATTTTTGTTATTATTATTTAAAAAAAGCCTACACCGAAAGGTAAAAGGCAAATGATAATATATATTATTTAAAAAACCTCTAGTTTATAATGTTTATCATAATTAAAATTGCGCATGCAAATGATTAAAAATGGCTTTTGTCTTCCGTATTATATTATTTAGCAGATTAGATTAAAAGCTAGTTTCTACTCGATAGTAACACTGTTTTAAAGATAAATTCACAAAAGTAAACAGGGTGAGTTTTTTCATGTGCTCTATGGGAATCTGGAAAACTATAAGAGATAGAGCAACGGTTAAGTAGACAAAGTAATGCAGTTTTACGAGCTAATTAGGAAAACGTTTGCAAAATTTTCAAAAAAGTCAAATAACTAGATAATTAAAAAAATGTGAATTGTCGATTTTTTTAAATTGATTTTTCTCAGTTATTAAAACAGATATAAAAAACAATAAACGGCCAAGTTTTAGATAATTTTACACAAAATAATAAAATTTTATGAGATTTTATCTATCGACATTCGTTTTTGAGATATAACACAAACTTACGTTTTTTTAAATGAAAACCATTTGGCTATGTCATTATTATAAAGGGATTTTTTTTTCACTTGGCATACTTATTTGCAAAAATAACTAGGCTGGTAAATATATCCTATTTTATTTACAACAAAAAATTGGTAGCCATGAAATAATGACTCAAATAAAAAAACAATTACGATTGTTCGTAACAGTTAATTTTATTGTTGTATTTTTGTCAATTAATTTAGTGTTAGAAACAACTGTCTTTAACGCACATTTGTTCGTACCTATTTTAATTTCTTGCTACACATAAATTTAAAATAAATTTATTTGAAATTTAACAAACTCCCAGCCGTAATTGTTTTATAATAATAATTTTTTCATGGGCAACAATTTTTTTGTTGTAAATATAATATTGAAAATTGTTATTTACTTAGTCATTTTTATAAATATGTATGTCAAATGACATATCAGTTTAGAGAGAAAAAAAAATCCCCTTTTAATAATGACATCGCCAACTATGGTTTCCATTAAAAAAAAATTGGCCATAACTCGAAAATGTGTGCATCAAATAAAAAAAATTCCTACGCCACTGGATTCTACTCAGAAAAGTGTCATAAGAAGGTATTTATAAATTATGTCTAATTTTGCCTCATAACTTCTAAAAAAAACAAGATAATGCATTTTTGTTGTTGGCATTATCCTAGTCTCAAAAAAAGAGATGGCGACTGCGCCATCGGTTTTTTTCTAACTCTTATATTTACCGAGATACCCATAAGCAACATCGAAATCAGACCACCCTGTACATCTAGCAAGAAAAATAAAAGTGAAGAAAGGAATATAACTGTGTATAATTAATTGATTGAGTTATTTGAAGATAATTATAACTTTGAATAAAATACTTAGAACCTTTCTTCAATACTTTTACAACTATTTAAAGTATTGAAGAAAGGTTCTAAGTATTTTATTCAAAGTAAATTGTAGATTTTATAAAATAGTTCATTGAAGCTTCTAACGAGGGTTTCCACTTAAAGACTAAATTGATACAATTTTATCCTTTTCTTTACTAATATTTTTACAGTTTGTAAACTAAGCTTAAAAATCTAAAAATATTAGCAAAGTTTTTCCTTTGCTAATATTTTTAGATTTTTAAGCTTAGTTTACAAACCGTAATGTATCAATAAAAAAATAATCGCATTTCAAGGAATATTAAAGTAGATTATTCTTTGATTTTTAAAGATTTCTCTTCTTTCGCTAGGCTAGAATGTAGTATCGTTTTGTGATTTCTAATTTACCGACTTATTCAATTCAGTACTTCGGTAAATTTGTGTATCAAATCCGGTATCGTCGTTTAAAAGGTAAAAGTCATTAAATGCGTACGATATTAATAGCGTTAAGTAATGACCCACCTTTAACGAGAGTGTCCACTCCCAGACTAAGCATGAAGTAAAATTTCGAGTTTAGAAAAGCCTGAAAATTTGGTTTGGTCGCGTAGCGCGAAGCGCGGAGCGACCAAACCAAATTTTCAGGCTTTTCTAAACTCGAAATTTTACTTCATGCGCCACGCGTATAAAACACTTATTTGATGTGAAGTACAAAATATTCTTCTTAGATACAGGTAAATTTATGATTTGTAACGATCTCAGCTTTATTTTTAGTTAGATCTCATCTTTATAAATTTTACAAATGTTGAATTCGAACAAACTACATTTTGCATTTTTAATATTTGAGAAATTTGTTCTAGGATATGCAAGTATACTTAAAAGGAATGAAAGGAATCTGTATGAAGCACTTAATAGTTGAAAATAAATATATTACTTGAAATCTGTATGAAGCACTTAATAGTTCAGAATGAATATTTTAATTACCTGAAATAATTCTTTGATTTTATTATATATTTTGTGTTTCCTCTGTTTATTAATTTAATCCTTATTTATTAATCTTATCTTGCACATTGTACAACACTAATCGAATGTAAAATTAAACTTTATAACTATGTATTACCAGAAATGAAGCGCACAAATTATTGTTTTACAATCAATCAATCAATCAATCATTCAATCAATCAATACCCTTTTACCATAAGGTGTCGGGTTATTATTGTTTTTATAAAAATTTATTATATACATAAAAATGTATTTATTCAAAATTACCTCATACACTTTTTTTTTTCTTCGAAACTGTAATTGGAATTAGAATTACTTTACTTACTAAGAATTATTGTACTTGACAAGTGTAAAGCTTTTATTTGCTCTTAACACACAATAAAGATTATCATTATAATTTAAACAGAAAATTTTTGATGATTTTATTATTAATAATTACCATAGAAAATCTTTGATGACAAACAAAATATTTGAAGTATTCTACAACTTAGTATAGGCAATTTCATTCATACCTCTGTTTAAAATATTTTATTTCGTATAATTCTAACTAAATATGATGTTTTAAAGTGTTTTCGAACTTTGCCTAAATCAGTGTTTTATACGCGTGGCGCATGAAGTAAAATTTCGAGTTTAGAAAAGCCCAGAAAATTTGTCTCGGGTCGCTGCGCGACCCTCGACAAATTTTCACGGGGCTTTTCTAAACTCGAAATTTTACTTCATGCTTAGTCTGGGAGTGGAAACCCTCGTTAAAGGTAGATCATTACTTAAGGCTTTAAATTTCAAATATTGGCAATTTCATTCATACTTATGTTTAAAATATTTAATTTCGTATAATTCTAACTAAAAATGATATTTTAAAGTGTTTTTGAACTTTGCTTAAATCAGTGTTTTATAAGCGTGGCGCATGAAGTAAAATTTCGAGTTTAGAAAAGCCCAGTAAATTTGTCGCGCAGCGACCCGAGACAAATTTTCACGGGGCTTTTCTAAACTCGAAATTTTACTTCCTGCTTAGTCTGGGAGTGGAAACCCTCGCTAAAGGTATATTATTACTTAACGCTAATAATTTTCTACGCATTTAATGACTTTTACCTCTTAAATAATTTTAATATTTATAATTAAAAGAAAAACATTTTTGATGATTTTACTATTTATAATTACCACAGAAAATCTTTGATGACTAACAAAATATTTGAAGTTTTCTACAATTTAGTATTGGCCACACTGTAATTGGAATTAGAATTACTTTACTTACTAAAAATTATTGTACTTGACAAGTGTAAAGCTTTTATTTGCTCTTAACACACAATAAAGATTATTATTATAATTAAAACAAAAAATCTTTGATGACAAACAAAATATTTCAAATATTGGCAATTTCATTCATACTTATGTTCAAAATATTTGATTCCGAATAATTCTAACTAAATACGATATTTTAAAGTGTTTTTGAACTTCGCTTAAATCAGTGTTTTATACGCGTGGCGCATGAAGTAAAATTTCGAGTTTAGAAAAGCCCAGAAAATTTGTCTCGGGTCGCTGCGCGACCCTCGACAAATTTTCACGGGGCTTTTCTAAATTCGAAATTTTACTTCATGCTTAGTCTGGGAGTGGAAACCCTCGTTAAAGGTAGATCATTACTTAAGGCTTTCAATTTCCTACGAATTTAATCACTTTTCCCTCTAAAACGATTTTATTATTTATAATTAAAACAGAAAATCTTTGATGATTTTACTATTTATAATCACCACAGAAAATCTTTGATAACGAACAAAATATTTGAAGTATTCTACAACTTAGTATTGGCCATTTTTTATACATATGTTCAAAATATTTGATTCCGTGTAATTCTAACTGAATATAATATTTTAAAGTGTTTTTGAACTTCACTTAAATCAGTGTTTTATACGCGTGGCGCATGAAGTAAAATTTCGAGTTTAGAAAAGCCTAGAAATTTGGTTTGGTCGCGTAGCGCTACGCGCTACGCGACCAAACCAAATTTTTAGCCTTTTCTAAACTCGAAATTTTACTTCATGCTTAGTCTGGGAGTGGAAACCCTCCTTAAAGGTAAGTCATTACTCAACGCTGTTAATTTTCCACGCATTTACTGACTTTTACCTTTAAAACGACGATATTGTGATTTACCTTAAAATTCTTGGTAGTCCGGATTTGATACACAAATTTACCGAACTACCGAATTGAAAAAGTCGGTAAATTAGCAAGCACAAAACAAGACTACACTCTAGCAGCCTAGCGAATAAAGAGAAATCTTTAAAAATCAAAGAATAATCTTATTTCAAGAAATTGTATTCTTATTGTATTCTTTTTCCTTCCTAATATTTTTAAACTTTGTAGGGTAATATTTTTTTATTAAAAATATATGGAACATCTTTAAAAAACAAAGAATAATCTTATTTGATATTCCTTGATACAAGATTATTCTTTTATTGATAAATATTTTTAGATTTTGTAAGCTTAGTTTACAAGATTATTCTTTGATTGATACAATTGTTTCTATTTCTTTACTAATACTTTTAGATTTTGTAAGCTCAGATTACAAGAATATTATTTGATTGATACAATTTTTTCTTTTCTTTACTAATATTTTTAGATGTAAGTTTACTTCACAAAATCTAAAAATATTAGTAGGGAAAAAGATAGAATTGTATCAATCAAAGAATAATCTTATTTTAAGGATTATTCTTTGATTTTTAAAAAAGTAATTGTATTCTTATTGAAATAAGACTGTTTATCTTTTTCCTTCCTAATATTTTTAAACTTTGTAAGGTAATATTTTTTTATTAAAAATATATGGAACATCTTTAAAAAACAAAGAATAATCTTATTTGATATTCCTTAATACAAGATTATTCTTTTATTGATAAATATTTTTAGATTTTGTAAGCTTAGTTTACAAGATTAATCTTTGATTGATATAATTGTTTCTATTTCTTTACTAATACTTTTAGATTTTCTAAGCTCAGATTACAAGAATATTCTTTGATTGATACAATTTTTTTTTTCTTTACTAATATTTTTAGATGTTGTAAGTTTACTGTACAAAATCTAAAAATATTAGTAGAGAAAAAGATAAAATTGTATCAATCAAATAATAATCTTATTTTAAGGATTATTCTTTGATTTTTAAAAAAGTTATTGTATTCTTATTGAAATAAGACTGTTTTTCTTTTTCCTTCCTAATATTTTTAAACTTTGTAGGGTAATATTTTTTTATAAAAAATATATGGAACATCTTTAAAAAACAAAGAATAATCTTATTTGATATTCCTTGATACAAGATTATTCTTTTATTGATAAATATTTTTAGATTTTGTAAGCTTAGTTTACAAGATTATTCTTTGATTGATACAATTGTTTCTTTTTCTTTACTAATACTTTTAGATTTTGTAAGCTCAGATTACAAGAATATTCTTTGATTGATACAATTTTTTTTTTTTTTACTAATATTTTTAGATGTAAGTTTACTTCACAAAATCTAAAAATATTAGTAGGGAAAAAGATAAAATTGTATCAATCAAAGAATAATCTTATTTTAAGGATTATTCTTTGATTTTTAAAAAGTTCGATACATTTTCAATAATTTTTTTTTTCAATAAAATATATTACCGTGCGATCGTTTAAAACATGATTTACAGTAGGCAGTGAGTTTTGAATTAGATTGGCACTACTGACTGTTAACACTTTTAAGGAATATCAAATAAGATTAATCTTTGATTTTTAAAGAAGTTCGTTAAATATTCAATATTTTTCTTTTTTAAATAAAATATATTACCGTGTGATCGTTTAAAACATGATTTAGAGTAGGCTTTGAGTTTTGAATTAGATTGGCACTACTGACTGTTAACACATAAAGGGTGGGCCATCTGATGGTTTCTTTTTAAAATTGCTATTAAAACTACACCGTTGAATATGTTTTAATGATTGTTGCTTTATTCAAGAAAGTACCACTTCCGATTATATATGGAAAACAATTTCAGTTAAATGGCCACCGCGGCTAGATGCACAGTAGTGCATCCTTTTCACCCAATTTTGCTCTACATTTTCGATTGTTTGTGGCTCTATTTGACGAATAGTTCAACAAATGTTTTCCTTTAGTGCATCAATTGTTTGTGGATCGTTAGAGTAACAACGGTCCTTAACATACCCCCACAAAAAATAGTCTAACGACGACAAATCGCAGCTGCGTGATGGCCAATTAATGTCTCCAAAACGACTGATAACACGGTTACCAAACTTAGTGTGCAAACAGTCGATAGTTTCACGGCTGGTGTAATGTTGCTCAATCCTGCTAAAACCAAAGCTCGCCCAAGTCGAAATCCTCTAATTGCGGCCTCAAAAATCAGTCAGCATGTCCCTGTTATTATTAAAACATTATTTTTAAAGTGAGTGTTGTGTCGCAATGGAGTGCGGTCACTCCATTGCACACAACACTCACTTTAAAAATAATGTTTTAATATTTCCCAAAGTTGTTAAAAAAAAAACGATTTATATCTTAAAGCGGAGGTTTGATACTACATTTATATCAAATGTCAAGCGCATTAGTGTTGCCATTATGGAAATAACAAACAGTTCAAAAATAAACTAATAGATGGCCCACCCTTTAGTTTAGCATAACCGCAAATTTATTCCATCATTCAATTAGCAGTCTGGGCAACCACACACAAAAAATGCCGCTTACTCTAAATCATAATTCAAACGATCGCACGATATTATTAACAATTTAGTAAACATTTATTTATGGCTGAGGCTGTTTAAAAAATCCAATAGCTAAGGCTGTCACTTGGTAAAATATTAATATTATCATTAAATTTGACATGTGTCTGACTTAATAATTAACATATACTTTAGATGTGGATGTGTAAGACAATACAACAATCAAAAATAATGATTAGATGTGTTGTCAAATATAAACGATTGCCAGGCGAAAACTGGAAAAAAACAACGTCCACAAAAAATTAAAAAAAGCTAGAAGAATTTCCTTCAAGCAATCTGACAACACATAGAATTCGGTGTCTAAAATGTTCGTGATGGTTTGGAATAAACGAATAAAACTCGAAAAATCCTAACAAACAGCTAACTTGATATTTTGATTACAATCTTAGTGAGTTAAGTATAGATTTCGTAAAACAGCATACAAAAAAATTCTGGACAAGCAACGCATGTTAATTAATTAGCATATATTCTTTAAAAGTGTAAACGCAATTACTGCCTAACAATCAGTGTTGGGTAGTAATTGCAATGTAATTTGATTGCGGTAGATTAATTGTTAATTATTCACAATGTAATTTGATTAAGTTAAATTAATTGTTAATTATTTACAATATAATTTGATTAATTTGACGAATAAATTTATGAAACGAATTTATGTAATTTGATTACATTAAATTAATTGTTAACTGTGGAGGCTTCTATTTCGTTATATATTATTATTTACACAAATAGGATACTTAAAATTTGTTTGTGTAACTAAGGTTTCTATTGTGACTATAGCTTCGATAACTTTAACTTGTTATTACCAAACTTGTTTGATTTGTTAAAGTTGTCGAAACTATAGTCACAATAAAAACCTTAGTTATACTCGTACAAAAAAAGTTTAAATACATAAATAGGACACTTAAACTTTATTTGTATAACTGAGGTTTTTTTATTGTGACTATAGTTTCGACAACTTTAACTTGTCATTATCAGACTACAAGTACTTGTAGTCTGATAATGACAAGTTAAAGTTGTCGAAACTATAGTCACAATAAAAAACCTCAGTTATACAAAGTTTAAGTGTCTTATTTATGTTAATAATGATGTAGAACGAAGTAGAAGCCTCAACAGTTAAAAGTTTAAACATCTTATTTGTGTCATTGTTAATTAATTAGTATGTAAATTGATTACTTTAAATTAATTGTTAATTTATTACAATGAATTTTTATTACATTAAATTAATTACAATGTAATTTGATTCCATTATATTAAATATTAATTAATTAAAATGTAATTACAGTACACATAAAAATAGTTGTATGTTTTCAGTAATCTTTGGTGGTTACCTTCAAAAGATCTTTAACAGAAACCAAAATAAAAATCATAATAAAACACTTTTTACTTTGTTTGTATAACACTTGTTTATTGAATGTGACTGCAGTTTCGACAGATTGAGCTTGTTATTATCAAACATGAGGTAACTAAATTTGTCGAAACTGCAGTTACATCAATAAAAAAAAGTGTTATACAAACAAAGTAAAAAGTTATTATTGTGAAATTAACTTGTATTACGAAGCAGAAGCCTATAAAATACAGAATTAAAAATAAATATTCCCAAATTGCTATAAGAATTTTGTTGTCTTGAAAATGAAAATGAAATTAATTAAATCTGTATAGAGCCAACAATAAAGTTAGATCAGTATTATTAGTAAATAAAAATAGCAAGTTAGATGTTTGTTAGAAGGAAATAGAAAATAGAAAACACATATTAAAGGGGCAAAGTAGCTTAGCGTTATATCATCAACATTTTTAATTATCATTCGAATCGTGATAAAACATTACGATATACTGGGTAATTTATAATAGGTACGATATTTGCTATAATTAGTTTTATATACTCATACATGTATTATTCAGAAGATTTTAAGGCTGTGATTCTGCGAGTGTTTCAGTATTTTTAGTTTAGAGTTTTAAACTAATAATTTTTTTTGAAAAAATAAAAGCAGAAATGGATAGTTTATTTTATAAACCCATATAGGTTTATGAAAGCGTTTATTTTTTTAAATTGTTTAAATTAGGTAATTATAATTAATTATTACATCAGAAAAATCTTATTTATATAAATCTACACGTACTTCAATAAACTGAAAATATAGTTTCCTGTACTCGTTAAGAACTAAAAAGATCAATAGGAAAAATTTGGTTTATTAAAAAAATGCACCATTGTTTTTCTACAATCCAACATCTAGCAAATTCAGATTCTTTGCTCGATGCAATTTAATTTAAATTTACTATTATAAAACATGTAATTTGGTTGTAAAAAATCTTAGATTTAAAGATGGTTTTGTGAAGACGGATTTTATTTATACTGGTATAATATTTTTTTTTTTTTTAAGAAAATATTTTACATTTATATTTTAAAATTTAATATATAAAATTACGAAATATTCGTGTAAAATGTAAACAATACGTCTTAATTAATAAGACAACTTAAGACAATAAATACCCTATATAAAATTACGAAAAAACTATTCGTGAAAATGCAAACAGTGTCTTAATTAATAAGACAATTTAAGACGATAAATATCCATTGAAACAACTACTTCCCGTGCAAATACACCTCCGGATATTGAATTATACAATGAAATATTTAAAATCTTATTTAATTTGATTTTTTGTGCAAACAATAGCGAAAGCTTATTTTCTCGAATTGAAATAGTTTTGAATTTGAATTTATCTTGTTTTAATAAATACCCATTGTAATATTTATTGTCTTAAGTTGTCTTATTATTTAAGACGTATTGTTTGCATTTGTTTGTTTACACGAATATTTCGTAATTTTATATATTATGTTTAAAGTGATCAGCTAATTTTCTCGAATTCAAATTGTTTTGAATTTTAATTATTCTGTTTTAAAACTTAAATTGATTGTTAATCAATTGTAGTTTTGTAAATTTAAAATTTACGGTCTATGTTCCTATTAGGTTTAGCACAAAATAACCCTTTGAATATGATGTCATATTTTTTAAATCCTGTTATAAATCACCCTGTGAAGTTAATGAAAATAATAAAATGCTGATATAACGCCTTATCATATAGTAATAAGTTAACAACATTTTAATTATGATAAGACTATGTATAACAAATATTTAGTTTTATTTCTAATTTAGTGTAATTAATATTATTTACATGTAAATACAGTAAGTTTAAATATTACTTATGTATGTTCAAATTATTGCTTATTGAGCTGAATATTTTTATTTTAGGTCGATGGCCATTTCAGCCATTTGTATGATTTTTATTGTACAATAGTAGATATTTAAACTGCAGTCTAAAATAACATTAAATGGTATTATGTCTTATTGAACTGAAATTAGTTCAGAAAGGAACTTGGTTAAAAAAAATTAATTGAATTTAAATGTAATTTAAATTTGCTTCAAACTTTTATATAGATAAGTAATATTTCTATTTAATACATAAAATAATTTACACATATTTAAATCACCACAATATGTATATTAATTAGAACGAATCTTCTATATGATACATTTCAAAGTTAAAATAATTATTTTAAAGTTCAATTTGTATTTGTATAAATTAAATACATTCTTTTACAAGAAGCTGTATCAGAAGCAAAGAGATCGAGGAGAAATTAGAGTATTTATGAATTTATTAAAAGGGCTTAATTTTTGAGTGTGCATAATTTTAACACAGTTGAAAGCCAATCACAATCTAAAGTAAACTTTAAATCAAAACACTTTTTTTCACAATGCATAGATGTACATTTTGAGTACTATGTACTTATCAATAGCTATTGATAATGAGTACATAGTACTCGAAATGTACAGGGTGGTCACATTTGGGTGTTACTATAGAGAATCTTGGTTAGTAGAAGAGACAGAAAAAAACGGAATCACGCATCCTTGATCTCTTTTTTAGTGCGTGAAGAACATGCAACTTCTATCTTAATAAAACAATAAATAACTAAGTTATTAATAAAAATCGAAAATGGAAAAAAAAATTCTCGAAAACAAAAGACGATAGTCGATTTTGTTTTCACCATTGAGTTTATCCCTAAAAACGAGATCGAAGATACGCCATCCTTTTTTTTTCTATCTCTTTTATTAACCAAAATTCCCTATATTAATATCTAAATGTGAAAACCCAGTACATTTACAAAAATACATGTTATTGTGAAAGGAGTACTGGTGTTTTCATTTAAAATTTAGTTTAAATCTTCATGTAACTCAAAAAACCTAATTACAATTTAAAGTGTTTCATCTTGTTAAAAATGTAACTTGGTTCCCACTAATTAAATAATTTTAATTGGTTTTTAAGTAACATCATTACCAAAAAATAATATAATCATTGCAAATTAGGGAAATCATCTAGTTGATAATCACTAAATTATAGTCGAAACTATAGTTACTTTAAACTTAAAATAATTTTAATGATTTCTTGTTTGTTTCTAAAAAAGCTCTTTGAGTGTATTAAAAACGTTTTAAAATCTTGGATTTAATTGATTTAGAAAGTCTACAATTATAGTATAATTCTATTCATAAAAATTGTGGTGATTTAAAGTGATATCGATTTTAATTAAACTCTTAACGAATCCGTTGATTATTTTAATGAAAAATAAGGGCATGCAGATTAAAAAGTTGAGAGCAATGAAATAATCCAAGGCGAATCAAGTAAATATAATAAGGGGTGCAGCGCAGCTATAGTGACGTAAGAAATCTATCAATATTTAATTAATATAAACACAACACATTTTTTATTGTTGGTCGAATACGTTAATCACGAGAATGTCGCCTCACCTGAGTTCAGATAGCGGCAAAAAGTCGATGTCGAAGAGCGGCCTAAGACTTGGTAGCGTGTAGGCCTGCAGGTGTCCGTTGGATACGTAACAAATTAAACAAACACTATCTACAATAGGAGAAAAAAAAATATTTTTTTAACAAAATCTTTAACAAAATGGTGTTAATTTTTAGAAGTCACAACTATTTTTTGAATGTATTGTCAGTATATTTATTAATTTTTAAATTAAAGTATTTTTTGGTCGAGATGTCTTTATCTAGTTATTTAAGTATTTTTGAAAAAATAAAATACTGGATGAAATGGGTCGCTATCAGGGTTGTTAAAAAAACGTTGTTTTCATTTTAATTAACAAACAGTTTTTTTTAAAACATTAACAATTAAAAACAAGTCTCAAACATGTTTAAAACACGTTTAAAACGTGTTTAAAACAGAACATACAGGGCATTTTTCTTTTGAGTATACATATCCCGATAATTAGAGCGTTTATTAAATTTGCGGGAATTTGTTGTTTAAAAGCGGTTAATTTGAGGCTTTTAACGAGTGTTTTCCACTCCCAGACTAAGCATGAAGTAAAATTTCGAGTTTAGAAAAGCCTAAGAATTTGGATTGGCCGCGTAGCGAAGCGGAGCGGCCAATCCAAATTAGGCTTTTCTAAACTCGAAATTTTACTTCATGCGCCACGCGTATAAAACACTGATTTATAGTGAAGTTCGAAAAACACACACATACAACAACGATTATAGGCAACCTAATATACGTTAGAGAATATTATAATCGCTGTTTTAAACTATTTCTTCAGAGTAGAATTTGACTCATGTTTTATTCACATCTACATATTGGATTGCTAAAGCCGTATATTTTAAACGTTGTGATATTTCAGTGTTTTATACGTGTGGCGCATGAAGTAAAATTTCGAGTTTAGAAAAGCCTAATTTGGATTGGCCGCTCCGCTTCGCTACGCGGCCAATCCAAATTTTCAGGCTTTTCTAAACTCGAAATTTTACTTCATGCTTAGTCTGGGAGTGGAAAACTCTCGTCTAAAAATTCAAATTAAAATCCTTTTAAAAAACAACGAATGTCGTAAAATTTACAATGTATGCATATGTCATAAATAAGATATTTAAGCCATTAGTCTAGTCTGATGGACCGCCTAAATTTTGAAATGTTTTGCCGGTCTGTTTAACAGTGATCCGTATTTTATTTATATATACACTGATCTTATTTTATTTTATTTTACTTGCACACCTTTCTTATAGTTGTTTAATGGCCCATATATATATATATATATATATATATATATATATATATATATATATATATATATATATATATATATATATATATATATATATATATATATATATATATATATATATATATATATATATATATATATATATATATATATATATATATATATATATATATATATATATATATATATATATATATATATATATATATATATATACTTAGTTTATCTTACTCATTAATAGATTTTAAGTTTGCAATACTGCAATGTATATCCAGTTTAGGTATTCCTTCTCATATATTTACTGACGTGTGTAAACCTGTAAGTCTTAGCACGAATAAACATTATTATTATTATTATTATGTATAGCTGAAAAAATATGTATTTAAAAATCCCATTTATGCACACATATTTGATATTTATTTGAAATAAAACAACGCAGTTGGGAGGGTTTCACTTTTATTGTTGAACACTGCAACATGTTTCACCACACAGTGGCTTCATCAGGCAGATGAAAGCAGATGAAGCCAGTGTGTGGTGAAACATGTTGCAGTGTTCAACAATAAAAGTGAAACCCTCCCAACTGCGCTGTTTTATTTCAAATAGTATTATGGAGTTTCATCATGTATCCGCCTCATCAATTAAATATTTGATATTTTCTTGTAATAAAATGTTATGTTGAATAATGTAATTTCAAATATTTTCAACAAATTAGCTGAAATTTAAAAATTTAAACAAAAAATATTACTGAAGTAGTATAAAATATAATTTAGCAAATTTAAAATAATAAAAAAAAACGTTTTGAACAAATTTAACGCTTAAAACATGTTTTAAACAAATTAAGATTTAAAACATGTTTAAAATCTAACCGTTTAAAACACGACGGCTGTTTTTAAACATGTTTAAAACACTGTTTTAAAACAAAGTGTTTTAAACATTACAACCCTGGTCGCTATAAATGATACTGGGCAAAATACAACTATAGAAAGTTGGTATATTTGCCGCTTTGTCAAGTAGAAGTATTTTTCTGGAGTTGCTAGGCGATAGATGTAAAAATAAATCACTCAAATTTCCATTTTCTATAAATGTATGCTCCACCCACTGATGTTTACTAGTGCAAATGATTGAATATGTATCAACCTGTTTTATAATCTATTTTACTGACCTTGGGTTAGGTTTTTAAAAAGTACGTCGCGATTTTTAGAAGTTTGGGAACCCCTGCGTTAGGGACATAGCATGTTTGTCACGCTAGGAATATTTATGTTTTTATTTCTTCGTTTCGAAATATAGATTGATTAATTATAAATAATAATAGTTTATATATAATAGTAATAGTTTTCATGATATGATGAATTAATTTCTCACTTAACCCGTGGTGAAACATATTTAATTAATACGCTTTGATTAAAACACTTAGTTTGTTTCACTGATTTTTTATTTTTACTCCAACTAGTTTCGACCTTAGGTCATTCTCAAGGAGATATGTACAAAATTTTACAAATGTATCGATATTTATACAAATTTTACAGCTAATTTCAGGTAATAAGGGACGTGACTTGAATCTCCGAGAGGGATTAGAAATAAACAGAGCAATAATAAATGGAAAAACCACGCTTAATAACATCGAAGACATTTGGCTTTCCCCCATCGCGACGGCCCTTAATACCTGAAATTAGCTGTAAAATTTGTATAAATATCGATACATTTGTAAAATTTTGTACATATCTCCTTGAGAATGACCTAAGGTCGAAACTAGTTGGAGTAAAAATAAAAAATCAGTGAAACAAACCAAGTGTTTTAATCAAAGCGTAGTTTTCATGATTATGATAATTTTGTTTAAGAAGTAAAAACAAGTTACTTACCTTTAACAGAAACCGTTTCAGCTTTAACAACAAAATCAGTATCAACAATCTGCTGCCTGTATATACAAGTTTGGGATGGAAGGCCGACCACTCTAGCTTGTTTCTCACTGGTGATGACCACGAATTGCCGGTCCCCGTAGGCGGCCTCCCTGTGGTTCTCTCCCAATGTGGGGCTCATTCTGTTGGCGCACTTTGTAGGTGTTCCTGAAACAACAAAATTCCTCAAGTTTATAAAAAAATCAAAACAACTCATTCATGTGAAATATTTAGCAATTTTTCACCACATATTATACCTATTATACCTATTATATAAGCAAATAATCTTACAATTAAAATGGTTCTAGCTTTGAAAAGTAGTTCGTAATAATTTCCAATACGCGTTCATTTGGCAGGGAACTCAAACATGCTTCTGCTCATAGAAGCATGTTTGAGTTCCCTGCCAAATGAACGCGTATTTACCGAGTGCGGCAGGGAAACTTGCTGATTTAAAAGGTCAATAAAAGAAAAAGTATTTCACTTATCGATTAAATTATTTTTTTATCGTATTGTACACATCCTGACTTTTTGTTTCAAGTGGTTTTAAAAATGACATTGCATAAATGGCGGTCCTCCTTAGCGATACACTGATCCATCCGCTTTTTGAAGTTTCGCTCCACTCTTTCGAGCATATCGACGGGAATGTTGGCGATGGCTTGGCAAATGTTGTCCTTTAGGTGTTGCAGGGTCCGTGGTTTGTCATTGTAAACAATGGATTTGAGATATCCCCATAAAAAGAAGTCACAGGGAGCCAAATCAGGAGAGCGCGCCAGCTACAGTACGTCACCCCTCAAGGAGATTGGGCGCTCGTGGGAGTGTTCCCTCAAAACTTCCATTGAAGTTCTCGCTGTGTGTGCCGTGGCTCCGTCCTACTGGAACCATACGTCTTCAAGTTCCATTTCTTCAGTGTTAATAAAACACTTAACTTTGTTTTATCACTTCATTTAAAAGTTAAAATAAAAGTGGCAAAAGAAAGTTAAGTGCTTCTAAGAATGTTTTAAACATCACTTGAAATCAATGTTTTATACGCGTTTTGCGAGAAAAAAAGGCCTTAATCATTTCTCTGTAGCGAACTGCATTCACAGTAACACCATGTTCTTCTTCCTCGAAAAAGTAAGACCTAATCATCCCGACTTTCGACAGTGCCCTTTTTTCTGTCACATTGCCACTTTCCCTGAATGCGTCCACCCATGAAACGTTTGATTGCCGGCTAAGAACGGGACCCGTGGGATGAATATTGAACCGAGTTCGGAAGGTACGTTGGGTGGCAACCACCGAACGGCCATTGGAAAAGTAGGCCTCGACGGCGAACGCACGCTCCTCCTTTGTCCAACGCATGACGACAACTGGCTTGAGCGGTAACAAAACTTAAAGACCCCCTCTATCGAATGAGACCCTCCCTACCCCTTTCTGACCACGTCTTGCTCATTGGCGCCCAATTCAAATCAGCAAGTTTCCCTACCGCACCTTGTGTTGTGTGTGTGCAGTTGTAAATGTATCACTGGTTCAAAACTGACACGCGTTCTGCTTTAAGTACAAAGTGTTTGATTATTTCGTTTAACAATCTGTTTTTATTTTATTTCGGACATTGAGTAAAACTCGTTGCATTTAATTATAAGTTGTGTATATTCATCAAAGTACAAAGTTGGAATTTTTTTCAAAAATATTTTTACAAATATGAAATCTTAATCTAAGGGGGGAGAAAGTGGAGGTGGTATATACATAATATAAACAAGAGGGGATGAAATGGAAAAGTACAAAGTATATACAAGCAATATTTGTTTGGTCGATTTTGACCACCGTTATGCGGCAGGCAATTTACGATTTATGAAATAATTTTAGGGTCGGAGTTGTAAACCATCGTAAACCCTGTAATGAAATTGGTACGCAAATAATAATAAAATTAAATGCAATTTACAATAAATAATTTCAGTTCCTGAAATGTACCAATAAATGAATAAAATCATAAAATATAAATTTCTTAAAATATCTGTAAGCCGAAAATATGAATGCATTTTTAACATTGTAAAAGTATTTTGATATAATAAATACAGTGATGGAAAGGAAAATATAATTCTGTGAATCCCAAACACCTTGTATTTACTAAGTACTCGTTTTGCGTTTATTCTACTTACCTAATTTGCTATCCCGCCTATCTTTATTGTCGTCTCTCCAGGATTCATAAGAGTAAGGAATTAGAGAACCGTTGCAGTCGAGGAACGAAAGAGCCATGATTGCACCTTTCAAACGAAAAATAGTGACGCCCACCAGTGATACCACCACTGGTTGCGAGGAACGGCTGTCCGGGTCTGGAGGTGATACCAGTATTGTTATCACTGATCCTAAACTCGTTCCCACCCATAGCGTTGGCGTCAAAAAGTTAGGATCTGAAATCGATATACATATTAATTTTCATATCATCAGCTTAAAAAAAAACCTAGGCAGCAACAAATCGACGTAACTTTGTAATAAATTATTGTAGACCGTTAACGAAATGTCAATTTACGACAGTAGGATTTTGTCTTTTAAGTGTAGGTACTTAGCTATCCTAAAGACAATTCCTTGAGCTTTTATGGAGGTCAATTTAAGAATACTAACGGGTGTGTACATTCCTTGATTAAGCATAAAGTAAAATTTAAAGTTTAGAGAAGCCTAAACGGTTTTATGTACAAGACATTCGTTGGTCTCGTTAAATTTAAAGCTTCTAACGAGTGTTTTCCACTCCCAGACTAAGCATGAAGTAATATTTGGAGTTACTTTAAAATTTAAAGTTTAGAGAAGCCTAAACGTTTTTATGTATAAGACATTCGTTGGTTTCGTTAAATTTAAAACTTCTAACGAGTGTTTTCCACTCCCAGACTAAGCATGAAGTAATATTTGGAGTTACTTTAAAATTTAAAGTTTAGAGAAGCCTAAACGTTTTTATGTATAAGACATTCGTTGGTTTCGTTACATTTAAAACTTCTAACGAGTGTTTTCCACTCCCAGACTAAGCTTGAAGTAATATTTGGAGTTACTTTAAAATTTAAAGTTTAGAGAAGCCTAAACGTTTTTATGTATAAGACATTCGTTGGTTTCGTTAAATTTAAAGCTTCTAACGAGTGTTTTCCACTCCCAGACTAAGCATGAAGTAAAATTTCGAGTTGAGAAAAGCCTGAAAATTTGGATTTGCCGGCGCGCGAGCGAAGCGAGGCGCGCCGGCAAATCCAAATTTTCAGGCTTTTCTCAACTCGAAATTTTACTTCATGCGCCACGCGTATAAGCCACTAATTCAAAGCGAAGTTCAAAATATACTGCTCAAGTTTGATTTTGTGTTAATAAATATTACAAATAATTATTTCGTGTAACCAAATCTTCTAAATTCGAGTGCTGAAGTAATTTACTTTCGGTATTTTTTCCTTTTTGTAATTATATTTACGTATTGCTTTAATTTTCAACGCGCAAGATTTAGTAAGACGTTTGTAAAATATATCAAACCAAGAGGTGTATTTTAAACTTCACTTTAAATCAGTGGTTTATACGCGTAGCGCATGAAGTAAAATTTCGAGTTTAGAAAAGCCCAGAAAATTTGTCTCGGGTCGCTGCGCGACCCTCGCCAAATTTTCACGGGGCTTTTCTAAACTCGAAATTTTACTTCATGCTTAGTCTGGGAGTGGAAAACACTCGTTTAATGCTTCAAATTGAACTCTGTTAAAAAACAATGTCGGAGAATTTACAGCTTACCGTTTCGATTACCTAAAAGAAAAAAATCACTGTAAATCTTTAGATATTCCTTGGTTTTTTTAACCTCAATTTAAAGCTTTAAACGAGTGTTTTCCACTCCCAGACTAAGCATGAAGTAAAATTTCGAGTTTAGAAAAGCCCCGTGAAAATTTGGCGAGGGTCGCGCAGCGACCCGAGACAAATTTTCTGGGCTCTTCTAAACCTAGGCAGCAACAAATCGACGTAACTTTGTAATAAATTATTGTAGACCGTTAACGAAATGTCAATTTACGACAGTAGGATTTTGTCTTTTAAGTGTAGGTACTTAGATATCCTAAAGACAATTCCTTGAGCTTTTATGGAGGTCAATTTAAGGATCCTAACGGGTGTTTACATTCCTTGATTAAGCATAAAGTAAAATTTAAAGTTTAGAGAAGCCTAAACGGTTTTATGTACAAGACATTCGTTGGTTTCGTTAAATTTAAAGCTTCTAACGAGTGTTTTCCACTCCCAGACTAAGCATGAAGTAAAATTTGGAGTTACTTTAAAATTTAAAGTTTAGAGAAGCCTAAACGTTTTTATGTATAAGACATTCGTTGGTTTCGTTAAATTTAAAGCTTCTAATGAGTGTTTTGCACTCCCAGACTAAGCATGAAGTAAAATTTCGAGTTGAGAAAAGCCTGAAAATTTGGATTGGCCGGCGCGCGAGCGAAGCGAGGCGCGCTGGCAAATCCAAATTTTCAGTCTTTTCTCAACTCGAAATTTTACTTCATGCGCCACGCGTATAAGCCACTAATTCAAAGCGAAGTTCAAAATATACTGCTCAAGTTTGATTTTGTGTTAATAAATATTACAAATAATTATTTCGTGTAACCAAATCTTCTAAATTCAAGTGCTGAAGTAATTTACTTTTGGTTTTTTTTCCTTTTTGTAATTATATTTACGTATTGCTTTAATTTTCAACGCGCAAGATTTAGTAAGACGTTTGTAAAATATATCAAACCAATAGGTGTATTTTAAACTTCACTTTAAATCAGTGGTTTATACGCGTAGCGCATGAAGTAAAATTTCGAGTTTAGAAAAGCCCAGAAAATTTGTCTCGGGTCGCTGCGCCAAATTTACACGGGGCTTTTCTAAACTCGAAATTTTACTTCATGCTTAGTCTGGGAGTGGAAAACACTCGTTTAAAGCTTAAAACTGAACTCTTTTAAAAAACAACGAATGTCGGAAAATTTACAGCTTACCGTTTCGTTTACCTAAAAGAAAAAAATCACTGTAAATCTTTAGATATTCCTTGGTTTTTTTTAACCTCAATTTAAAGCTTTAAACGAGTGTTTTCCACTCCCAGACTAAGCATGAAGTAAAATTTCGAGTTTAGAAAAGCCCCGTGAAAATTTGGCGAGGGTCGCGCAGCGACCCGAGACAAATTTTCTGGGCTTTTCTAAACTCGAAATTTTACTTCATGCGCCACGCGTATAAAACACGGATTTCAAGTGTTCAAATATACATAAATTTCACAATATTATAGTGTTTTACACGCATGGCACATGAAGTAAAATTTCGAGTTTAGAAAAGCCCAAATTTGTTTTTGTTTTTGCTTAGTCTGGGAGTGGAAAACACACGTTAGAAGCTTTAAATTAAACACGTTTATAAAACCAACGAATGCCTAATAATTACAGCCTATACAGTGGCATATGTAGGTGAACTTAAAAGATACATTCCCTGTATAGTAAAAGACCAACTTATTTTTTTTAAGAAATTTATTATATGGGTTTACATACCATTTCTTCGGGTGTAAGAGTCTGTGAATGCAAGACACTGTATAGCCTCTGACGTGATGTTCTCCAAGGAGCTCATGGAACTTGACCGGGATCTCGAGAATGAGCTGTCCAGCTTATCTACGCGGCCCATAAACGGAATCAATTGTTAGTAAATAATAATTTCAAGTCCGCGTTATTCAGTGAAAAAAAATGCGCACTTCGACATCGCACTACACATGCGCAAAAAGCGCTCAGACTCACTCTTTACATAAAAAACATGAAATAAACAAAATATTGATTATGATTTGCCATAAAAATTCTAAACTTTAGTAAAATTTTTAGTAAACACAGCGCAAATACAGCTTTATTTGACTAGTGAAGGTCAGCTTTAAAGACAAAATTGACAAATACACTGACATGAAATTCTATTTATATATTCAACACAACATTTTTTTAAATAAAATATTATTGTTAAGTTCATTTGGTTTTTACATTAATTCTCCAATTGTTCTTAGGTTGGCAAATACAATATTCGATTGATCGTTAAGAGTGCAATCCTTGTGGCATGGATGAGTTGCTCATAATATTATTTAAATATAAACAATTAAGAGCCAGTTGCACCAAACACGTTGAACTGGTTCATCTCTGAACTTAAGTTGAAAGTGACATTATTTAAATAGAGACAATTCAGGGCCAGTTGCACTAAACACGTTGAACTGGTTCATCTCTAAACTTGAGTTCAAAGTGACATTAGAACAATAGCAACTGTCGTATTGAACTCGTGTTCAAAGATAAACCAGTTCAACTTGTTTTGGTGCAACTGAGCCTAAGAGAATTCATCGCTGCCACCGGCACACAATGTGGCCGATCTGAGCGAACGCACCAGCGGTAGTTCGGGAAGGAAAAATAAATGTCAAATTTCACGAATAAAGAAATTACTATTATATTGTAGATACTCAAAACCTCATCAAATTTCAAGTTTGCAATTTTTTGGACACACACCTATTGTGCAATTAATGTTTAAAGTTTATCAATTTCAGATCGCGAACAACACGCGAAAAGTGGATGAGTTTTGATAATTGATTACATCGCACTCACCTAATATATCAATACAGTCTTTTTAGCGTTTATTAACCATACATTTCTCTATAATATGCCACTAAGTATTAATTAATCGATGACGTTTACCGATAGTTATAATTATTTAAACGTAGCAACTTTAATTTATTGTATTTCAACTTCTAAGTGGCTTATATAAATTTTATCAAACCGCGGAGGGTAGGGCTCACCACCAAAAAATAGCTTAAACTTTCCTCTATCACACTCCATCAAAATCAAATTTTTATCGATCCGTTTAAGGGGCTTTTTTTTTTTATTCAGCGCGACCGTCCACCGCAAAAGCGCTCGAGTGCTTCTATGCACAGATTTCATAAACAGTTTCTGCATATTTGTCATACATCCTTTTTTTTTTCACTAATTTTATTAAGATAACATTCCTCTACAGTATAACTCAGAATAACTCCGATAGGTTTTAAAAATATATATCCGAACTCTTCAAGAAACGAGATTTTAGATTTTACTAAATTAATTCTCTTCTACAAATCCTTTTTCGTGAAATTATCAGTTTTTAAGTACTTGGCGTATTAAAAATAATACACTCACCCTATTTCTCAGAGGCGTTGACAGAACGGACGACCAAGAATTGATTGTCAATGAAAACACAGATGTTGATCATCTTATAAATACTTGAGCAAATTACAAGATTTCTCACTTATCATTTGTATAAAAACAAACAAACCATTAGAAACAAGTCGATTAGGAAGTTATTTTTGTAAGGTAGTTAAAATATAAGTTACCTGACGCCAACACAACAGACTCCTTTCATTATAAACAATAGCACTTATTATCTATTTATCCATTTATACATTATTCTGCTTATTTTGCATAATTGTTATCTTATGCTTATTTCGCTATTTTATCTTATTATATTATATTTTATTATTGTATCGTTAGTTATGAATTAGAGACCAAACCGTGAACACGGGTGTTAAGAAATAAATTCCTTTTTTAAAAAATCGGTTTGTGTACGAGTAAAGTTAATTGGCGCAGTCGGTAGGATCCCGAAAAGTGAAGATTTCATTCATTTTTCCTTTTCTTTGGATTAATTCGGGAGTTTTTACGGTGGACATCGACCTTCAGAGCGGCCCTCCGAACATTGAGCAGCCCAGACAATTTCCGTCCTGAGAGACATCGTCCACTACGTTCACGAGATCTTCGAGCGAATATCGAAAGTATCCCATGGACATTATACTTTTACTGTAAGTTACACAAGTTGATTGATTTTTTTAACGCGTATAGTTAAAATAGTGATTTATTTCAAAAAAGACACAAATTCTGATTCATAGCTCATTTACTAACATATCTAAATCTTGTTCCTAATAATAAAAAATAAATATACCAAAATGGCCGTAGCTTTAAAACCCGAATATATGCAAATGATTCCTGAGTTCAGGGGAGAACCAGAGCTTTTGCCTAGATTTATTGAAGTATGTGAAAGACTTTTAAATAGATTTTATAATGCTGAGGATAATAATGATTTTGTAAATGATTACTTAATGACTACCATAGTTTCAAGGGTTAAGGGTGAAGCTGCTATTAATATATCATCAAGTGCAGTTAATAATTGGAATTCTTTAAAAAATGCATTACTAAATTCATACGGTGACAAACGAGACCATTATACACTAAATTACGAAATTTGCACATTAAGGCAAAGTACGAACGAATCTGTGTTCGATTTCTATAACAAAATTCAATCTCTATTAAATTTACAAGTTGCGTACATAACAAATCATATTGCTGACTTGCAAGAAAGACAGCACTTGCGAATATTTTTTAGGGCTAATGCTTTAAAAGTTTTATTGAGAGGATTAAAAGATCCCATTGGTTCACAAATGCGGGTCAAGAACCCTGCAGATTTAAACACAGCATTAAATATGCTTACTAATGACTTTCAAACGGAGGTCACAATTAACAATCCGATAAATAAAGATAAAAATAAAATATTTGCACGACGTCCTATTCCATCTTATTCTGATAACTTTTATCAGTCACGCAATAATTATAACAATGGTCCACGCTATCCTTCTCGTCACAATAATAGCAAACAATTTAATAATTCTTATCCGAATCGGAATAATGCATTCCAAAATAAAAATTATAGTTCTTTTAATAGTAAAAATCCAAGAACATTCAATTATCATAATAATAATAATCATAATCCTTATGGACCGAGTACTTCAAATACTCCACAAAATTCTGCACCTAATTTACAAAATTCTACACCCATGTCCGTTACTACAGGACGAAATGCCATTATTCCAAATAGGAACCAAATTTATAATATTGATGAGGAACAACAAGATTTTTTAGGCAAAACCGCCTCGGAGGAAACTCTTTTGAATTAATGGGGATTACTAATAATTATAGTGAACTTCCTTTTATATATGACCCCCAAAATAAAATTAAAATTCTAATTGACTCTGGAAGTTCGAGATCTTTTGTAAATCCGAAAATTGCTAGGAAATTATTTAAAGAAAATATTAAATATGAACCTTTCCAAGTGGCCAGCGCACATGGTACCACTTTTGGAAAAAATAGTACATTAATTCCTTTGACGCAATTATTAAAATCAAAATATGCTAATCTTAAGTTTTATCTATTTGATTTTCACTCTAACTTCGATGCCCTGTTGGGAATGGATAATTTAAAAAATATACAAGCAACTATAAATATTGAAAAAGAAATATTAACTACCCCTAAATGTAAAATACCACTTAATTTTGGTAACGTTCGTGAAACCCCGGATACGAAGTGCATAGTAGTACCCGCAAGGTCCGAACAAATAATTGAGGTAGACATAAATAATATAAATAATGGCGATGTAATAATTCCGCATATAAAATTAAATAATTTAGAAATTCCAGAATGCATAAGTCATGTTAGGAATAATAAAGCAATCTGTACAATAATAAATAAGGGTGAAAAAGATGAAAATATTTATGTGAAAAAACCATTTATTGTAGACCCTATCAGCGAATATGATTGGGAAATACAAAATGGAAATAAAGAAGAATATAATGTTAATACATTAAACTACGAAAAAATTAAATTTGATATATTAAAAATACGTACAGATCATATGAACTCAGAAGAGAAAAATGTTATAACTAATTTAATTAAAGAATACGCAGATATATTCCATATGGAAAATAATAAACTTACATTTACAAATAAAATAAAACATGCAATTAAAACGTCCGATGAACTTCCTGTATATACTAAATCGTATCGTTATCCACACATTCACAAAATAGAGGTGGATAACCAAATTAAAAATATGCTTGATCAAAAAATAATTAGACCATCTTATAGTCCATGGTCTTCTCCAATTTGGGTGGTCCCCAAAAAATTGGATGCTTCCGGAAAACGCAAATGGCGCGTAGTTATTGATTACAGGAAATTAAATGAAAAAACAATAGGTGATAGATACCCATTACCAAATATTAATGATTTATTAGACAAATTAGGACGATCACAATATTTTACTACATTAGATTTAGCCTCTGGCTTTCACCAAGTAGAAATTGAAGAAAATGATATACACAAAACAGCATTTAATACTGAAAATGGACATTATGAATTTTTGCGAATGCCATTTGGCCTAAAAAACGCCCCTGCTACATTTCAGAGGGTTATGGATAATATTTTAAGAGGAATACAAAACGAAAAATGTCTTGTGTATATGGATGATATTATTATATTTAGCACCAGCTTACAAGAGCACGTAAATCGATTAAGAGAAGTTTTTAACCGTCTTAGGGACTCAAATTTAAAAATACAACTGGACAAATCTGAATTTTTACGCAAAGAAGTAGCTTATTTAGGACATATAGTTACCCCTCAAGGTGTCAAACCAAACCCAGAAAAAATAAAAGCTATTCAAAATTTTACTATTCCAAAAAATGTTAAACAAATTAAAGGATTTCTAGGATTACTAGGTTATTATCGAAAATTTATAAAAGACTTTGCTGGATTGACTAAACCTTTAACAAAACGATTAAAGAAAGATGCAATTATTAATATAAATGATTCTGATTATCAAAACTGCTTTAATCTATGTAAAAATGTTTTAACAAATGAACCCTTGCTTCAGTATCCAGATTTTAGTAAACCATTTATTTTAACCACAGACGCTAGTAATTTTGCAATAGGCGCTGTGTTATCCCAAGGCAAAATAGGAAACGATTTACCAATAGCTTATGCGAGTAGAACTTTGAACAACTCCGAAACAAATTATTCAACAATTGAAAAAGAGCTTCTTGCAATAGTATGGGCAGTTAAATATTTTCGACCATATTTATACGGTCGAACTTTTCAAATAGTTTGTGATCATAAACCACTCCAGTGGCTCATGAATATTAAAGAGCCTAATTCAAAATTAGTACGTTGGAAATTAAAACTTTCAGAATATGATTACACAATAGTATATAAAAAGGGAGCATTAAACAAAAATGCTGATTTTCTCTCCAGAATAGAAATTAATGTAAATGATGATAATGCTAAAGTAGAATTGACAAATGTGGGAGACGAAATTGAATCAATAATAGCACAAATGGGAGATTCACAGATCGATTTAAATGAAGATGAATTAAATGAAATTCTTAATGATAATAATAATGATACAGCGCACACAAATGTTGAAAACCCTATTCTTGATATCCCTATTTTAGAAAAAGCTGTAAATTATGGAAATAATCAAATTATAATCTCTGAAGTAAATTATGCCCCTTCTCCACCAGTAATTAGGTTATTATTTAACAATAAAAAACAACGTATAAACGTTCAATTTTCAAAATCAGATTTTGACAATAATGTCATTGAATTTATAAAGGAATATACAGTTCCCAATATTAAATATCATTTATACTTTGAAAGTCCAATTTATGAGAAATTTTCTGTAACAATGCAAAAATACTTTAAAAATTCTGCAAGTAATTTTATTAAATGTACAGAATTACTTTGTGACGTAGAAAGTCATGAAGAAATAGATAATACAATACGAGCGTATCACGAAGGAAAGTGTAACCATCGTGGTATCGACGAAACTGAGGCACAAATTAAAAGACGATTTTATTGGCCCGATCAAAGGCGAACAATTCAAAATTTTATTAACCAATGTGAAATCTGTCTTGTCAGTAAATACGATAGGAAGCCCTTAAACTTAAAATTTAATATTACTCCAACAGCAATGAAACCCTTTGAAATAGTGCACATTGACACTATCGCTTTAGAAAAAGTTAAATTTCTTACTGTAATAGACTCCTTCTCAAAATATACACAACTTTATAAATTAAATTCACAACAAGCAACAGAGATTGCTAATAAATTAATTAGATTTTTTACACATCATGGTGTACCCGAACAAATTATTTCGGATAACCACTTGGAATTCAAAAATACAGTAATTAAAGAATTACTTGAATTACATGGAGTTAAATTACATTTCATTAGCTCTCAACACCCTGAGTCCAATGGAATTGTTGAGAGAGTCCACTCAACCATTATTGAGCACATACGCTTATTAAATAATCAAAATTCATCAAAAGGAGACCCTATCGAATACAAAATAAATTATGCACTTCTTGCATATAATAATTCAATTCATTCTGCGACGAAATTTAAGCCATCAGAAATAATCTCTGGTCATTTAGACACTAGTGACCCATTTAATATTGACATTGAAAATAGATTAGTAAATAATTATATTGTTAATCATAGAGAGAAAATGAAATTATTCTATCAAAAAATTAATGAACGTCTTACGACGGATAAATCAAAAACTATTACAAAACATAATGAAACTCGTGAAGAGTTGCCTCAATCCCTTTCAAGTAGAGTATTTGTCAAAAATAGACAAAAACAAGCGAAAACAAAAAATAAATATAAACAGGAAAATCTTACAGAAATAAACCCTGAATTGAAAACAGCAAAAATTAAAGCTAAGCATCACAATGTCGTAGAAAAAATTCATATTTCAAATATTAAAAGACCTCGAGTCCAAACCTATAATAGTCCAAGCTATACGGACTTCATAAAGTATATGTCAAGTAATAAAAAACTATTAAATAATAATGTACAAGAAAATAACGAAAGTTTATTTTGCGCCCCTGATAATTATTCTCTAGCCCACTGTGTAAGTGCAGATTTGCATATGAGTGCAGGAATTGCCCTATGTTTCAAAACAAAATTTGGACAAATTGAAACTTTAAAAAATCAAAACCCAAAAATAAATTCAATATGTTATCTAAAAGATCGTAACCGATATATTCTTTATTTAGTAACAAAATCTAAATATTATGAAAAACCAACATATCAAGATTTTTATAACACTATAATTAATCTAAAGCAATTCTGCATAAAAAATAAAATTATAAATTTAGCTGTACCAAAATTAGGATGTGGTCTAGATAAGCTTGACTATAATCAAATAAAATTAATGTTACAATACATTTTTAATGATACAAAAATTAAAGTACACGTTTATTTAAATAAAACTATAGACGACGATTCTCTTGCAGGTCCGTCATCGTCTTGCTGACGCAAGGTGCAGAGATAAGAAATGTTACGAAAAATTTAGGAATAATTCCTACGAATTTAGGACCCGCCAAACTACAAAAAACGGAACACACTTTTGTTCACTATTATGACTTAATGCCTATATATACAGAATTTGAAAATTTAAATACTCAATATTCATTTTTGATTTTAACAATCCAAAATATATCAACGTTTACAAAAATATTTGATAATTATAATAAAACAATTAAATTTACTCAAAATAAAATCTCTAATAAAATCTTTGATATTAAACTTCAATCAAGTAAGAAAAATAGAAGTAAAAGAGGTCTGATCGATGGACTCGGAACGATAGTTAAAACCGTTACCGGGAATTTAGATGCAAATGATGGAAAAAGAATCGACCAAATATTAAATCACTTAGAATTAAATCAAAAAACTATATACAGTCAATTACAAATGCGATATAGTATAAATCAAATACTTATCGGAAAATTTAATGAAACTCTACGAGATATTGAACATAATGAATTAATGTTAAAATCAAAAATTCTAAAATTAAATGCTCTTCTTAAAAACGAAGTAGAACATGGTAATATTTTATTTGCCAAAGATTTATTTAATCAACTTATTATTTTATATAATGTAATTTTAAATATCTTAGAGGATATTGAAAATTCACTTTTGTTTTGCAAATTAGGATTGTTACACCCTAGCATTATAAGGCCAACTGAATTATATAAAGAAATTGAAAAAATATCAATATATTATAACGAGCAACTCCCTTTTGAACTTAAGGCTGAAAATATATTCGATTTTGAAATGGTCATGAAAGTAAATTGTAAACTAGAAAATACAAAAATTAACTATTTCCTCTCTATCCCAATTAATTATGAAAATGATTTTGAACTTTTCCACTTAAACCCTATTCCTACTAAGTTGGAATCAGACTTTGTGACTATTGTACCCGATATTAAATATTTACTCAAATCAAAAGTTGAGAACAAAATTTGGCCTCTAAGCCGCTTGTGTAACAAAGGTAATAAGTATTATCAATGTCCGGATTCTCTGCTCATGAATCACCATGCCGAATGCGAGAAAACAATTCTGCTACATGAAGACAACCGAAATTGCCAGTTCACCAAGTTAATCATCAATTCAAATCACCTGGAAATTATACCAGACATAAATCAGTACTTGGCAGTATTTCCAAACCAAGAAGACATCAAAGTCGAATGCCAGAAGGAAACACACACCACATCTTTAATCGGCATCCATTTAATTAAGGAAAATGGATGTAAAATCAAGTTCCGAAATCACCAAATTAGATTTCTGGAATCTACTGTTGGAATCCCTATTCTTATCGACAACCCACAAATTAAATTTGAAAAATCACAATACAACGGGATGACCATCAACCTGAAAAAATTAAATCTACAAGAAGTACCAATTCTTCAACAATTGCCTTCTCTGGATCAGCGACCCAATATCCTGATGCCAAGTATTTGGACTACAACCCTGTACATTGCCGTCTTCATCATCGCCGGATATTTCATCACCAGATGGATAAGAAAAAAGAAAAATCAAGGACATCATCAAGATGACACCAGGATCCACTTTCAACTTCCTGGCGATGCCAGAATCTAAGGGGGGAGGAGTTACCTGACGCCAACACAACAGACTCCTTTCATTATAAACAATAGCACTTATTATCTATTTATCCATTTATACATTATTCTGCTTATTTTGCATAATTGTTATCTTATGCTTATTTCGCTATTTTATCTTATTATATTATATTTTATTATTGTATCGTTAGTTATGAATTAGAGACCAAACCGTGAACACGGGTGTTAAGAAATAAATTCCTTTTTTAAAAAATCGGTTTGTGTACGAGTAAAGTTAATTTATATATTAAACAATACATTTTAGAGAATAGACGGCCGCGGGCCGGTACATCGTAATTTTAATATAAGTTTAATTGAACTTCAAATTAAAATGACAGTATTAATTTTTAATAATTATAAATCTAGGGAGAAGAAATGATTTTAAATAATTTTATACTGTAGAGGAATGTTATCTTAGTAAAATTAGTGAAAAAAAGAATGTATGACAAAGATGCAGAAACTGTTTATGAAATCTGTGCATAGAAGCACTCGAGCGCGTTTGTGGTGGACGGTCGCGCTGAATAAAAAAAATAAAAAAAGCCTCTTAAACGGATCGATAAAAATTATATTTTGATGGAGTGTGATAGAGGAAAGTTTGAGCTATTTTTTGATGGTGCGCCCTACCCTCCGCGGTTCGATAAGATTTATATAGGCCACTTAGAAGTTGAAATACAATAAATTAAAGTTGCTACGTTTAAATAATTATAACTATCGGTAAACATTATCGATTAATTATTACTTAGTGGTATATTATAGAGAAATGTATGTTTAATAAACGCTAAAAAGACTGTATTGATATATTAGGTGAGTGCGATGTAATCAATTATCAAAACTCATCCACTTTTCGCTTGTTGTTCGCGATCTGAAATTAATCAACTTTAAACATTAATTGCACAATAAGTGTGTGTCCAAAAAATTGCAAACTTGAAATTTTATGAAGTTTTGAGTATCTACAATATAATAGTATTTTCTTTAATCGGCAATTTTGACATTTATTTTTCCTTCCCGAACTACCGCTGGTGCGTTCGCTCAGATCGGCCACATTGTGCTATCCATATAAAATGTTCTTTTTAGGTATATGTGTATTAATGTAATCGATGTAAAATGTTGTTTTGGCGTCAAATAAATAAATAAATAAATAAATATCCGGTAAATGTTGGTAGTTAGTATTAAATGTCATAGTGACAATTTCATTTTGATTTTGAGATAGACGCTCTTCATTCTCAAACTGTCTAAAAAGAATGAAATCTTAGCAACAAATCAAGAGAAAACAATTGAAATAAAAATTAAATGAAGTATAATTAAATAACCAATGTTTCTATATGTTAGTATAAATTTTGAACCAATTATCTATTATAAATTCGTTTCTAAAATTGTTAAAGTAAGATGCGTATAAGAAATATAATAGCAATAAATATTCCAATAAAATATCCTATGACATTTATGCTGGCATTCAATTAGTTAACTAAATTATTTTTCAACAAATATCAAATCAATATTATGTTTTGTTTCATATTTCCCATATAATTCTCAACTTTCAAGTGTTCCAAATAAACATCTTTATTTTAGATCACTGTATTTAAGTAAGGACAGAAAATAGTGTTTGAATATATTGCTCTTTAGTCAAAAAATATTTTAAAGAGGAATATATCAAAACTGAAAAACGACTAAAAGATCTAAATCATACAAAAGAGAATAGTGAAGATAGATGGTATATTTTAAGTAACATATATTTAAAGAAATTCAATTTAATAATGAGAGATCAAACGTAATAACAAGCTGAGCTGGCTATGATTGTATTACTGTAACTGTCTGACAAATTTTACTGTCTTTTTCTTTTGAGTATAGAGAGCATTTTTTTTCTGAGTATAAATATGCATTTGCTTTTTTTTAAATAAGTCTAATTTGGTGCTTTAAACGAGTGTTTTCCACTCCCAGGTTAAGCATGAAGTAAAATTTCGAGTTTAGAAAAGCCTGAAAATTTGGTTTGGTCGCTCCGCGAAGCGGAGCGACCAAACCAAATTTTAAGGCTTTTCTAAACTCGAAATTTTACTTCATGCGCCATGCGTATTAAACACTGGGTACACTGAAATATCGTGAACAAGTGAACTTCACTTGAAATCAGTATTTTATACGCGTGGCGCACGAAGTAAAATTTCGAGTTTAGAAAAGCCTAAAAATTTGGTTTGGTCGCTCCGCGCTTCGCGCTACGCGACCAAACCAAATTTTTAGGCTTTTCTAAACTCGAAATTTTACTTCATGCTTAACCTGGGAGTGGAAAACACTCGTTTAAAAATTCAAACTGATCTCTTAAAAAAGCAATTATCTGAAACTTTACATATAATTTGGATATGTATACATAAAAGAAAAACTTCCTGTGTCTAACTGCAGGTTTTAAGATAATTACCTAAAGTGACTTTAATTGAAGTCGTCTTCGAATTCCTATAGAATTTTTTATGAAATATTAATATCAGAGTATTGATTAAGGGAAACAAATCAAGTGTTTTATTTAATGTTCTAATATTAATTAAATATGTTTCACCACGGGTTAAGTAAAAAAATAATTCTTCATAAAATATTAAATTTGAAACAGATTGAGATCTGTTATATTGCTGTGTATATCTAACCTCCAGTTTGATAATAATTCATAAAGTGGTTTTAACTTAAGACCACTTTAAGTCAAAGTTGTTTTTATATTCGTATCGATTGTTTTTTTATGAAATATTAAATTTAAATTTCATTTGTTAGATGAATGTCAACTTTAATAAATTAAAAGAGCTTTAGCTTGTTTATAAAATCAGCATAAAATAAGACAATTTTTAAGTGATCATAGACAACCCAGCTTGAATTTAAGTTTGATTAATCAGTATTTTTATTATTTTATTCTAATAATGTGATTGTCTTTAAGTACTTTAATGTAATAGCTTTTAAGTTTTTATTTAATAAAATAGATTTAATCACTATGCAGAGCTGACAACATAGATACAGGGTGATGATTATTCATTGAAGCTTAACAATGAAAAGTCAGCCATTCTGTATTTAAATAGGGAATTATAACTTCACCCTCGATTGCATAGATATTTATGACAATTTTAGAAAGTATATCTTTAGCTGTTACTAATACTATTAAAGTGTAGAAAAAGTACTAATATTATTTAAAGTAACTGTTCATATAATATAGGAACTTCATGGGCATATACAGTAGGTGGCCAAATTATTACTATACTTTTTATTATTATTTAGGATTCTTCTGCTCTTAATGCATATATAATTTTATTGGGGGGGCTTCATGAGTTGATATACTCTGACAATACAGTTTAACATATTTTGCATTCATTCCTCTGTTTGCTGACATTAGAGTAAAGTTGCAGATCACAAAGCTCTACTCTATACTAAGAGATTTTTCTAAATATTTTCTAATGTGCGTTTTCTCAAATATATATTTATATATCTATATATATATATACATATATATATACAGGGTGTCTCAAAAAATGTACTTTGACTGTCGGATAGAGTTTATTTCACCAAACCAAGAACAATTGATGCATTGAAATTGGACATTGAAAAACAATGCCACGATATTCTAAATGACCTGTTTCGTGACGTTTGCAAATACCTTGGTGCGCGTTATCAGCGTTATCTGGACAATAATGGTCATCAATTTGAACATTTACGAACATGATTCTTTAATTACATTGGTCTTCGTTATTTGAAGCCTTTCAACTTCTCTCTATGTTCATAAATATTGTTTTTCTCGTCATTTGAAGTGTAAGTACATTTTTTTAAGGCACCCTGTAATATATATATATATATATATATATATATATATATATATATATACAGGGGTACGTTTTGTTCTGTTTAAAGCCTTTTAACAATTTAAAATACTAGGAATCTATACTTTTGTTTGACTCTGGGTAAATTAGGTATTTTTCATACAATTAAGAATACATTTATTTGTTTAAAAAATATACACAGGGTGTTTCACCTAAAACTCCCCAGACTAATTAACAAGAAACTAAAAATGTTATTATTATTAGTGGTTTGTTTTAATCAATAGATGTTATTCAAGGCGTTAAATTAAGATAGAATTGGTATCACTCATAATTATGGTTTAGCTGTCAGAGGCGTGAGAAAATGTCATACGATGATCAGAACTAAGTAAGTAACTTTTTTAAAAAGAATGGAATATTCTAAGACATTTTTATCATTTGCATGTTTTAAATTGCATTGACCATTTTTAAGTTATAACCAATTTTTATATATTTTCAAGAACATTCAATACACAAATTAAAAGTTGTACAACTTCTCAAAATTTGCTTATCTAAGAATAAAAATAGTTAAAATTCATTGAAAATTACAAAACAATAATAATAACAATAATATAACTTAATTATAGCCGACAGTTCTTAAATAGTCAATATTTTCAAGATATAGCCTTGAATAACATCTTTTGATTACAATAAACAAAACATTAATAACATTTTTAGTTTCTTGTTAATTACACTGGGGAGTTTTAGATGAAACACACTGTATATGATATATTTACGGAAGATATAGAAAATATTTCATTTATGACAGGTCTTCCACTATCATCCAGACAAGTGTGAGAAATGGTTCACTTTTCCCATAATTTAAACAATTGATAATTAACATACTACATTTATTTCACTCTTAACAATTGGTTGAAGATTTCACTTGAAGTTAGTGATTTATGCGCGTGGCGCATGAAGTAAAATTTCGAGTTTAGAAAAGCCTGAAAATTTGGATTTGCAGAGGCGCGACTCGCTTCGCTCGCGCGCCTCTGCAAATCCAAATTTTCAGGCTTTTCTAAACTCGAAATTTTACTTCATGCTTAGTCTGGGAGTGGAATCCCTCGTTAGACGATCAATCAGAAACTTATTTTTTAGTAAAACTTATGACATAAAATAAATAGAATTGATGTTGTTTTATTTTGTTGTTCAAATTTAGAACCAACACAAGTTCGTGTGCATTATTTGTGTTCAAGTAAACTTAGCGTCTACAATTTTAAAATATTAATCATGATAAAAGTTATGGAGAATGAACAAACCTTGATTTATTGCAGGAAATAAAATAATACCTAATAAATAATCTACTACTGAAACATTTTTAATAATAATATCACAACGATTATCTAATTATAATTTAACAATTTTTTAACAAAATTGCAAAAGTTCAGAAAGTTTTACCTAAAACTCCCCAGACTAATTAACAAGAAAATATTTTTTTGTCAAAGTAAAGTTTCTTTTCGAATCTGCTAAAAAGATTGAGCGTCTTTTATAACTTTTTTTACAAAAATTAGATAAATAAACGCTAACCAGAATTAAATTATATTCTTGTTAATATTAGTCTATTATAATTTTCAATGTATTTTAAGTTATGTATACTAATTTTGCGAACTTGTACTACTTAAATTACGTGTATTAAAAGTTTTTAAAAATATTAAAATTGGTTATAACTTAAAAATAGCCAACGCAATTTGAAGTATGTGTATGATAAACATATCTTAAAATATTCCATTCTTTTAGAAAAAGTCACTTCTAAAGTTTTGGTCATCGAATCACAATTTCTCACACCTAACAGCGAAACTGTAATTATGAGTTATATCAATTATATCTTAATTTGAAGCCTTGAATAACATCTATTGATTAAAACAAACAAAACCTTAATAACAATTTTAGTTTCTTGTTAATTAGTCTGGGGAGTTTTAGGTGTATATTTTTTAAACAAAAAAATGTATTCTTAATTGTATGAAAAATACCTAATTTACCCAAAGAGTCAAACAAAAGTATAGATTCCTACTATTTTAAATTGTTACAAGGCTTTAAACTGAACAAAACGTAATTTTTTTCTCGTGTTACTGATAACTTGGCCACCTACTGTAAGTAACAAACAAAAATTATAATACAAGTTTTCATTTCGTATGAAAATTAGGTTCCCAAACTAGAACAGTACGCAATAGAGGATTAATTATAAAATATTTAGAAAATGAATGAATTTTCAGTACATGAATATTTTTAGAGTTTAATTTTAGAAGCATGTATTAAAAAATTAAATAAGTTCGAAATTTATATGCAATTAGAATTTAAAGTTGCATGCAAGTTCTGAACTGGGTTTATTTTAATTTTAATTCAACTGATTAGTAGAAATATAATAATAAAATCCCATTAAAAAGGGTAAAAAATATTTATTAAAATCTTTTTTTAGTAGAGCAAAAAGATTAAAAGAAATTGCACGAATTGTTTTTGAAAAATACTTACATATACCATCTGGGTGTTAATTAGGGGTTACCATTTATACATCCACTCGGCCCAAAAGCGTCTACAATTACTAAAATTTTGGTACATTTATTCTTTACATATAACTCAAATTATTAACAAGTCGTAAGTAATTACATCAAGAGTTTTCAAATAGTAGCTAACATATTTTTTGTAAAGCAAGTTTATTTCACTGTATATGTAAAGAATTCACACCAACCATGCAATTAAGCAGTAGCAATAGCAGTATATGTATTAATTATTAATTATTATATATATATATATATAAATATACCTGTAAATTAATGTATTTGTTAAGAAAATATATCAATAAACATGCACATCAGATGTATACTTATTTGTTTTAAATTGTTGGAAAATTGTATTTAATCTATTTACAAAAAATTTATGTATCTACATGTTTGCATACTTTTCAAACAATATAATTGTAGGATCAGTTTTTGTTGCAATATTGTGTTATATCATATGTTCAATAAAAAAAACCTCTACCACGATTGAATCTTTTTTCAAATTTAAGTTGGCTACACACTACTGGAATTGACATGTAAAACGTCAGACATAATAATTATAATATATATTTTCAAAGTTGTCAACCTAGAATATTTTCCATGGCACTCTGGAGATTTTTTTTAATTGAACATACGATACAAGCAAAGTTAAAGTCTTTTATTTTATTATTTTGTGTTGAAATAATTTACACAAAACTGTAATTGAGTCGTTTATTTTAAAAGTGGCCTAACTCTATTTCTCAATGTTTGTTGTTAACTGCAATCTTCATAATTTGAGGTTTTTTTGTCATAAAAAACAATTGCTGGTTAAGTATATTTAGAATATATAATATATATTTTTATTACACTTACCCACAAATTGTTGTTTATGACTGCAAACCTCAAATTATAAAGGTTTCTGAATCTATCAATTCAAATTTTTCTACATTGATGACATGAAAAATGGTTATTTCAATCGACAAATAAATGTATACTGTAAATAAAATTTAAAATTTAAAATGTTTCACTACTTGAAAGATGTGAAACTTATTGAAGATACAATAAAGTTATTATTTTTATTAAGTTGGAAACGCTTAAAAAATAATTAGAGCAGATTAGCGCACGTTAGCCATAATTCGCTATTAATTTATTATAAAAATATTTTTGATCGTGTGTTAGTTGCACTATAAAACAATATTAGGTAATTTCAAATTAAAACACTTATTTAGTTTTATGTCGTTGTATTCAGTTTCCTGACACGTGTTTTGGTCAATGACGACCATTCTCAAAGGAATTACAAAAATCTACTGAAAAAACAATATTTAAACAACAATTTTCCCACAATACACCAAATACGATGTAGACAGAAAATAATTCAAACATTTTATAACAATAGATAAATTTATGGTGTTGAAATTTAAAATGAATTTATGAAAAAGTTCGACATTAAAATAATTCTATAAATAATTTAATAAAACTTCGTATTTACAAAACCCAAACAGAATAGAAAAGCTTTTATTTTGAATAATTAGAACAAAGTTTGTTATTGATAATGAGCACTTTGCGTCTCGAAATGTACATCTAACAATACAAATAAAAAGTGAAGTGAGGAATAACAGTCTTTTTTACGTAAACTTAAAAACATACAGTTAAGTTGACATTAATTCCTTTTTAAATTTGGGGAAATTAAATTATTTTCTGTTCACATAATCAGACACAAAATCATGCAGTACACGAGAAGCTTGCACCATTATTTGTGGAACGGAAATTAACGAAAACCCAAAATCCAACTCAAAAACCAAAGATAACTGAGGAAATATAATCTGTGTTTAAATGTTTTATCTAAAAATCGAGCATAAAAAATACACAAAGATCATCTTCAATATATATAATAATAATATAATCAACGAAAAAAACATTATTCTCAGTATCTCGTGTTTCGCAACTAATTTTACATCTGTGGTCAAAACACTTCTACAAAAAAAAAAAAAAAATAACGGACAAGATTCAAAACAAAAGACGCGTGTTAGCGTTTTGTGTTTCAGCAGATACACATCCAAAGTAAGTTTTTCAAGCGTTGAAAAGTTTTTGGTTGTTCCCGCCGCGGCTCGTTAAATATTAACGAGTTTTTTAGCCGCGCGGAAAACGCACATTTAGTAAGAGATGAACAAAAGAGGTAAGTCTACAGTATTGAAGTAGTTGAGAACACAGATTTCACGCACATTAAATGAAAAAACAAGTCAATAAAAGTAATAGCATAGTTTTGGATAGTACATGTCACCTCTTCCAGTCCATGCCAGTGATTTAATGTGAAGATGTTGAAGGATTGAAAGAGTTTTTGTTTTTAATTTTAAGTATTATTAATCAATTTTATTAATGTAATAAACAATATATTTGAAGTTGACAATATTTAAACATCCTTATTTTACATCGTTGATTGTTCAGGCATTTTAGTGTTGAAAATCCATATTACTTTGGTTATTTTAACAAGAGAAAATACTTGTTGATTTTTAAAAACTGGAATGTTTATTCACTCCAACTGTTTCGCACTTTTTGTAACTGTCTTTACCTGAAAAAGCAATAAATTTGCGAAACAATTGTAGTGACTAAACATTACAATTTTTTAAAATCAACGAGTTTTTTATTTTGTTAAAACAACCAAAGTAATCCTTCTTTTAGTTACGTGAAGTTATTTGCAGTATTTTTTTATTGTTTTATTATTTTCTTCTTTTTATTTTCTTGTACGCTATTGCGCCATAGCGTCTATTTTCAACAGCGAAACAAAAAAATCTTGTATAAATTAATTTAGCTTTTGAAAATGGACACTTAGTGTTTAAAATGCGCATATAGCGTACAATAAAATAAGTGAAGTAGGAATAAATGATAAAAAAAATACTAACAACATTTCGTTTAATTAAATGCTAACGATGATTGGTTTGAGTTATGCAATGACGTAAATATAAATAATAATGAACACACCTTCTTCACTAAAAAGTAAAGAACAAACACTAACACTAACACTAAGAGTGTTTTAATACCGTGCGATCAAAACATGATTTAGAGTAGGTTTTTAATTTTAAATTAGATTGGCACCACTGACTGTTACCACATAGTTTACCATAACCTCAAATATATTCCATCGTTCAATTAGCATCCTGGGCAACCGCACAAAAATAAATTCCGCCTACTCTAAATCATAGTTTAAACGATCGCACGGTATTTGTTATACCAATTAAAACACAACAACTTTCTCTTCGATTAAAAATGCAAAGAGTGTTAGTATTTTAATTATTATTCTCAATTATAATAATTATTATATTGTTAACAACAAAATACAGGAAATATTGATTTATAACTTCTAAGGTGTGTATTATTTTTCTTTGCCTAACATTTTCAATATTAAAACAATTAAATTTCAGGGAAATAAAATATATATAATTTTTAGATTTTCTGATTTTAGCGCCATCTCTTGGAGATACAAGATGGAGCTCAATATATTAATATTTATATATTTATTATAATCTTACATTTCTCGTAGGAAACTTTCACTCAAAAAATTAAGGGGTCTGTCTATTTTTTTTTTTTTTTTAGTGAAGCTTTCTCACTAGAAATGTAAAATTGAAATAAATATATTTAGAAATTGTTTTGATTATTTACAGACAATAAAATCACTTTCTATGACTAATGAAAGTAAAGACAATTTTTCTTAAAATATTCACAGCATTTTATTAAATTATCAAATACTTTTTTTGAAATGTATTAGACTCAGTATAATAAAAAAAATATAAAAAAACATTTGGCTGCAAACTTTTAACCTTACACTATTTTAGTGGCGCATGAAGTAAAATTTCGAGTTTAGAAAAGCCTGAAAATTTGGTTTGGTCGCGTAGCGCTGCGCGCTACGCGACCAAACCAAATTTTAAGGCTTTTCTAAACTCGAAATTTTACTTCATGCTTAACCTGGGAGTGGAAATACTCGATAAAAGTTTAAAAAAATTCTAAATTATACCTTGCTTAGGTTTAGTGGTTAACACTCGGTATGTTTTATTTTTCCCAAGTGCTAAATGAGAAATTCATATAAGAAAAAATACATAATACATTTATAGGGAGTTTTATTTTAAGTAGAAATTTTTTTAGATTCGTTGTTTTTAAAAAAAGTTTAATTTGAAGCTTTAAACGAGTGTTTTCCACTCCCAGACTAAGCATGAAGTAAAATTTCGAGTTTAGAAAAGCCTTAAAGTTTGGTTTGGCCGCTCCGCGGAGCGGAGCGGCCAAACCAAACTTTAAGGCTTTTCTAAACTCGAAATTTTACTTCATGCGCCACGCGTGTAAAACACTGGTTGCAAGTGAAGCTCAAAATATACATCTTAAACATATTGCTTTAGTCGCATGTTGTAAACTTCACAATATTTCAGTGTTTAATACGCGTGGCGCATGAAGTAAAATTTCGAGTTTAGAAAAGCCTGAAAGTTTGGTTTGGCCGCTCCGCTTCGCGGAGCGACCAAACCAAACTTTCAGGCTTTTCTAAACTCGAAATTTTACTTCATGCTAAGCCTGGGAGTGGAAAACACTTGTTTAAAGCTTTAAATAGAACTCTTTTAAAAAACTACGAATATCTTAAAATTTGCAACAAATAATTGGGATAAGTAAACTTGAAAGAAACATTTCCTGTATGTAATGTAGTTAAAATATTATCATCTCATTTGTTTTATCTATCAAACATACAATTATTCATTATTTTTATTTAAACTAAATAGCTGAATTTGTTTAATTTCTTAACCAAATAAGTTATTTTATTTTAGTTTAAACATTTAAACAAATATTTATTAATTTTTAATTTGAATTAATTATTTGTGTTTTTCTGTTATTGGTTTATCAAAATAAAAATGTTTCTATTCTGTTTATATTTTCTTCATTTATTAATTTAATTTTAATATATATATATATGTATATAAATATATATACAGGGTGTCTACGTTAAACCGTTCGTTAAAAGTTTATGGGGTTGCCGTTGCACTAAAAATTTGAAAAAAATCCTTGTCATACGATTGAATTAGTTCTCCTCACGTGAAATATTTTTAACTTTATATCACTTCTGGTTCCACCGGAAGTAGCATCAAATTTGTTATATTAAATGGAACACTCTATATATTAGTAATTTTTTGGATTCCTCGTTTAAAATGCAACATATTTTATTCGAACATATGTACACTTATCTCTTATAGTTTTCAAGAAAACAAATATATTTCTAAAATGTTGACCTCTAAAAGGCATCTTTAAATCTGTCTGTAACTTCTCTTAAGAATAAGATAAAAATATGATTTATGTCTCTACTTGTACCTAGAGAATGCCTCTATAAGTAAAGTAATTAGAAACAGTTAATTATAACAATTAGTGTTCTTAAAATGTTAATATCGAAGTGCCCTCTTCAATATCTTGTAAATCAATTGTTTTAATTGGAATGAATAATTTTTTATCACATGGTACGATTGGGGGAAAAATTTCCTACGAAAAAGTATTATACAACTATACTCCTAAAGCAAGTAGTTTTCGAATTATTTCGAAGATTCGTTTTTCGTCGCATTTATGTAGGGAATAATGCGCGCATAAGTCGTAATTATATTTCAGTAGGCAAGTAGTATGCTTTTGTTTTGGACTCTAGGCAGCCTAGACTATAGTCTCTAGACTCTAATTATCTAGACTCTAATAGTTAAGTTCTGTACTCTAGGCAGCCTAGACAATAGTCTAGGCTAATTATCTAGACTCTAATTAGTCTGTAGACAAGACTATAGTCTGTATACTCATCCCTAGACTCTAATATCTAGAATAGAATCTCTAAGCGCTGTACTATAGACATCTTAAACTCTAGTGTTTTGACATTTGACCCAGACTATAAACTCTGCATTTTGAGCAGTCGACTAATGTAGACTAAACTAAAGTTTCTAGATAGTCTAGACTAGTCTCTGGACTCGTTTGTATACTTTAATCTGTGAACTGTAATCTGGGGACTCTATCTAGTCTGTAGACTAGTCTATGGACTCTATCTAGTCTGTAGACTGTATCTAATCTGTAGACTCTAGTCTGTGGACTATCTAGTCTGTAGACTGTAGTGTGTGGCCTCTGTCTAGTCTGTAAACGCTAGGCTGTGCACTTTATCTAGACTGTAGACTCTAGTCTGTGGACTCTATCTAGTCTGTTTGTTGACTCTAGTCTGTCGACTCTATCTAGTCTGTAAACTAGTCTTTGGACTAGATTTAGTTTATAAACTCTAGTATGTGGACTCTATCTAATCTGTAGACTCTAGTTTGTGGATTCTATCTAGTCTGTAGACTCTATCCAGTCTGTAGATTCTAGTTTGTAGATTCTATCTAGTTTGTAGACTTTATTCTGTAGACTGTAAACTCTATCTAGTCTGTGGACTCTGTCTAGTCTATAGACTAGTTTGTGGTCTCTATCTAGACTCTATCTGGTCCGTAGACACTATCTATTCTGTATACTCTAGTCTGTAGACTCTATATAGTCCTTAAACTCTAGTCTGTGGACTCTATCTAGTCTGTAGAGTCTAGTCTGGGGATTCTGTTTAGACTCTAGTATATGGACTGGACTATAATATGTAGACTTATTTCTAGACTTTGATACCTAGACTCTAATCTGTAAGCTCTGTATTCTAGATACCCTATACTCTGGACTTTGAACAGTCGACCCAGACTATAAAATCTGCACTTTGGACATCAAGTAGTCGACTCATATAGATTCTAAACTGGAGTCTTTAGATAGCCTAGACTAGTCTGTGGACTAGGCTGTAGATTCTAGTTTGTAGTGCAGTCGACTTATGTAGACTCTAAACTATAGTCATTTGACAACCTAGACTCTAGTCTGTTTACTCGTCTGTAGACTCTACTCTGCAGACTAGGCTGTAGATTCTAGTTAATAGTGCAGTCGACTTTACTATACTCTAAACTGAAGTCTTCAGACAGCCAGACTCTAGTCTGTTGACTCTAATCTATAGACTCAATTATGTAGACTCTTTCCTGTAGACTTTAATTTGGAGACTCAAACTAGAGCCTTTAGACAGCCTAAAAAGAATTAGTACAAAGTTTTACAGAAATCAACAAAATAATTAATTACACAAATCAACAAATTATCAATTTGGTCTTTATACATGGCAACTGCTATAGAATTGTTACTCGAACATGTAGAGTGTTTAAGGAAACTTATCCACATTTGCCGCTGATAAATAAAACAAGATTTAGAAGATTTGAATCAAATTTTGTTCAATTGGCAGTTGCCATGTACAAAGAATAAATTGATAATTTGTTGATTTGTGTATTTATTCATTTTGTTGATTTCTGTAAAACTTTGTACTAATTCTTTTTATTATTTGACGTTTTGCAATACAATCGCGACAAAACAAAAGCATGCTACTTGCCTTCTAAAATTCAATTGCGACTTATGCGCTCATTATACCCGGCATAAATGCGACGAAAACAAATCTTCGAAATAATTCAAAACTACTTGCTTTAGGAGTATAGTTGTATAATACTTTTTTATAGGAAATGTTCGTGCCAATCGTATCATGTGATAAAACATGGGTGATTCTATTCGAAAAAAATTAATTACTAGATATTGAAGGGGGCACTTAGATATTGACATTTTAAGAACACTTATTGTCAAAATTGATAGTTTTTAATTAATTTACTCATAGAGGCATCCTCTAGGTACAAGTAGAGATATAAATCATATTTTTATCTTATTCTTAAGAGAAGCTATAAATAGATTTAAAGATGTCTTTTAGAAGTAAAAATTTTAGAAATATTTTTTTTTTCTTGAAAACTATAAGAGATAAGTGTACATATGTTCGAATAAAATATATGGCAATTTAAACGAGGAATCCAAAAAATTACTAATATATAGGGTGTTCCATTTAAAATAACAAATTTGGTGCTACTTTCGGTGGAACCGGAAGTGATATAAAGTTGAAAATATTTTACATGATGAGGACTGATTCAACAGTATGACAAGGATTTTTTTCAAATTTTTAGTGCAACGGCAACCCCATAAACTTTTAACGAACGGTTTAGTGTAGACACCCTGTATATATATATATATATATATATATATATATTATAAAATAATATTTTAATAATAATAAGAATATGAATTTGTGTTCAGTACTCATTCATTCACCGGATAACTATATAAGGACTAACGTGAGATTAAAATTTCCTATTGTAATCATGTCATGCATGTGTAATAAATTACCACCCTGTTGTGATATTCTGCACGACTCTGTTAAATCGTTGATGAACAATCTGTCAAATAGCTGTCACACTCACGAGCGTCTTCATATTGTTTAGATTTAAATTTATTTATGTACATACATACATTGTTTATTGTATTATCATTGTCTTGTAATTGGGAAATTTCCTGTTGGGCAATAAATACTTATTATTATTATTATTATTATTATAAGCGTTTCAGGCTTTAACGCCATCGTCAGTGTAGTCCCGAACCAGTGCTTGAAGAATACTGAACATCTTTGACCATTTATAATGGCCTGTGCAATATAGATGATACATTCGACAGCGTAAACGCCATCTAATGCCCATTACCTTAAGTAGCATCGGATTTGTGCCAACAACATAAAGTTTCATAATAAAATTTATTATTAATCTTTATTTAATTAAATTACCATGTATAACGAAGTAGAAGCCTCCACCGTTTATAATTTTATAAAGTTTTACACTTGTCAAATAATGGTAATGGTATTAAAAACACTTAACTTTGTTCTACCAATTTTTTCACCTTCTTCATCGAAACAATACTCACTGTAAAAATTAAAATAAAAGAGCTAAAACAAAGTTAAGTGTTTTTAATGATATTATAAATATATCATTAAAGACACCTAACTTAGTTTTACCACTATTATTTGAACTTTAAATACAGTTAAATTAAGAATAAAAACTCTTTCAAAAAATCAACACAAAATAAGTAACTCGTGATTATTTCCTTATAAAATAACACACACAAATGGAAGAAAGTCAGGATAGTCAAGGTAAGAAAAGGCCTAATACTAAAGTGAGTGTATTCAGACACGCAAAAATAAACTACGTTGTGCTCTTATAAATATAAGAAACAGAGAAATAGAGTTCAACTCGCTACGGTTTTAACTACTACGGTTTAAATGTTTTTTATTAAGTTACTGCTATTGCCTACTATCTCGATTTTTTCATTTTTTTTTTTTTTCTTGTGTTTTCTAACTTTTGGTTGAAAATTGTTTTTTTTTTGTTGATAGGATTAAATCTATTTTTCTAAAGGAATCGGGAAAGTGAACAAGCAAACTAATTGGGTTGAGTTTGTTTGAATAGTAAGAGAGTTAAGATGAAACTACGTATACCTACTTTCTACGATAGAATATAGATGGGGTTTAAAGCGAAAGATAGTTAAATATATCGTTTTGTTTTTACCGTGAATTGAATTGTAGTAAAGTTATAGCTAGATTTTTTTTAAATAGGTATGCAATTGAGAATTTAAACCGGTTTACCAGTAAATCATCGGTGATGTGGTAAATTAAATAAAGCAGTTCTTGATTTATCTCTGAAACACTGTTTATGTGCTTAATACGTTAAAATTATGTTATATACCTGAATACTTTTAGTATTCAGGTATATAACATAATTTTTACGTATTAAGCACATAAACAGTGTTTCTTGAATAATTTTCTCACTTATCACTTGGTGAAACATTTTTAATTTAATTTAAACCTTCATTATCAATACATAAACAGTGTTTTAGAGATAAATCGAGAAACCTAAAAACACGGCTTTAAACTACGGATTTTTATCGGTGTTTTGGTAAATTATACATCGCGATCATTTAAACTAGGATTTAGAGTAGGCGGCATTCTTTTGTGCAGTTGCTCAGACTGTTAATTGAATGATGGAATAAATTAAAGGTTATATTAAACTATGTGTTAACAGTCAGTAGTGCCAATCAAATTTAAAACTCAAAGCCTACTCTAAATCATGTTTTAAACCCTGGGTCTCCAAACTATCTTCTTCGCGGGCCACAAATACAATTCTGCATAATAAAGTCGGCCAAGATCCAATTAATTTTATAAAATTATGAAACATTTAAGGAACAATTGTTACAATATTTCAAAATATGACATTTACAAAAAAAAAATACAAACAATCGCGGGCCGGATTCATGCAAGTCGCGGGCCGGATTTGGCCCGTGGGACGTAGTTTGGAGACCACTGTTTTAAACGATCGCACGATACAAAGTTTTTTTAGTCGGTATTCGTGTATCCACATACCGAAAATTAAAATGTTTGCACTAATACTGGATGATTTAAATTAAATTTAAAATAAAACACTTGTTTGCACTAATTAAGCACATGAACAATGTTTGTAACGATAAACTGAGACATTTTTTAAATCTTATCTGATTTTTATACTGACTACGGGCTTGGTTGAGAGGAATCGTAGGTAAATTGATTGCCGTTATCTGAATTAATGCAAACCTCAAAACCAGCGAGTTACCTACCATAATTTTTTTTTGTTTTGGCAGTTACAGCTATTCTAAAAATATTAGTCGATTTTTCTTAAAAGTTCACACAGACTTCACGTGTCGCTCAATTTGATACACAAAATTCTTACCTTCGCTAAATATACAGGGTTATTCAAGTACATTTAAGTACGTTCAGGTAACATTTTTTAATTATTATTAAAAGGAAGATGGATGGCAATTGGGTTGAGGAATGAGATGAATATTAGGGAATTGACTTAGGCCGTTAGCAGAGCTGGGCAGGATTCGAATCATTCAGGATTCGAATCCTGGTTTCGAATCCTTTTAGACGATTCAAAAGAGGCATTCGAATACTTTAGTTCAAATAGATTCGTGATCCGGATTCGTTGCATTTTTTTTAAGAGAATTCGTATTCGAATCCAAATGTGAGTAAATCGAACCCTTATAATATATTTATAAAAGAATTCGAATACTTACAAAAGGTTCCGAATCGTTGAAAATAATTCAAATTAATTGTAAGGATTAACTTAAAAAAATTCTTTTGTGTGTTTTTAAATTTCTCGTTAAATCACTGTTTTATACGCGTGGCGCATGAAGTAAAATTTCGAGTTTAGAAAAGCCCAGAAAATTTGTCTCGGGTCGCTGTATTTGTTTGTGTGTTTTTGAACTTCACTTCAAATCAGTGTTTTGTACGCGTGGCGCATGAAGTAAAATTTCGAGTTTAGAAAAGCCCAGAAAATTTGTCTCGGGTCGCTGCGCGACCCTCGACAAATTTTCACAGGGCTTTTCTAAACTCGAAATTTTACTTCATGCTTTGTCTGGGAGTGGAAACGCTCGTTCGAAACTTTAAAGTGAATGCTGTGATAAGAACATTTAATGACTAAAAATGTTTTAAAAAATAATAATCTAGTTCTCAAAATTTTGTTTAATATTATTTGAAGTAAAACTTATGGCTACCACACAATCTGAAATGTAAAATTTTTCAGGCATTTCCCTGATTCAACATTTTTTTTCCTGACCTTTTAATATAACTTCCTTCTGTGGGAAACCCCCATTCTGTTAAATTGTTTTCATTGTTTTTGTCAATATTTAAGTTAATTTTACAAATTTTTACGTGTTTTGTAATTTGCCTGCTCATTTTGACAAATTTAATAATATATGGCTTTTTACTTTTTCACTGTAATACAAAGGGAAAGTATTGTTTTCGTGAAAATTTTCGAATCAAAAATTTTAGCGGAAACATCCGTTTTGGGGTCCCCTGAGTCGAATAAGACCATTTTTGAAAAATGTCTGTCTGTCTGTCTGTGTGTCTGTGTGCGCTGTACCGCAAAAACCGCTAAAGATATCGAGATGAAACTTGAAACTTAAGCTTTTTGTTACAATCGGAAGAACTGAAAAGCTTTTGGTGAAAATCGGAAAACCGGAAGTGGTACTTTACTCTTAGCGTTTTTCAGTTTTTTCAGATTTTTTCAATAAATGTTCATCAAACAAAAAATTCTTTCAAATAAAAGTTGTAGATAATAACAAAATGAAGATGTATTGTTCACTTACTTTTTGTCATAGCACTCTTAGTTTTTGAGATATTTCAAAAGTTGTGTGTTTTATCTAGTTATTGGTGTGTGACAGTGTATGTGTCGATACAATTGAAAAATGTTTCAAATAGAAGTTGTAGGAAATGAAAAACTAAAGATTTTTTGTGGATTCACTTTTTGTCATAGCACTCTTAGTTTTTGAGATATTTAATAAATAGTGTTTTCTATCTAGTCATTGATTTGTCAGTGTGTGTGTTGATACAATTGGAAAATGTTTTAAATAAAAGTTCTAGGTAATAAAATATTCAAGATTTTTTGTATCTTCACTTTTTGTCATAGCACTCTTAGTTTTTGAGATATTCAATAAATAGTGTTTTTTATCTAGTCATTGGTTTGTGTCAGTATGTGTTGATCCAATTGAAAAATGTTTTAAATAAAAGTTGTAGTTATCAAAAAGTTGAAGACATTTTGAAAATAATAATGCTACAAATATTTTAAAAGTGATTTAATATGCAATTTACGGGGGAAAGTACTATGATGGACACATCACCATTTTTTGTTAGTGTTTTTGTCAATATGAATATAATTCTATGTCTTTCCCGGTTTTAATGATATTCAGTAATTTTTTTATTTACGTAATTTTCAGGCATTCGTCGATTTTATAATAGAGTTCGATTTGAAGTTTTGAACGGGTGTTTCCACTCCCAGGCTAAGCATGAAGTAAAATTTCGAGTTTAGAAAAGCCCCGTGAAAATTTGTCGAGGGTCGCGCAGCGACCCGAGACAAATTTTCGGGCTTTTCTAAACTCGAAATTTTACTTCATGCGCCACGAGTATCAAACACTGATTTGAAGTGAAGTTCAAAAACACAAATACATCTTCAATCAGAGTAACAGGAAATCAGACATTTAGTTTGTTATCAACGATATTCGGTGTTAATAATAAATAATTAGGTTTTGAATATTTTTGTTAAAAGAACTGGTAACGATATTTATGTATTAATGGTTGCAAGAAAATAATAAAATCAAATTTATTCTTGAAGGATTTGTATTCGTGATTCGAAAAAACAAGATTCGAATCTTTGATTCGAATCATATTTATCTCTTCCGAATTCTATATTTGAGTATTCGTGATTCGAATCATATTAGGTGATTCGGATTCGTGATTCGAATTCTTTTTACGAGGATTCGTCCCAGCTCTGGCCGTTAGCCATTCAGTCACGACCAGTTTAGTATTATAATTTTTCATATTATTAACAATGTGGACAACACAATTAACACCCATGGAATCCGGGCAAGACTCGAAGGCGAGAGACTAACGACGCAACCGCTCGGCCACCGCAGCCTCAAGTAACAATATTAAATTACGGTTAAACGATAATTGGAATTTCAAGAGGAATAGATTGATCGAATCGAAAATACACCAACTGTCAAATTGGGCGAATTATCACTCGTAGTTCATCTGTTTTAACAACCCTAGGTTACGAACACCTTGTATACCGACTGGAGATTGTATATTTACCATTTTTTTAAATACCGTTTGTTCTTATCGGTTCATTTATTTATATGTTCGCTTTCATAATCTCAGAAAAAAATTCAATAGCAGTTGTATTTAAATTTTGGTATAAAAACAATTACCTAAAAATCAATAAAAAGGTAGTTGTCCTTTAGATCAGAAAATTCTGCTCCTCTTTAATTTTATAAATTTTGTCAGTCTGTTTACAATATGATTTTGTAGAGCAAATTATAATAAAGTTACTATTTAATTTAGTGTCACATATATGTCACGCTAGTATCTAACGTATTGACCTGTTATTTGATATAGGTACTTGAATCACTCTGTATATTTAGCATAAGTAAAATAGGGCGTAAACCCCACACCCATGCGGGTAGAGCGGGTCATTGAATATATATATATATATTTATATATATATATATATTTATATATATATATATATATATATAAAAAAAAAATTGTGCGTATCAAATTCAACGACACGTAAATTCTTTGTGGATTTTCGATCCACGATTACACCAAATATAGTGAGGCAAACCCGACATTTAGGTACCGCAGAGTTGCGTAAATTCTGATATAGTTTGATTACTGAATCCAGTTACTTGCGCGGTATGCTAATATTTCAACATTCAACATTAAAAAACTTAATTGAGCCTTGGCCAGTTGTTAAGAATTCCTATCAAATATGCTTTAAATCAATTTCATGAGAGGAGCCGCTTTATACAATAATAGTCGACCACTTTATACAATAGAAGTGTTTCCAGTACTTACCATTAAGCCTATTAAGGATATTGATTCATATACATTATGTCTCTAGCTGTCCTTATTTTTTTTTATATGATTTGAAGAAATTCTAGCTATAACTGTACATTTTTGAAAAATTAAGAAAGTATTTTAGTTAGAACAAGTTTCGATAGACAATACTGAAGTAACGGAAGGTATGAATTGAAACGATAGTGATAAAGAAAAACAAATCGGTGACCAGTGGTGTGATAGTGAAATGTGGCGGTGATTTGCAAAAGAGTCGAAATGGGGGAGGTGGGGAGAAAAAAATGTAAAGCCTGGTGACTGTACTACCAAAACTGCAATATTGTCGAGCGACCACCAGCTGTTGTCGCTGTGCGGTCAGCGACGTGGCGCTGTTGACAGGTAGGAAGGTCTGCGGATGGCAGCCACTGTCCTCTGAGTAGCTAGCCGTGGACAGGCACTTGTGTAGTTTGCGAGTACCTTGCGAACGAGACCGGCGTGGCGGATCCGGCCGACCTCGGCTCCCGCTGCCGGCGCCGGTAGCGGTAGCGGCTGGACACGCTGACGCTGGACTGCACACGCCGTTTATCTACCCAACCAAACCCAACACCTTCTTTCACACTCTGTGCTTCATTACACAACAACAACATAACTGAGCCGCTAAACATATCAATCACTTTGCACCAGGACTGAAATACACACTTATCACTTATAGATGACGCACTGTAGACGCATTTATATATTAAATACATGTTTAATACTCTAGACTTCAAAGTAAAACCCATGAAATTCTTAGTGTACTTAGTGATTTTTACTTTTGAACAAATCGCAGAAATACACTATTTTCACTTACATATGACGCGTTGATGACGCACTGAAGATGCAATTATATATTAAGTGCATATTCAAATACTTTATTACATCCATAGAATTCCAATATACTTGGTGATTTTCACCTTTAAACCAATGCTATCAAGCTTTTTAGCACGTAAGATTAGTAGCGCCTAGAATATAGGACTGTAAAGATGCGCAGAATCAGAGAGTCAACTAAGAATTACTTGCGTCTGTTGTTAAATCCATCTGCCAATTATGGCTCATGTAAATTTCTATGACCAAAGAATACAATCTATATAATACAAGTCCACTTATTTTTGATCCTCTAAATGACGCACTAATGGTGCACTTTTGCGCATTATTATGTTACCATTTCAAGTGATGTTCAAAATATACATCTGGAACATGCTTTAGTCGCATATTGTAAACTTCACAATATTTTAGTGTTTTATACGCGTGGCGCATGAAGTAAAATTTCGAGTTTAGAAAAGCCTGAAAGTTTGGTTTGGCCGCTCCGCTTCGCGGAGCGACCAAACCAAACTTTCAGGCTTTTCTAAACTCGAAATTTTACTTCATGCTTAGCCTGGGAGTGGAAAACACTCGTTTAAAGTCGTCCACTTATTTTTGATCCTCTAAATGACGCATTGATGACGCACTTTTGGCGCATTATTATGTTACCATTTTAACCAGAACAAGATTTAGTCGAAAATAAATTATAGTTGCATAAAGTTAACTTAAATATGTGCTGGTTCCTTAACACCCATAGAAAGTATTATAAAAATCAATGCTTCTTTTTTTGAGTTTTGAGATTTAATTATTGTGTTGAGGAAGTTAGAGTCTTCTAAAATATGTACAAATTATTAAATAGCCCTTGCTTACCTTTTGAGTTATCTTTACTCAAAGTCAGAATTTTTCTTTTATGCCCTGATTTTCGTAAACGTTTACAAAAATCAGGGCACACAAACAAAAATTCTGACTTCGAGTGAAAATAACTTATAAACTATGGAAGGGATGGTTTATAACTTTCATATGATTTTAAAGTTTATAATTTTCCTAACATCCACAAAAGGTTGTATAAAAATCCATGCTTGGTTTTTTTAGTTATGATTGGTTAAAACCCAAATTTAACATAAATTAGAATAAAAAAAGGCAAATTCTGATTTGAGTGAAAATTACTCGAAAACTGAGCAAGGGGTATTTTATAATTATTACATATTTTGAAAAAAAATAGTTTCCTCAGCTTAGCACCCACAGAAAGTTTTATAAAAATCCATGATTGGTTTTTTTAATCATGATTGTTTTAAATCCAAATTCAACTTACATTTGGGTAAGAAAACTCAAATTTTGACTTTGAGTGAAAATAACTCGAAAGGTAGGGGAGGGGTATTTTCTAATTTTTGCATATTTTGAAAAAGCACAATTTTATTAAAACCCACAAAAAGTTGTATAAAAATCTATGCTTGGTTTTATAAGTTATGATTGTTTTAAATTCAACGTCTACAAAAATCAGGGTAAAAACACACATATTCTGACTTTGAGTGAAAATAACTCAAAAACTAAGGAAGGGATATATTCTAATTTTTACATATTTTGAATACGCAGAATTTTATTAAAACCCACAAAAAGTTGTATTAAAATCTATGCTTGGCTTTTTGAGTTATGATTGTTTTATGCCCAACATCTACAAAAATCAGGGTAAAAAAACACAAATTCTGATTTTGAGTGAAAATAACTCGAAAACTAAGGAAGGGGTATTTTCTAATTTTTATATATTTTGAATAAGCAGAATTTTATTAAAACCCATAAAAAGTTGTATAAAAATCTATGCTTGGTTTTTTGAGTTATGATTGTTTTAAATCCAACGTCTACAAAAATCAGGGTAAAAAAACACAAATTCTGATTTTGAGTGAAAATAACTCGAAAACTAAGGAAGGGGTATTTTCTAATTTTTATATATTTTGAATAAGCAGAATTTTATTAAAACCCACAAAAAGTTGTATAAAAATCTATGCTTGGCTTTTTGAGTTATGATTGTTTTAAGCCAAACGTCTACAAAAATCAGGGTGAAAAAACACAAATTCTGACTTTGTGTGAAAATAACTCGAAAACTAAGGAAGGGGTATTTTCTAATTTTTACATATTTTGAAAGAGCACAATCTTTTTAAAACCCATAAAAAGTCGTATAAAAATTTATGCTTGGTTTTTTGAGTTATGATTGTTTTAAATCCAATGTCTACAAAAATCAGGGTAAAAAAACACAAATTCTGACTTTGAGTGAAAATAACTCGAAAACTAAGGAAGGGGTATTTTTTAATTTTTACATATTTTGAATGAGCAGAATTTTATTAAAACCCATAAAAAATTTTATAAAAATCTATGCTTGTTTTTTTGAGTTATGATTGTTTTTTAAATCCAACGTCTACAAAAATCAGGGTAAAAAAACACAAATTCTGACTTTGAGTGAAAATAACTCGAAAACTAAGGAAGGGGTATTTTTTAATTTTTACATATTTTGAATGAGCAGAATTTTATTAAAACCCATAAAAATTTTTATAAAAATCTATGCTTGGTTTTTTGAGTTATGATTGTTTTTTAAATCCAACGTCTACAAAAATCAGGGTAAAAAAACACAAATTCTGACTTTGAGTGAAAATAACTCGAAAACTAAGGAAGGGGTATTTTTTAATTTTTACATATTCTGAATGAGAAAAATTTTATTAAAACCAATAAAAAATTTATAAAAATCTATGCTTGGTTTTTTGAGTTCTAATTGTTTTAAATTCAACGTCTACAAAAATCAGGGTAAAAAATCACAAATTCTGACTTTGAGTGAAAATAACTCGAAAACTAAGCAAGGGGTATTTTATAATTTGTACATATTTTGAAAGAGTATAGCTTCCTTAACACTCACAGAAAGTTGTATAAAAATCTGTAGTCGTTGTTTTGAGTTGTGATTTTTTTAAACCCAACGTCTACAAAAATCAGGGTAAAAAACACAAAATCTGATTTTGAGTGAAAATAACTCAAAAACTAAGCAAGGGATATTTTATAATTTGTACATATTGTGAAAGAGTATAGCTTCCTTAACACTCACAGAAAGTTGTATAAAAATCCATACTCGTTTTTTTGAGTTATGATTGTTTTAAACCCAACGTCTACAAAAATCAGGGTAAAAAACACAAATTCTGAATTTGAGTGAAAATAACTCGAAAACTAAGCATAAGATATTTTATAATTTGTACATATTTTGAAACAGTATAGCTTCCTCAGCACTCACAGAAAGTTGTATAAAAATCCATGCTCGTTTTTTTGAGTTATGATTGTTTTAAACCCAACGTCTACAAAAATCAGGACAAAAAACACAAATTCTGATTTTGAGTGAAAATAACTCGAAAACTAAGCAAGGAATATTTTGTAATTTCTACATATTGTGAAAAAGTATAGCTTCCTCAACACTGATAGAAAGTTTTATAAAAATCCGTGCTCGTTTTTTTGAGCTATGATTGTTTTAAACCCAACGTCTAGAAAAATCAGGGTAAAAAACACAAATTCTGAAATTGAGTGAAAATAACTCAAAAACTTTGCAAGGAATATTTTATAATTTGTACATATTTTAAAAGAGTATAGCTTCGTCAACACTCACAGAAAGTTTTATAAAAATCCGTGCTCGTTTTTTACTTATGATTGTTTTAAACCTAACGTCTACGAAGATTCGGGTAAAAAACACACATTCTGATTTTGAGTAAAAATAACTCAAAAACTAAGCAAGAGATATTTTATAATTTGTACATATTTTAAAAAGTTAAAGAGTATAGCTTTCTTAACACTAACAGAAAGTTTTATGAAATTCCGGGCTGATTTTTTGAGTTATGATTATTTTAAACCCAACGTCTACAAAAATCAGTGTAAAATAACACAAATTCTGACTTTGAGTGAAAATAACTCGAAAACTAAGGAAGGGGTGTTTTATAATTTTTACATATTTTGTAAGAGTATAGCTTCCTCAACACTCACAGAAAGTTCTATAAAAATCTGTGCTCTGTTTTTTGAGTTATGATTATTTTAAACCCAACGTCTACAAAAATCAGGGAAAAAAACAGAAATTCTGAATTTGAGTGAAAATAACTCGAAAACTAAGGAAGGGGTATTTTATCATTTTTACATATTTTGAAAGAGTATAGCTTCCTCAACACTCACAGAAAGTTCTATAAAAATCTGTACTCTGTTTTTGAGTTATGATTGTTTTAAACCCAACGTCTACAAAAATCAGGCCAAAAAAAACACAAATTCTGACTTTGAGTAAAAATAACTCAAAAACTAAGCAAGGGCTATTTTATAATTTCTGCATGATTTGAAAGAATATAGCTTCCTCAATACTCATAGAAAGTTTTATAAAAATCTGTACCCGTTTTTTTGAGTTATGATTGTTTTAAACCCAACGTCTACAAAAATCAGGGTCAAAAACACTAATTCTGACTTTGAGTGAAAATAACTTGAAAATTATGAAAGGAGTGTTTTTTAGTTATTACATATTTTGAAAGAGCACATTTTTCTTACTACCCACAAAAAGTTTTATAAGAATCCATGCTTGGTTTTTTGAGTTGTGATTGTTTCAAATCCAACGTATTGGTTACATCGGTATTTTTTTAACAATATAACCAATAATTTAGGCTAATTATTTTACTCGCATTTACTCCTGTATTTTCTAAGATAAAAAAATCGCGCGAACATTAATTTTTTTAAAAAGGATATGTCTTGAAATAATATATAAATGCTCTAACTGCGTTTATAACAAAATTGCTACGAGAAATGCTAATTAGCCGTTATTATATGCGGATCATATTAGCTAATTAGTATAACATTTAAACACTGATGCAATTTTTAAGTGATAGCGCATTTCGGTCCTGACTAACATTCAAGTGCGCCCGAGAGAACTTCACTTGAAAAAAAGCTCTCAAGGCACAATCAAAAAAGTGTGTGAATCTAGACGAGTAAAAGCAGAGCAGAGAGCCGAGCGTTTGCCCACTTTGATCAAAAAATAGGTTGGTGTGAGCTAAGCACTATGTATAATATATATATATAACCATTTTGGGGATAATTCGGGGTCTAATACGCTATACGTTCATCTACACGTATTACCCAGTAAGTCCCCGAGATGAGCTCTGAAGCAACTGCTATCATCGTCCTTCAACACAAACCAAAGCCAATGTGAACATAGTCACATACCCAACATTGCCCGCTGAAATAATATCAAGTAACGGGTTATATCAAGTCGTTAATCAGTAAATATATATGTGTGGGTTAAAAAAATTAAAGAACAAGTAAAGCAAATCAGCGAATAAGCTTACAGTCAAATAATCAAAAAAATCAACAAACTTGTATGTTAAGTGAGGTCCTAAAAATCCACGGGGCTTAATTACATTACCATTCCCTAAGTATTAATAAAAAAACCAGTATGCCAGCTAAGTCCTATCTACATATAGTGTGTAAGCGGTGGGCTTTTTCTTCAAAAAATTTCAACTAATACTCTACGCTAAATAATCCTCCAAATTAATACTCAAAAAATCATCTACAGATCCATAAGACTCAATTTGTAAATCATTCAATCAAGGCATAAACAGTAGTAGAACAGAAGTTACAGATCGGATAGACAGTGTGGAGAGGAAGAAAATCACAGGACCTCTTTCTTTAAACAGAGTTAAAACTTACTGAGTCGCCTCATGAGGTTCCCCGCGAAAGTGGGCTGGCCCGGAATGTCTTTCTCTTCCTTATCTCTCAAATCCCGCATCAGCATTTCCGATTTTGAGTACTTGATATTGGGCACGGAGCACTGTCTTTGGTCTCGCTTTTCGGGCAACCGCTTTTTAAGCCTGGGGGGCCTTATAGGCCTCCCCTCTTCATCCATTAGATCTAAATTATCGGGCCTCTCGATTTTCCTCGCGCCCGCATCGACATCATCATCGTCAGGCGAAAACTCCTCAATGGCCAAATCTCGCAAATCCTCAACGCTGTTGTTATTTTCAATAATTGTATTCTCATCGGATTCAGGGGAAGTCGTGTTATCCTCATCAACCGCATCGCTAGCGTAAAACGTCGAAGCTTTTCTACACCTACCAGAATCAACCGAGGAGGAAAACGTGTTCTTAATTTTCAAATCGACTTTAGATAATCTCCGTTTTAAATTGAAATTCTTCCAAGTGGTCGATTTCCTTCTGGCCGTGGAGTGGGGTATGGGTACGGCGTGGTCCTCCTCCATGGCTTCAGTGGCCGGTTCGACGGGGGTGGTAGGGCAGGGCACAAGGGATAAGGGGGAGTCCGGAGATCCCATCTACAGGCATGCACAGGCCCAGATATAACAGAAAGCAGAGGGACGCTCTTTAGCAACTCATTGGTAACCAGCAACATAGGTAATAAAGTGCATCAACTGCTTGTGCATAACACCTTTTTTTTTAGGGAAATAATATGCTCAACTTTCTAAATCAAACTAAGTAATACTGGTGGGTTTTCGTTTTGAAAATAATATTTTGTTTTTAATTAGATGTAAGGTTTTCGACTTCACATAATTTTTATTAATTAGAGAATTGATGAAGCAATGTTCGCAATAACACAGTCAGTGTCTTAACTTGAAATAAAAACACTAACGGAAAGTCACAATAGTTTTTATTTTGCTAGATGTACATTTCGAGTACTAGGTACTCTTTATCTTAAGTAAGCTATTGATAATGAGTACATAGTACTCGAAATGTATATCTAGCAAAATAACAATTATTGGGAAGAAAGTGTTTGGTTTCATTCTAAGTTTAGTTTGAATCTTAACGTAACTTAAAAAAAACGAATCTTAGAAAAAATGCAAGGCCTGGGGTAACCAACATTAATGTTACCCTTTAAAATTTCCTTTAAATTCGGGTGACGAGTTTGATTTTAGTTTTTTTCTCTTAATTGGCTTTTTAACTCCATTGTTTAATAATTGAGACAATATACCTGTTTCTGAACTTTACTTTAAATCAGTGTTCGTACGGGTGGCGCATAAAGTAAAATTTCGAGTTTAGAAAAGCCTGAAAATTTGGTTTGGCCGCGCGGTTTATTAAAAGAATTTCATTTGAAGCTTTAAGCGAGTGTTTTCCACTCCCAGGCTAAGCATGAAGTAAAATTTTCAGGCTTTTCTAAACTCGAAATTTTACTTCATGCGCCACCGATACAAAACACTGATTCAATGTAAAGTTTAGCGGTGTGTTTTAAGCTTCGTAATATGTCAGTGTTTTGTACCGGTGGCGCATGAAGTAAAATTTCGAGTTTAGAAAAGCCTGAAAATTTGGTTTGACTGCGCGGTTTATTAAAAGAATTTAATTTGAAGCTTTAAGCGAGTGTTTTCCACTCCCAGGCTAAGCATGAAGTAAAATTTCGAGTTTAGAAAAGCCTGGAGATTTGGTTTGGCCGCGTAGCGCGAAGCGCGGAGCGGCCAAACCAAATTTTCAGGCTTTTCTAAACTCGAAATTTTACTTCATGCGCCACCGATACAAAACACTGATTCAATGTAAACTTCAGCGGTGTGTTTAAAACTTCGTAATATGTCAGTGTTTTGAACCGGTGGCGCATGAAGTAAAATTTCGAGTTTAGAAAAGCCTGAAAATTTGGTTTGGCTGCGCGGTTTATTAAAAGAATTTAATTTGAAGTTTTAAGCGAGTGTTTTCCACTCCCAGGCTAAGCATGAAGTAAAATTTCGAGTTTAGAAAAGCCTGGAAATTTAGTTTAGCCGCGGAGCGCGAAGCGCGGAGCGCCCAAACCAAATTTTCAGGCTTTTCTAAACTCGAAATTTCACTTCATGCGCCACCGATACAAAACACTGATTCAATGTAAACTTTAGCGGTGTGTTTTAAACTTCGTAATATGTCAGTGTTTTGGACCGGTGGCGCATGAAGTAAAATTTCGAGTTTAGAAAAGCCTGAAAATTTGGTTTGGTCGCTCCGCGCTTCGCGCTACGCGACCAAACCAAATTTTCAGGCTTTTCTAAACTCGAAATTTTACTTCATGCTTAACCTGGGAATGGAAGACACTCGTTCTTGTGATAATTATTTTCTGGAAATTTTATACATTTTACCAATTCTTCTTCAAATTTAGTATCTGTGCAGAAAACTGTTGATATATTATATAATATACAGAGAGTTTTATGAAACACCGAACATTATCAATATTCATTTCCGTATATTTTATTTATCAAACCATAGCACGATTTGACACTTGATTTTTTAGGTTATGTGCAAATTGGGTTGCCTATATGACCATTACAAATTGTAGCTAATCAATCGCAATTAATGCCTCGACTTGTAAATACAGGTTTTTTTTCCAAGTATGCATGTCCCAATTATATGCCGTACATTTTTAGATAATCGTTGTTTTTTTAAAAGAGTTTAATTAGAAACTTAAAATGAGTGTTTTCCACTCCCAGACTAAGCATGAAGTAAAATTTCGAGTTTATAAAAACCTGAAAATTTGGTTTGGTCGCGTAGCGCGAAGCGCGGAGCGGCCAAACCAAATTTTCAGGCTTTTCTAAACTCGAAATTTTACTTCATGCGCCACCGGTACAAGACACTGACATATTACGAAGTTTAAAACACACCGCTAAACTTTACATTGAATCAGTGTTTTGTATCGGTGGCGCATGAAGTAAAATTTCGAGTTTAGAAAAGCCTGAAAATTTGGTTTGGCCGCTCCGCGCTTCGCGCTACGCGACCAAACCAAATTTTCAGGCTTTTCTAAACTCGAAATTTTACTTCATGCTTAGCCTGGGAGTGGAAAACACTCGCTTAAAGCTTCAAATTGAATTCTTTTAATAAACCGAGCGTCGGAAAATCTACAACGTATGCATATGGATACCAAAAAGAAAAATTTTCGTTATGCAAATGTTCGGTGTTACATAAAACTCTCTGTATAATTTATAAAATACAGGGCTATTCAGAATAAAGGAACAGATTTTAGAAATTTATTTCTTCTAAACTACAAAAGGTAGAACCATAATTCCAACGTTCATGGGCAGACAAAAGTTTAAAATTGGAGCAGTTTAGGCAGAAGTTTCAACTACGGCCGCATTGGCGCTGTTGCTTGTCATGTTAATTGTCTGTAGTAAAATGGTTACACAACAAGAAAAAGCATTTTGTGTGATGCAATTAGCAAAACTAGAGCCCATTATTGAAGTTTAAAGGCACAACAGCCCCCTCGTCATAAGCAGATTTACCAGTGGCATCGATGGTTGCATCTGTAAACAGAAAAGCACTGGACGTTCACGCACATTAAATGAAAATGTCGAGCGTATTTGTATTTCGAAAGGAGGCCAAAAAAATAAAAAAAACCTGTAATACAGATTGTCGTGTTCACAAAAAGAAGAGCGCTAGAAGGCCTAAGGCCACCGACGCTCGGGGGCACAACAATTCCCTTCGCTAAGGAGGCGAAGTACCTAGGGGTAATCTTCGACGATAAAATGACGTGGAGAACGCACATCACGAAAACCGCCAAAAAAGCCTCAATGGCATTGGGAAGGTGTCGAAGAATGTGCGGGAAAAACTGGGGACTCAATCCTAAAATGACCCTCTGATTATATACAAGGGTGATCAGGCCCATCATATCCCACGGGGCAGTAGTGTGGTGGACAAGGACGGAGCAGCAGGGGGCGATGAGGCTCCTGAACAGCACACAAAGACTAGCATGTCTCAGTGTCACAGGAGCACTAAGCACTACCCCGACAGCAGCCCTAGAAATGATCCTGAACCTACCACCACTGCACATCTTCATACAAGGGGAAGCCAGGGCCGTAACATACAGACTAATGCGAGGACAGGCTCCCTTAAACCGATCACACGGGAAAAAGTACCAAAGGCTAGAAGACGAGCTAAAGGCAAACCCTATAACAGGAATTCCAAGCGATGCCATGGTCAAGAAGTATAATTTCGACAGGAAATACAAAGTGATGATCCCGCAGAGGGAAGATTGGGAACAGAGCCCACCTACCAACGCGGAATCAAACTGGTATACTGACGGCTCGAAGACAGACGAAGGAGTCGGAGCCAGAATATACAGCACAAAACCGGAGACAAAGATTTCAGTCATGTAAAGTTAATTAAAGGAAAGGCACTTGGTATTGTTTCACAATTAAATCTTTATTCCGACTAGTTTTTCAGACCATTTTCAGTCAGTTTGGCGAGGGACACCACCGTGTTCCAGGCAGAGGCGATCGCGGTCCACCTCTGCATTGGAGAAATAGCAAAGCAAGACAACAAAAGTCGATCAGTAGCTATTTTCTCGGACAGCCAAGCGCTGCTAAGGGCACTAAGCACCACACAGGTCGACTCCAAGCTAGTATGGGATTGTGTAAGCGCTCTCAACGAAATGGGGGGTCGCAAAAAAGTGACAATGGTATGGGTCCCAGGACATCAAGGGAACAAAAAAGCAGACGAACTGGCCAAACAAGGCTCGTCAAGCACATTCATTGGCGCGGAACCCTCCTGCGGTATCGCAAAAACCACAGTCAGACAATCCATAAAAAAATGAACGGAGACACAAACTCAAACCTGGTGGACGAACACACCAGGGCAGAGGCAGGCGAAACAGTTCCTCAAAAAACAATCGCCGGCTTTCACGACCGATCTTCTCAACCAAGAGAGAAAAACGGTCAAAGCTATAGTACGTCTACTAACAGGACACTGTAGGCTCAACAAAAACATGAGCAAAATATGCCTGGCAGAGGATACAATATGTAGATTCTGCCAGGAAGAAGAGAAGGATCCTCTCCACAGCCTGTGCCAATGTGAGGCCCCAGCGTGGGTTAGATACCTAAAGCTGGGCAACACTAAACCAAGCGCAGAGAGCTACACCCAAAGCTCACTGTCAGGGTTAATAGGGCTAATCAAAGAGGCGAAGCTCGAGCACGTCGTCTAGGATAATAGGGATCCACAATAGATCTGAAAAGGTCGCGGTGGTACAGGCCAATGAGGCCACCCCTACGAATATCTAATCTAATCTAATCTGATACATAGTGCTCATATTGAATACATACAAATTTGAACATTTTTCTATCCAGGAACGTTGGAATTGTGTTTCTATCTTTTGTAGTTTGGAAAAAAATAATGTTTGAAATCTGTTCCTTTATTTTGAATAGACCTGTATATAAATTATTCAGTAATATATAATGAATACATATTTGCATATTGAGGTTGAGATTGTAAGAATTATTATTATTATCATGTCCGTTTGTTGTTACTAATAAAAAATATGTGAAGTTTACGAAAACCTTCTCAATCAAACAACCTTATGCAGCAGCTTATATCAATAAACCTCTAAAATAAATATAAATATAGAAAAAAAAAAAACAACAAAAATGCTTAACAGGTTATCCTCTCCTATAGCACCAAAATCGTCACTAAGGCTCTGTATAAAAAAATCAAATTAAATCAGGGAAGAAAAGAAGAAAAATTACATGCCCGTGAGAAACTGTGAGCCGTGTACACAAAAAATAGATCATCTTTTTCGTGATTCGTGTAATGAAACGGACACTGACCTGGTCTATGCTGGGGCTGCGCGGCTGTCTGTCGTCCTTCTCCACCGGCAACGTTTCACCAACGTTGTTCGACTTTTTGGGGCTGCGCGGCGCTCGCGAATACGGATCCTGCGCACCGTACAGGTCCGGACTGCCGATGTTCAGTAGGCATATTTTTTGTTCAATGTCGATTATTACTATTCCAGCTTCATTACCATACGCCATTCTAAAAAATAAAAATATATTAGGAATACAGTAATATGACGAATAAATCAAAGTGCAATGGTAAATTAGGTGAGGCTAAAATTATGCAACCCAATTTAAAATTTAATCTTTTTCTTCCACAAAATAGCGCCCTCTACTTTATTTGTATTCTATCTCTCTGTGTCAATGTTATACAGTATCACAGTACTTAACGCGTTAAAATGATTCAGTTGTTCTACAGAAATAAAGATTCTGCACGAACTGTGTATCGAAATTTACGTGATGATTATGGCCAAAGTTTTGTGAAAAAATTTGAAGAGACTGTAAGCATTGGAGATAGGGTACGGCGTCGTAGCGTCTGTTTAGCCCGAAATATTGTTGTTGTAAGTGAAAGTGTGAGTGAAAACCCAGATTTGTCAATTTGTCGGCGTTCGCAGGTTTAGGACTTTTCTTATAGCTCGCTTTGGCGCATTTTGTGTAAGGACTTTTACCTTCACCCATATAAAATTCAGTTAGCATGTAGTTCCAGCAAGATGGTGTAACTAACCACACATTACGTGTAATATAACCATCTACCAGAATACATAAAAAAAGAAAATAATTATAACAATGTCAAAAGAATGTCGTATGAGTTACTATGCACGTTGGAGCCATATAATGTGGACGTGTATCTAAACAACACATGTAACATTTAATTTAAGTTTTCTCTTATTTTGACGTATTTCCATGCCTTTATTGTATATATAAATTATTTGTATATGTAATCACTTGCACTGGAAATAAACATTATTATTATTATTATTATTAAATGTTTTCAATGAAAAGTTTCCACGTCGCGTTATTTCACGTTTTGGTAATGTCAACTGACCACAAAGATCTTGTGATTTAACGCTCTTGGTAATTTTTGTGGGGGTACGCTAAGAGTCGTATCTTTCTGGTTTCTTCTTGTAGAAGGCAACATTCTAGTTAAATAGGCAAGAAATGCGGACATATTTTTCAATGAAGTTTTTATACAGCAATTCATTATTGATAATTTAAATACGTCGATTCTCTTAATAAAGGGTTTTCCATTTTAATTATTATAAACAATAATTATTTTATGAAATATTTCAAAATACTTATTTCAAAACAAATTACAAACTCCACGATTCGTTGTGGAAAATAATATCTGGTAAATAGTCACCTCGGCTTCTTCTGCAAATACCTATTCTTTTAAGAAAATTTTGTATCACATTTTCGTACAACTCTGTCTCTATTTGACCAATAACGGTTGGAATATTTTCTTTGGGTGCTTGAATGGTTTGTGGGCCATTAACGTAGACTTTTTCCTTCACGCAGCCCCAAAGAAAAAAGTTTATACGCATGCAGGCTAAGATCCTTGTGCAGATTGCGATAAAAACTGGTTTTTGAAATGCCCAATTGCTGTGAACGTCTTGGGATAGACAAACTCAGCTTTTCAGCAATACTTTCACCAACAGCGGTAATGTTCTCAGCTGACCTAGCGATTCGAGTGCGAACTAGCAACTTTACATCAATAACTTGTCCATTTCGATCAAATTCAGTGAAAAGTTTAAAAATTACACGGCAAGAAGGTGATTTATACCGACCGAAAACACGACGAACGTAGCGATCTGTCTGGGCGATATATGCACCATATTGATAATGAATTTTCACTATTACTATACGTTGTTGGAGTGTATATCTTTCCATTTTATCAAATCGTACACTTTTTATTTGACAAATGTCAAATAATCAAGGTCCTCTATTAAACAGTTTAAAACTGCCAGGGAATTTAAAATAGGACCTCTTAGTGGAAAACCCTATACTTATAGTTTTATGTGCATACATGTGTTTAATTTTTTCGCCTAGTTAAATGCGTCGTGCTCTACATACCTATTAAAAAGTATAAATAGTCGAACCAACTAAAAGGTTTAGGCTTTTAACTAAGTATGGCTTATGCTTCATCTTGCCCCCCCCCCCCCCCCCCCCCCGATAAGAATATTAATTACGCCTATGCCTTTAACTACAAACCTAAAGCGACTTGTCTTCATGATAGCTGTGTATATTTTCTAGATATTTTTAAAAAAACTTTAAAAAAATCAACTTACAACCCATATGAACTATTAATAGCTAGTGCAGTAATATGGCTTGGCGGTTCCCCGTTGCTCCATGGAGTGAGGCAGACGAGTTGGGCTTGAAATCCTGGGGGTTTCTTCTGGACGCCAGTACGAACTTTCAACTCCTACAATAAATCATAAGGTACAAAATAGTTGATATTTAAATATCTATAGAAATTAACTAAAACATACTTAGGTCATTAGTGGCCTAATGAACAGAGCACTAAAAAGTATTTTTTCAAAATGCTGGAGAAAAAAATAATAGGAGTCGAGTCCTATATAAAATTGCTTTTCTTTCAGGTTTGCACTTCTTCAATTGTTGCGTAAAATAGAAATTTGTAGGCTGAAAAACCGGTGGTCAATAGCCAGTTTCCAAGTTGGAAAAAAACAAATTCAAAATGTATTGTATTATATGTTTATATTTGTTTTGTAGTCATCCCAGAAATTAAGATGTTTTATATATGTAGACATTTGTTACATCGATCTGATTACATGAAATAACTTCTGAACATGTTGTTACTTGCTATTCTGCAGGTTGAACAACATGAGTAAAAATTCAATAATATCAATAATTTGCACGATCCTAAACATGTCCTTAGATCTGATTATAAGAAATATCGCAAGGAAACATTTTGACTACACTTTCTTAGCCTTGCAGTGTGAATGAATGGAAATCAACATGAAACTTTTATTTGTTCGATATGACCACCCTTACACTTGTACACTTTAAGAACACGCTTAGGCCAAGCTGCCAAACAATTGAGAATTTTTTCCATCGGCATCCTTTTGACCTCTTGTGTTTTGGCGCATTTTGAACCAAGAACAGTGTTTACTTTGCGATGTTTCAACTGCGATTTGAGGTAAGACCAAATGCAGAAATCAAGTGGAATCAAGTCAGCACTGTTCGGCAACCATACTCGGATGTTAAGTAATTGATTTCATTACTTTTCAACCACTCTGAGTTGATATAGTCGAATGTGTCGGTGCAGAGTCCTGATGAAACTTTGGGATATTTTTCTGGACATTTTTCTTGAATCGTGTTAAGATGAACTCCTGATAGTAGGCGCCATTGATTTTGACTCCAGGTGTTACAAAGTAAGGTCCAATTATACCTTGGGCGCTAATTGCGAGCAAACCATTACACTCTTTGGGTGAGAAATTTGATGCAATACAGCGGCGTCATTTCTTCTTTGGTCACTCCTTACATATTGAATGTCTTGTTTTCCGTTGGCATTATTTAGAGTAAAGATCGATTCATCACTTGTAAAGTAATTTCACCACTTCCTATCGTTTAATTTTCGATAAAGCGACCATGAACAATTAGAACGCTTTTCGGCAACTTTCGGACTAATTGCATATACACGTCGTTTTATCACTATTTTAAAACTAAATTTCAATCTCCATCGATAAACATGAACATAAGAAATACCATACTTGTCGGCTAATTTTCTTAGTGGCAATGGATTTTCTTGGAGCAGGTCATTTTTCAGGGATCTCAAATCACGCTCTGACAACGTTCTTCTTTTTAGTTGGAGTTTTGGTGTAGTTTCCGTTAGTTTTCTTGATCTTGCTAATCACACCAATACTGACACTCATTCCCTGCTTAGTAGCTATTTAGTTATATAAAATGAGTTCACAGCACGGAAATACTTTCAAATTTGGCCTTTCACAATCGCATCAATTTCAGACCGCATGTTTACTTTTTTCGCGCAACTTTGGTACTAAAGGATAGATATGCGCCTACTCAATACGATACTTTGTTGGAAAATACTGTGCTTGCTTGTTTTGCGAAACGCGGTTTGTTTGAAATCCATCACGCTGCAAGACTAACAAAGTGTAAGTATTCTACAATTTTAGGAATATGAGAAAAATGCTGTGATTCCAATTATTTGTATTGGAATTGAAGCAAATGTTTACCTTTTTATTGTCAGTTTCAAGCATATCAAATTTTGATCCGGAACCGGCGCTGCCAGGAGCGGAGAACTGGCAGTCCGGCGAGCATTCCCCCTCGTCGGGAATCTCGTAGACGATGGGCACCTCGAGGACCGTCACTTCGTCGGTGCTCTCCGTCTTTTTGTAGGTGAAGAGGATGACGTGGCTGGAAGCACCGGCGATGCATAGTTTCCTGGATTCAGGACACAGCGAGATTATTTGGATGGCGAACGGATCCTCTTCCCCCTCCATCGACCTCCTGTTCGGCTTCTCGAAAACCTTTGCCGTCTTTAACTTGTAGAGGACTTGGAGCGTACCAGCGCTCCCGTCCCAAAATTTCACACTTCCATCAGCATGACTATGTGAAATAAGTAAGAATGCAGGATTAAATTAATGGAATTTTCGAAATTGAGCAAAAAGATTTACGTTCTACAAGTATTGGAATTATACAGATAATTCCATTCCAACCTAAAATCATGCATATTTGCTAACAAACAAAATCGCAGAAGTAAAAATGCAAGTGGATATTATAAAATTATCTTATTTACGTTCTCCATGCCAACGACTGTACGATCGCGCTGAATTAGTGACGTTAAGTTCAATCCGTCAAATCACTACGTAATGCATAATTGTCACACAAATCGTTTCGGAACAATTTCCAAGGAGGAAATTATAAGTAATATAAATTTAACAGTGCCGCTAAAAGTGCGCAACTGATTAATTATTACTAATGCATTGAATATAAATTATTCTTGCGCGAAACGTTTCTACAAACTAAAAGAAATTTAATAGGACATTGGCAACGCTGCAAGAGCGGATGACAGATTTTAGAATGACAATACACCTTTGTCATGGAATTATCTTATCAAATACCACTCGAGGTTTGGTTTTGGGAGGATATTTTTTCATTTAATAACTCGTGCGTGGTTTTCCAATTTTACTCGAGAAAACTTGTATAGACAAAAACACTCGAGCTTCGCTCTTGTGTTTTTGTCATCCAAGTTTTCTCTCGTTAAAATTGCTAGGCAACCACGCACTCGTCTAAATAAAAAAATATCCGGCCAAAACCAACCTCTGGTGGTATTACATACGATTATTTAATTCAAATCTAAATAACGGATTGTGATTGGTTGTCATTACGGTCTTTTCGTGAAAACATTTGCTATCGCAGTGGCCTTTGCAAAATCGTCTTTCCAAATTCGTCAAATCGATTTTTTTTTTATTGCGTCTGTAAATCTGTCACCTGTCATATTTAATCATTATTTTATAATGAATCGCTTTGGAAGTAACACAGATCAAAAAATTGATGCATTTTTGAAGAAAACAATTCTAACAAACACGGTTAAAAACCATAATTATGTTTGGAAACAATTCATATCCTTTGGAACGTCCACAACTACGAATTGACATTAATTGGCAGATCTGGCAAGTATTTTAAAATAAAGGGCATATAACATGAGCGAATAAGACGGTTTTTGTTATTCAAGTTCATTAAATAATCATTCGAATACCACTTGTTTGAAATTTTTGTCGAGAAAGATTTTGTTTTTATACACTCAAGCTTAGTTGTCTTAAGCAATTTAACTCGATGAAACTGTTAGAAAAAGTCACTTGCTCTACGAGCTCGTGCCTTTTTCAAAAACAGTTTCATCTCGTTCCATTGTTAGGCAATTGAGCTTTTGTTAAAAACAAAGTCTTTCCGAAAATTTCAAACAACTAGTGGTATTATATGTGATAATTTTTGTATTAAGTATACATATGCAAAAATGGGAATCACCAACAAAACCACATGTCGAGGATGAGAGCAAGGCACATACTTCACAAGTGTCCGGCCCTGTCAAAACTAAGGGATAATATGTTAAGGGAAACCCAGCCCAAATGTGAAGGACCCAGATGGAACTGGTCCGTCGCACAAATATTGGCAATTGCCAGTAGTGCGGAGTGGGTCTGACCATCAGGAGGAAGGCACTACAATGGGGCCAAAACTTGGCCTAAGTGGGCGCGGCTGCGGCTGCCCTCCCGACAACCAATCTTTAAATCCTTAATACATATGCATACGCTTTGTTTTAAAGAGAACAATTAAAGGTTTAAACGAGTGTTTTTTACTCAAAGGTTAAGCATGAAGTGAAATTTCAAGTTTAGAAAAGCCTTAAAATTTGGCTTGGTCGCGTAGCGAAAGACACGCGTATTAAACACTGAAATATTGTATTGTAAACAAGCGAACTTCAGTCTCAATCAGTGGCTTATACGCGTGGCGCATGAAGTAAAATTTCGAGTTTAGAAAAGCCTGAAAATTTGGTTTGGTCGCGTAGCGCTTCGCGCTACGCGACCAAACCAAATTTTCAGGCTTTTCTAAACTCGAAATTTTACTTCATGCTTCGCCTGGGAGTGGAAAACACTCGTTTAAAGCTTCAAATTAACCTCTTTTAAAAAAAACAACGAATATTTGAACATTCACAGCACATAATTGAAATATGTATACTTAAAAGAAAAAACTTCTTGTATAGAATATGCATCAGCTTCAGATTATCTCTGCATAACGTAAAGCTTCTTTGTATTTATACTGGCCATTGTCTTGAAAACGTTACTAACAGAAATAATGAAATTCTTTGTTACCCTGTCATGATGATTTCGCTATAACTACAGGAATTCACGGACCACGTTCCTCCGTTGACGGGCCACGGCATATCTGAGAAGCCTTGCCTTTTCGACGCACCCGCCCTTCCGACGGAATAAAACGCCGGTATTAAATCAGCGGGGCAGTCGGCCAAATAACTGCAACAAGTGACCGGAGATTCGTGGATATCCATGGGATAAGGGTTCTCTAAACAGGGGAAACCCGCCGTCTGCAGATCCATCACAACCAAATCGTTCTGTAGGAGGGCGATTATTGCATAGGGCTCTTGTAAATCTAGAAAACAAGACAACCACACGTATAAAACTGATTTAATGTGCAGATCAAAATATACTGCTTAGATATGGACGTATAATCTGTTTTCTTAATATGACCAATCAAATTTGACATTCCAAGAATTTAGTGGTGTGATGCAGGTTGTGTGTTTTAGGTTAGGACAAGATTAATCTAATCACATGGGTTACTCTCCAGATCGATACTCCGATTTTTGAATTGTTTTAAATTGAGCTAAGTGTAGACATGTGTAGGACACACAAATGTTAGGATAAAGTTCTTTCGGAGACTTACCATTTAGCCGCAAATCGTATTTTTAATTCCGATTTTGAGGTAATATACGTTGATATTTTCGGGTGAATAAGCATATTACAGGTATAAATTGTACACATAATGAAATTATTTTCAAAATTATAACGTAATTAATCCAAATTATAGTATTATCTTCATTTATACAGCCAAAATCACAATATTAATTTCACACTAAATCTGACGTCTACTGACGTTTATTTAAACTAATGAAAATATAATTCTAGATTGATTATTATTCATGTTTAGATTATGAGTATTTTAGCTTTTGGTATAAAAAAATAGATGGCGCAAAGTGTATTAAAATTTTAAAAATGATCCGCTTACTAAAATATTTTTCCAATGACTGGGATTATAACATAAAAAAATAATTTTGTAATTAAAATATTCTAATTTGTCTCTAACTTCTATAACCATAATTTCTAGTTCCCTTGATGGCCAACAATTTTGTTGTTACTCCACTGCTGCAGCCCGAGTTGATTTTCGTAAACGGCAAATGTGAATTAATTGAAAATCAAAAGTTAAGTGTTTACTATAATTTTATACATAACTAAGTACATGGTGATTTTATAATTACAGTATATGTGATATTGTTACGAGATCAATTTACTAAAAAGTAATGGTGCACTATCATAATAATAATAATAATAATAATAATAATAATAATAATGCTTTATTGCCCAACAGACTAAGTACAGTCCAATAACAGAGCAAAATAGTAAATCTAAATTACAAACTTAAAATACCATATCATGCATAATATATATATACATATATATATATATATATATATATATATATATATATATATATATATATAAACATAAATACAAATGCACAAAAAAAATTAAAAACCTAAATAAAAAAAAAAATAATATAATAATAATAATAAATGTAAATTAAACTGAAAAATATTGCACAACACTTTGTTTAAAATCATCCAATGACTGACCAAAAATATTGCAATCTCTTTGGAGTTCATTGTATATTGTACGCATTTTAATGAGTGGAGAATTTGTGTGATGGCGCGTGTTAGGAACAGTGTACCTGAAGGTATGGCAGTTTCTCATAGACGATCTGGGTACATTAAAGTGGATACTGTTTACAGTAGATGAGTCATCTACGTAATTATTTAGCAATTTATATAGGTAAAGTATGGAGCAAATTTTATGATTATAATGAACCGAAATGAAGTTGAAATGCTTAATTAAAGTAGGATAACTCCCTCTATCGGGATATGTGCCATGCGCTGAAAAGGACAAATATTTTAAGAATTTTTTTTGGATCGTCTCTAAATAGTTCACGTATGTATCATACATTGGCGACCAAATCGGAGCACAATAATTTAATTTGCTCATTATAAATGATACGAAGAGTTTAATAATAGTACCCATGTTATTGAAATGTTTGCTGTTCCTTATAATAAATCCCAACATCTGATAACACTTTTAACTAGATTAACAATATGTGAAATAAATGTAAGTTTATTGTCAAAAATTACACCTAGGTCCTTGGACTCGTTTATTCTTTCCAGCACATGGTCACCCAGCACGTAGGGGAAATTTGTTACAATTGATTTACGAGCGAATGTCATAACAGAACACTTCTTATAGTTTAAGTACAGTTGTTATTTTCACACCATACGCACAGACTATCCAGATCTTTCTGTAGGTTGATACAGTCATTTAAATCAGTTATGGAGTTAAAGATCTTGAGGTCGTCTGCATAAAGTAGACAATGTGATTTGATAGAATTAACTAGATCGTTAATAAATAAAGTAAATATCAAGGGTCCAAGACTCGAGCCCTGTGGAATACCAGTAGTTAGTGTATACTGTTTTGATATAGATCCTTGATAGTAAACAAAGTGTTGCCGATTTGACAGATATGAATGAATCACACTGACTATATTTGCGTTTATATTAAACGTATTTAACTTTTCAATGAGAATGCGGTGTGACACCGTGTCAAATGCTTTACTGAAGTCAGTGTAAATCACATCAATCTGAGATTTATTATCTAATGATGACGAAACAAATTGTGAGAAATTAAATAAATTGGTAGTAGTTGATCTACGCCGCAGAAAACCATGTTGTTCACTAACAATTTCACTTTGCACTAAGAAACTTATATGCTCGCTGAGAATTGACTCCAAAGTTTTAGAAAAATTGCTTACGATGGCAATAGGTCGATAGTTTTCAGCGTCGCTCTTGTTTCCAGATTTAAAAATCGGGCATACGCGCACTTTTTTTCCAGATGTCCGGGAAGCAGCCATATCTAAGGATTAAATTATATATGTGTGTGACTGCAGGTCCGAGAGCATTCGCACAGTCTTTCAGCAAAAACGACGGAATTTTATCAAGGCCCATTGTTGTTTTAGAGCTTCATTTCTTTAGGTGTTTAATAACTAAGCCTTCTGAAATTTGTAGATCTCCCATATGAGTAAACTTTTCCGGGATGTTGATGTTACTGCCCTCACTGATATGAACCGAATTAAAGTGATCGGCAAAGCAGTCTACTATGTCTGACGCAGTAGTGTATTCCGTGCTTTTATAGGTTATAATCCCAGGGATTCTTGAGTTTCCTCTTGACGAATTTATATAAGACCAAAATTTAGATGGATCTGAATTTACTCTCATCTCTGCTTCTTCGATATGTTTCATTTTGGCTTTTTTAATTAACTTTTTCAGCTCGTTTCTTACGGAATTAAAATTGTTTTTATCATTAATCAACCTGGATCTGTTATAAATAAGACGCAACTTGTTCTTTTTTTAACGTATAAATTATTAACTTGAAGTATGGGGGATACTTTGTAGTTTTAGTTTTGATTCTAATTTCGGTACATACAGATCCAGAGCTTCGTACACATTTGTATATAAAACATTGCAAGCATCATCTACATTGTTGTTTTGCAGCAGTGAATCCCAGTTTATATTCGCAATGTGTGAGTAGAGGGCGGGATAATAATAATATTCTCGTTTCCGCGTAAAGGTAGCGCCATCTACTTTTTTATATTATAAATTAAAATATTTGTAATTTTCAAATGGATCCAATTTATATATTCATTATTTCAAATAAACGTTAGTACACGTCATATTTAGTGTAAAATAAATATCGTGAATTTGGCTGTATAAATAAAGATAATACTACAATTTTGATTATTTACGTCATAACTTTGGAAATAATTTCATCATGTGTACAATTTATTCCTGTAATGTGCTTATTTACCCAAATATACTAACCTATATAACCTCAAAATTGGAACTTAAAATACAATTTGCGGCTAAACGGTAAGTCTCCGAAAGAACTTTATCTTAACATTTGTGCGTCTCATACACGCTTACTTCCAGTTCCGTTGGCAAACTCTAAAAAATCTTAGTATTCCATTCTGGAGAAAACCCATCACATGGTATGTCACACAAAAAATACTGTTATTTCTTACTTTACTTTTTATTTGTATCGTTAGATGTACATTTCGAAACACAAGGTGTTCATTATCAATAACAAACTGGTATATTGGAAATTAACTTTTAATTTGTAGGTTATGTAAAGGGAAATCTGACATAAATATGACAATCCAATTAACTCACAGAGATTACGATTACAAATACATTTAATGATTTCGATAGCTAACGCCATCTAATGGGTACCTGGTGCCGGAATACTGAACACAAATTCAATACAAATACATTTACCTATCACCGCCTCAAATTACTTGTATCTACTACTAATTTAATAAAGTATCTATAAGGATCAGGTAATATTCCTTGCTCAGGAATTCTGTATTCTATATTATCAGATCATTAATATGTTCAAATTTTAAAAAAAGTTCTAAATACAAGGAATTTATCTTTTAGGTAATCATGTTACGATTTTTCAATGTAAATTTTCAGACATTCGTGATGTTATTAAAAACTTTCAATTTTAAAACTCTAACGAGTGTTTTCCACTCCCAGACTAAGCATGAAGTAAAATTTCGAGTTTAGAAAAGCCCCGTGAACATTTGTCGAGGGTCGCGCAGCGACCCGAGACAAATTTTCGGGCTTTTCTAAACTCGAAATTTTACTTCATGCGCCACCCGTATAAAACACTGATTTAAAGTGAAGTTCAAAATATACTTCGACTTAGTTTTGATCACATGTTCATTAATTTTACAAATGTTTATATGGAATATGTGAAAGTATACTTAAAAGAAAAAATCCCTGCATGTGTTGTAAAGTTGTAAGTTGTGGCGGTCTCTTTGTTGAAAATCTCCGCATCGTGACAATTTAATTCACAAATTAAGATTTATTTGTCACATTGATAATCATTTACCAACATCTAAAAATTTGATTATAAACAGTGGAGGCTTCTACTTCATTATACATATATAAAAATTTGATGATTAAAATATCCTGCTGTTAAAGCAGGACTGCAACTGTTCGCAGTAAATACACCCTAAGTTTGGTCATATTAAAAAAAAACAGAGTTAAATTATTGTATGCATAGATCATTGTTTATATCAGCGGCGGCTCGCAGCCTAACTTCAGGGTAGGCCAGAGACCCAAGGTAATATGTATCCACTATTAAAAGGTAACTTTGTTGTGCAATTCCTTGTATTTATATAGACTGGTCCTAACCTTAAATTATGTGTGCCTTGGCGTTGTGGCTTACCCTGAAGTTAGGCTGCGAGCCGTCGCTGGTTTATATTTATTTTAATATGTATTTCTTGTATATTTTCAATATGTATTTATAAATGTATTTTGGAAATGGAGATTTCGTTAATAAAGTGAAATTGAAATAGAATTTCAATAAGCACAAAATATTCTTCTTGAATAAATAAGCAACATACCACTATTATATGGTGATTCACATAACGTTATAAAATCTACGATGGGATGTTCCATTTCTAAGACGGTGGTTGTTTTACTATGTACTACGGTTATACTGGGCGTTCTACCAGATTGGTCATAGGGCATTCCGCCGGAAAATATCACATATGCTTCTCTGAAAGCAAAACAATAAGAACAAATGTATTCAACTTTGCTCTAGAAGTGATTAGCTTATAATTATTCGTACTTACCCCGTTTTAGAAGACTTCCATTCAACCTTGGGGATCGGTTTACATTGCTCTATTTTACCATCTTTACCTACTTTTGCTGAAATTATAAAAGAAAATAAATTATATAATATTCTGGCCTTTTCTAAACTCGAAATTTTACTTCATGAGCCACGCGTATAAAACACAGATTTTAAGCGAAGTTCGAATATACATAAATTTCACAATATTTGAGTGATTTATACGCGTGGCGCATGAAGTAAAATTTCGAGTTTAGAAAAGCCCAGAAAATTTGTCTCGGGTCGCTGCGCGACCCTCGACAAATTTTCACGGGGCTTTTCTAAACTCGAAATTTTACTTCATGCTTAGTCTGGGAGTGGAAATCACTTATTTAAAGCTTTAAATTGAACTTAAAAAAAAACAGGGAATATCTCAACTAAATGTCAAAACAAAATCACCAAACGTCATCAGTATCTAGGGCTAACGCGATAATACGAAATGTATTAAAATTTTTACAAAATCGCAAATTTCTCAAAAACTGTTGAAAGGATATGGCAACAACCTGGTATCTATAAAAAGGAAATTTAATTTTGCATCAGATAAAGTATCTCAAGATAGATAGTTCCATTTAAAAAAATGAATTTACCTAATAAAAGACTAACACTTTCTTCACTAAAAACATTTATTTTCGCTAAATGTACATTTCGAACACTACGTGCTCATTATCAATAACTTACTGAGTAAATACAAAAAGAAGGCGGGATACTTATACCTAAAGGGGATTATGGGAAAAAACGTGGGCGAGGTTAACATTTGTGTTTGTCGGGGTTATTGGTCGGAATTACCTCTAATAAGGGATTGTTTAGGGGACTTAAATCGAAATTAAGTAAATGATTTTGGGGTTTTTTCATCTGTATAGCTTCCAACATATTTAATTTTTTATTTGTTTTAATAATTTTATATTGTTTTCCGAAAACACATGACCCGTAGTTATTGTGTGATGTGCAACAGCAGATTTATCTGGATTAAGGTTCGTTATATGATATTTATGTTCTTTAAATCTAATTGCTAATGTTCTTTGAGTTTGTCCTATGTAAAATTTTTCGCAGTTCCAACAATTAATCTTATATATGCCAGGTTTTTGTAAATCACCTATTTTATTGAATGTGTTTCCTAATAATAACTTTAGTTGTGTACTTGTATAAACTGCTGGACATAAATTGAATTTTCGATAAAGTTTAATGAATTTATTTTCAATTGTTGGGGTATATATGAGTCTACAGTAATTAATTTTTGTTTTTTCTTCAATATGTTTTAACCGGGTTACACTTTTTATTTTATGTTTATATATATATATGTTTGTTGATTAACTTATTTATTATGTTTCTTTTGTAGTCTAATGATTCAGCAATTTCTAATATTATCTTAAATTCTGTGTTTCTGTTTGTTTCTGATAAGGGTAAGTTCAGTGCCCTATATATCATGCAATTAAATGCTGCAAGTTTGTGTTTCCAAGGACTGTTTGAATGAGAGTGAATGTAATTCAAAGTGTGGATCAACCCACACTTTGAATTACATTCACTCTCATTCCTAAATATGTTAAATTCTAGTTTATCTTTATTTCTATTTATTGTTAAATCGAAGAAAGGAAGTTGTTTATTTTGTTCTAATTCGAACGTGAAGTTGATACTTTCGTAAATGTTGTTTATTGATTCTAGGAAGTTATCTATATTTACATTTTTCTTTACAATTGCAAAAACATCATCTACATATCGGTACCAGTTCCTTGGAAAATTGGTTATTGTTTTTTGAGCAAGATGTTCAAGGTTGTTCAAAAATATGTTTGCAAGAAATGGGGATAGTGGATTGCCCCTTGCCGTTCCAAAAGTTTGTTTGTAGACTTCATTATTGAGTTCGAACGTATTAAAGTCCATAACCATTCTTGATAATTCTAAGTATTGGTCTATTTCATCGTTCGGTATTTCATTAGCAATTAACAGTTGTTCAAGTATATTTAATGTTTCTTTAATTGGAACGCTTGGGAACAGGGATTCTACATCAAACGAGATCAAAATTTCGTCCGGTTTTAATTTGACGCGTTTTAATTCTTGTGTAAGATGGATGGAGTTTCTTACAGATCTGTCATTCTTTGTCTTTAATTTTTGAAATTTCTGAACTAACCATTTGGAAATATTGTAAGTTGGTGAGTTGATGTTTGAAACAATCGGTCTGTACTTATTACCCGGTTTATGAATTTTCGGTAAACAATATAGTTTTGGGAGTTTTGGATTTTTTTTTTTTTGAGCACGTAGTGTTCGAAATGTACATTTAGCGAAAATAAATGTTTTTATTGAAGAAAGTGTTAGTCTTTTATTAAGTAAATTATATTCAACTCTTCACGTAACTCAATCCAAATACATAAAAAATGAAGTTATGCATAATATATAAAATTACGAAAAAACTATTCGTGAAAATGCAAACAATGTCTTAATTAATAAGACAACTCAAGACGATAAATATCCATTGAAACAACTACTTCCCGTGCAAATACACTTCCGGATATTGAATTATAAAATGAAATATTTACAATCTTATTTAATTTGATTTGTTACAACGCTCTATTAAAGTATATGTAACGTTTAGGTAAAATTCTCTTCAAACCAACTAACAATACAAATTTAACAAACAACTTAAATAAGATTGTAAATATTTCATTGTATAATTCAATATCCGGAGGTGTATTTGCACTGGAAGTAGTTGTTTCAATGGATATTTATCGTCTTGAGTTGTCTTCTTAATTAAGACATTGTTTGCATTTTCACGAATAGTTTTTTCGTAATTTTATATATTATGTTTAAAGTGTGCAAACTATAAGAAGCGTAAGCTTATTTTCTCGAATTCAAATAGTTTTCAATTTGAATTTATCTTGTTTGAAGTTATGCATGTTTGAAGTACTGAAGAATACCGTCGACGTATTCAGCTCAATTTAGAAAATCTGACTAATGGCAAAAACCTAAACAAATACTACATTTCTTCCCGAATCCAAAACCGTAAGCCGCACAACTCTGACTTATTTCGTTTTGAAAATATTGTTAATGGCGTCGAGCTCTGAAATCGTCAAATTTATCAAAAAAATGAAATAACTCGAAAACGGTTCAATTGAGACCCAATGTTGTATGAATAAACTCATGTTTATTTTTAACAAGCAATCCAAAAATGTAAAAATATATAGGGTGTTCTATTTAAAATAAGAAAGTCGGTGTTTACTTCCGCCATATTTAGCAATAATTTTAGGTTATGAAAAACTTGATTCTGAACAACTTTTATTTGAAACTTGTTTTGCTATTTTCAACGATACGCCCACTATAGACCGATTTCCGCTTAGTGACTCACCCTGTATATTGTATGAATATTAATATAAATAAAAATCACTTGGTTTGTTTCACAAAATATTTGATTTATTCCGACTGGTTTCGGCTTGTAGCCTTTATCAAGGAATGTACAGAAATTACATTTTTACAAACTATATGGTATATACATAAAGTTCGTCGTTGTCATTAACTACGTGCTTTCTGGCTTTTATTGATTTTTGTATTTCCAAACCTTCTTTTAGGTTTGGAAATACAAAAATCAATAAAAGCCAGAAAGCACTTAGTTAAATTAAAATTAAAGTGTTTTATCTCAATATCAAAAATATACCAAAAAAGGGAGTCCTAGATTCATGAAAATGAATATTCATTGCGAAATTAGTATACAGGGAAAACATATTTATTTTGAAGAAATGATAAATACAAAATTATTATAATTTTAATTCGAAATTAAGAAAATATAGAAATTCCTCAGTAACCAACATAAAACAGTCGAATAACTTACCGTGAGGCTGTGAGAAGTGTATTGGTTTATTGTTCGCTTTGATGTTCCACGTCGTGAGTGAGCCATCTGTGTGTGAGCACATGAACTGTTTACCCTCATGATGCCAAGCTATAGACCTAAGAGGTTCCGACGTTTGAAATCGCATATCAGCACTTTTGTTCCTCAGATCCCATAACACGATTTGTCCACTTTCATACCCTATTAATAACTAAAAATGAAAAAGACATTAATTCATCCAAAGCAGTTAAATTCATAAAAAATATTTATTTATTTGTAAATAACTAAAAAACACGATAAAATATTATTTCTTGTATTAAATGCTGATTTATTTTTAAATACATTTATTATGCATGATTTTAATTTTAACCTGTATGATCTACAAATAAATGTAGAATAATTGGTAAGAATTTACTATACATTCCGTGAGTATTATAGATAAAAATGATATTATTCGAAAGTACTCGACGAGTACTATCTAGATATGCAATTAATTTCTACCGTAAATGTTAAATAAAAAAAATTAGTTTGAAAATTTTGAAAATATTGAGTCCTAGCAGTATGTAAAATATTCATCGTACGCAAAAAGATTTACGCAATTTATTCTATTGCAAACCTTTCTCCTCACCTAACCTAACCTAGAAGTATGTGGAATATTTAACGTGAGCAAACATTTTTTTTTGCGAAATATAGTTGTTGACACAAACTAGAATTCAGCCCAAATGAATTTCCAAGAGTGTATTAATTTATGTTAGTTATTCTATAAATCCATATGAGTCCAAGTGTAATGTGCTAATGTGTTATAATCGTCATCCGGTTAAATCTAATTTTAAGTTAAAGTTACATTGAAGTCTTTAACAAACATTTCTTTCGACTTTCCCAACTTCTCCAGTACAGATTGCAATGGTTAACAGCAATCAGTGAGGTTTTATAGAAGTTTCTAGTCAAAATTTCAAAGTTGAAAAAAGTGAACTTTTATTATTTCCGTAGTGAATTTATTGATTTTAATAGGTGATGTATATCAATACAGTGTGAATCTATATTATAATGCATGTTATTCCACGGGGTGTAAAGTCGAGCCCAATAATCATGTTAAAATATATTTTTACTACTCCTATACTTAAATTGATTTATTAGACAGTTACTACTTGTATCGAAATGAGGGTCATTTCGATACAGATTGTGATTTCGATACAGATTTTCATTTTGATACAGATTTTCATATTTTCATTCACATCGTAGCAAGCTCATGCTGGGTATGATGGAATGACAATTTAAAATTGTCAATTTGTCAACGTACGTAATTGTATAAACATCGACAAAAATGAGTGATAGTGATAGTGAAATTGAAAATCTAACTCCTCAGAAGATTGTAGAACAAGCCTCAAAAACCTCAAATAATTTACTACCAGTAAAATCGGCAAAAATTTATGAAAAATGTTACTCTCAGTTTATGGAATGGAGGAATAAAAATAAGGTTAGCAGCTTTTCTGAAAATGTATTATTAGTTTATTTCGATGAATTGTGCAAGAAATTAAAATCCACAACTCATTATTCCATTATTAAATCAACTTTATCCATTAAACACAAAGTGGACATATCCAAATATTTCAAATTGCTTGCCTTGTTAAAAAGAAAATCTGAAGGATATGTACCCAAAAAATCTAAAACCTTTACCACTGATGAAATAAAGCAATTTATTGGTGAAGCCCCAGACGTAAAATATTTATTGACCAAGGTAAGTTAATTTTAGTTTAAAATTTATATTTTAAACTGTTGTTTTCATAGGTAGTATGTATCTTTGGTGTTATGGGAGCTTGTAGAAGGGATGAGCTGCACAAGTTGGAATTAAAAGACGTAAATGATTTTGGAACAACTATTTTAGTCACAATTAATGATACTAAAACAAAAACAACGCGAAAATTTTCAGTTACCGGAAAATATTACGGTATATGCAAGAACCACATGAATCTTCGTCAACAACATTGTATAACCCCATCTTTTTTTACAAATTATACAAATGGAAAATGTACAGTACAAAACGTAGGAATAAACAAGTTTGGAAATATGGGCAAAGAAATTGCTAGGTACTTAAATCTTCCAGATCCCAACTTATACACCGGACCCTGCTTTCGTCGCAGTTCTGCCACAATATTGGTTGATGCTGGTGGTGACATCACCTCGCTAAAACGCCACGGTGGGTGGAAATCCACCGCAGTGGCTGAAAACTATATTGACGAGTCAATCCAAAATAAAGTCAACGTAGCCAATCAACTTTTGAATTCGATAGAACACAGCCAAACAAACAATTTTATAAACATTACTCCATCAGCATCAATAACAACATCCACCAACATTGTTTCAGAACTACCGAAAGTGCCACAGATTCATTTTAATAACTGTACAATTCAAAATATTAGTATAAATCAAAAAGAATGATTAAAAACCTGTCATTTTTGTTTGCAAAGATCTCATATATTGTAATTTAATTTTTTTTCATATAATGTAGTGTATAAAAATAATTTATAAGTTGAATATAAATTTAATAAATTTTGAAAATAAAACTTATTATTTTTCTATTGCAAGTAGTCGTAGAAAAAATAGTGTATGCAACTCTCATTTAATAGCTATTAAGACACTCGTATTCATTACGACACTCGCTCCTTCGTCGCTCGTGTCGTAATTCTCATACTCGTGTCTTAATAGCTGCCATTAAATGATCGTTGCATAATATACTATTTTTTATCAAATTTTAATTAAACCATTGTATATGTTCTTTTTTATTAACTGATTTCGATACTATTAATAAAATACTGTACTGTTCTTGTAAATGTAATGATGAACTTTTCACTCTTGTGTATATTATATATTAATACTTTAATTACTTTAAAAATGTAACCTGACAGGTGTCAGATAAATTTGCTAATAACACAATAAAGATATAATAATAATTTATTTCTTTATTCATTCAATATGCATGTTTTCAATATGAACATGTATGAACTGGAAATAAATGTGCATCTGCACCAATTGAATAAACTAATATATCAAATCAATTCCATTAGTGTTTACTCACTTTACTAGCGTCTAAAGGATTATCACTTAAATGCACAACAGCTCCTGGATGCGTTTTCCTCGAACTGAAATGATTCAATTTACTTTATGCATGTTCTTCTGCGAAGAAATAAATTGAAAAGGACGTTATGTACTCACTATTCGATTACTTTATTCCAATTTATAATATAACCAGATAACTCGAACCTCTCGATATGGACCACATGGATGTTGCCTCGTTCCGATCCAACGTACAGCCATTTTGACTGAAGGGGTAAATTCATACTGGTAATCCTGAAATTTTAAATAATATATACTTACATTGAAATCATAATACTTTTGATTATTTTTTTGTACATTATCGTTTCCAGCAATATTAAAAAAAAAACATGTTATAGGACAGAAAATCAATATAAATATTAATTGTGATTAGGCAGATAATTATTTATTAATATTGTTATTTAGATATGTATTGTAGAGGTTAGCAGCCTCTATAATACATATCCAAATAACAATATTAATTCATTTTACATATTAATTTAACAATGAAACACTTTTAACATTGTTTGTATTGTATGTTCAATAAAAAAAAAAAAAAACTCTAGACTGCCATGATTGAATTTTCATTTCAATTTAAGTTGGCTACACGCTTTAGGATTTGACATAGAAAACGTCAGCCATCATAATTATAATATATCATTTCAGAGTTGCCAACCTACAGTATTTTTCATGGCAGTCTAGAGGTTTTATTTTATTGAACATACGACACAATTCTTTTTATTTTGTAAATTGTCGAAACTGGAGTCTCATTAAAATAAAAAATAAAAAAATATAATTATTTAAATTATATTAATAAAGATGCCTTAAACTAAATGTATTCTATTTTTTTTATTATTATTTAGAAAATATTTACAAAAAAATATTTTTAAAATATTGATGTGATGGATCAATATTTTAAAAATTACTATTTTTGTGAATATTTTTTAAATAATAATAATAAAAATAGAATACATTTAGTTTAAGGCATCTTAAGTATTCTAATCCAAATGTGGGTGATTCGAATCCTTATAAAAGGATTCGAATATTTATAAAAGGATTCCAATATTTGTAAAAGGATTCGAATACTTACAAAAGGATTTGAATCGTCAAAAATATTCGAATTAATTGTGAGGATTAATATGAAAAATGTCTTTTGTATGTTTTTAAATTTCTCGTTAAATCACTGTTTTATACGCGTGGCGCATGAAGTAAAATTTCGAGTTTAGAAAAGCCTGCAAAATTTGGTTTGGTCGCTCCGCTTCGCGGAGCGACCAAACCAAATTTTGCAGGCTTTTCTAAACTCGAAATTTTACTTCATGCTTAACCTGGGAGTGGATGACACTCGTTAGTCTAAAATATATCTAAAACTATCAAAATGTACGTCATAACTATTACAAAAAAAAAACAATACCATAGCGATCTCATTATTGTTCAATTCAAACTCGTGTCAAGTTGACTCAATAGACTAAATGTCAGCTGTCATTACAGTCATTATAGCACAAATAACTTATGTCGACTGTCAGTACAGTCCAAATGTTGGCTGACGCCGACTTATGTCAAGTTGACATGATGGAGAAACATTTTGAGAAACACTATTAAAACATTTAACTTTGTTTTACCACTTTAATTAAAGTGGTAAATCAAAGTTAAGTATTTTAATACTAGTTTATAAAGATATACCACAAAGTGAACGCCAACCAAATTAAAGATTTTGAGAAACGTTGCTCTAAAGCATGAGATGGCGTAGTTAAATACATTTTGTCTCTAAAATAAATAAGGGAGCCAATATTTAAACACTTCAAAATTAACATGCGATTTCCTATGTTGCGTCCGCCAAGTCAACACCCGGTATGTATATGCTTTAAAGCCATTACTCCAACGATCCATCACTCCGTAACTTGAAAAATTTAATACCCTTACAAAAAAACAAAAGAAAAACCACGCGGCGTGTGCATCTGCGCGCAATAATTAAAAATTCCTTTTAAGCAAAATTAGAATTTAATATTTTCATTCGCCCCCTTCCCCCCTTGAAAAAGCTCGATCCTCCTGATGCGCACTAATTACGTTCCGTCAATTTCCCTTTTTTTTTATTACTAGAAGCCGTGCACGCGGAGTTATTGGCGTCTAATTTATTCAAAACTACAATTTAATTCTTTCACGGCTCGAGCAACTTAATTAAAAATCGAAACGTTATTACGTCCACGCCGCCGACACGGCGATGTTTTATAAATTATTATGAAAACATCCTTTGCAGCGGAGCGGAAATATTAAAACTGGAAAACGCAAACAGGGAGAGTTTGTGTGTAAATGATTGGTTGTTTATTTAAATTGCTTTTTCGGTAAATTAATTTTGAAATTAATTGAATTTTAATATAGAACTACAGTGTAGTTTGTTTATATGCAGATAGAGTTTTGTATAATTATTTGCATAGCTTTTCTGTGTTTAATTTGGTTCTGATAAATTTGGATGTTAAAATATACTCAATGACATTAGAAGCGTAACACCCAGAAGGAGTTATTATTTTAACTTGATTTTTTTGCCAGTATGGTAGTCTTACATCAAGAATAAAATGATTACATTTTCAAGAAATTTTATTAAAAAACAATGTATAAAAAAATAATAATGTGTTTGGCTACCCCTTTGCTGTATACACTCCTGTAGACGTCTGGGCATCGACAAAATGAGATGGTCGATGTCTTCTTGAGGCATCTCGTTCCAAGCAACTTGAATTTCATCGATCAACTGTGCTAGAGTCTGTGGAGGATGGTGCAAAGAGAATATTCTTCTTCCCATGATATCCCACACATGTTCAATGGGATTTAAATCCGGCGAGCGGGGCGGCCACGCCAAAACATTAACACCAGCTTCATTAAGAAAGTTCATAGTTCGACGAGCAATATGGGGACGTGCGTTATCTTGTTGAAAAAGTACGTCTGGGCGACCATCTGAATAAGGCAACAAAGTCGGTCGTATGACGTCTTCAACATAACGCGCAGCTGTCATACTGCCTCGAATGAATACAAGAGGTGATCGACTACCATAAGCAATAGCCCCCCAAACCATTACTCCAGCAGTCCTGTGTACATGCCTCTCAATAGCAAACCTAAGATCAGGTCGTTCTCCACGGTAGCGTCGTACCCTTCTACGGCCATCATGCGTGCCTAGACAAAATCGTGATTCATCGCTGAATACGACATCGTGCCATTCTGCCTCCCAATGCTGCCGTTCTCTGCACCAGTCCAACCATTGGCGACAGTGTCTCGCTGTTAAAGGAAGCACTAATCTTGGACGGTACGAAAGAAGCCCAAAGAATTGAATGCGGCGATATAAGGTTTGCATACTAACGGGCCTACCTTCTTCTCCAATCCATTGATCACCGATTTGACGCGTAGTAGCGATACGGTCTCGCAGGGCTATTTGTCTTAAGCGCCGATCTTGACGTTCTGTGGTACGCCTTGGTTGACCAATTGGTCTTCTTCTGGCTCCTCTACCTTCTTCTGTCCATACCTGATACACACGTATTACAGTTGTTGCAGTGGAATCAATACGGCGGGCAATTTCGCGATAGGACATACCGACATCTCGATAAGCAACAACTCGACCCCGGTCAAAATCGCTCAAATGGTGATATTGTGGACGTCTTCGGACTCGAGGCATTTTATTTAAGCTTAACACACTCAACGGAAGCACGAAAACTAAAAACATCTGTACTAAACAGCTCATATAAATAGTTTTATGAAAAAAGAAAAAGTGATTTTTTTTTTCATAATAAATATAAAAGGCACAAGGTTGAAATTGTTATCAATGTATGCTTTAAATATAGTCACTCTGTTCGTAATATGTCAGTGTTTTGTACCGGTGGTGCATGAAGTAAAATTTCGAGTTTAGAAAAGCCTGAAAATTTGGTTTGGCCGCTCCGCGCTTCGCGCTACGCGACCAAACCAAATTTTCAGGCTTTTCTAAACTCGAAATTTTACTTCATGCTTAGCCTGGGAGTGGAAAACACTTGTATAAAGTTCTAATTGAAATCTCCTAATGAACCGAGCGTCGCAAAATGTACAACGAAATGCATATGAATACTTAAAAGAAATACTCTCCTCATGAAAATGTTCGGTGTTACATAAAACTCTCTGTATGTTTTCATAGCGTTTAAGATGACTGCGTTCGAGCCTAAAAACTATGATTTGCAGACAGCATTGATTTTCTATTACCGTTTGAAGAAAACTGCTGTAGAATCGCATCGAATGCTTGTAGGAGCTTACGATGAGCATGCTCTTGGTCAATCACAGTGTTTTGAGTGATTTAAAAAAATCAACCACCTAGAAAGTTGAAGACGCCACACTGCAAGCATTTTTGGATGAGGATGACGCTCAAACACAACAACAACTTACGGATTAGTTAAAAGTGATACGTTTGAAAGCCATGAGAAAGATCCAGAGGGTGAAAAATTGGTTCCATATGAAAGACTGCAAGAAAACGGAAAAACCACCTACGAAATACTGCTCGTAGGTACAAAAGAAAATCATTTATTTATCGAATTGTGACTGGCGATCAAATACTTCCGCATGCGGCTTACTCACCAGACTTGGCTTAATCCGATTACTACTTATTTGCATCGATAGGACGCGCACTTGTTGAGTAGTGCCTTACTTTTTACGAAAAAATATGAATTCAAAAAAATCATTCCTTCTTGGTGTTACGCTTCTAATGTCATTGAGTATATATTTTACAATTAAATTTAATGTTATGCACGTGGAGAAAATAAAAATGTACGTTTCTTGATGTATCTTTTCTCGGTTGGGAGTTTGAAAGAGGGTTGATCTGAAAGCTTTTTCAGTTTTCAGCTGGAGAGCTGGAAAGGGATTTCGGAGAGGTATGTGCACGTGTCGATGCCGAAGGCATATTTTTGTCGAGGGCTAATAGGGCTGTCAGTCACAACGTCGAACAGAACTTTCTATCAAATATTTAATTCCAAAGTCTTCAAAACGTCAATCAAACCGCTACAACTTTACAGAACTCGTAAAAGATAAACACAACTAATTAAACCGCTACAACTTTGCAGTAATAGATAAACACGATTTTTTTTACAGAGATGCAACAGGACATAAAACTGATATGTTATTTTTTTCGTATTGTTATTAATAATAATAATAATGCAAAATTTATTTTGTGTTCAGTATTCCGGGATCGGATACCCACAGACGCGTTTCAGACTTCCAGGTCCTCGTTAGTTTGGTCCCGAAGCAGGGCTGAGAAATACTAAACATTTCTTACTAGTTCTTGTAAAAGTCCGTAAATTTACAATTCCTATAAAAATTCACATTCGTAATCTTAGTATTATTTATTAAATATATTTTACAAATAAATTTAATGTTATGCATGTGTAGGAAATAAAAATGTACGTTTCTTGATGTATCTTTTCTCGGTTGGAAGTTTAAAAGAGAACTGATCTGAAAGCTTTTTCAGCTGGAGAGCCGGAAAGGGATTTCGGAGAGGTGTGTGCACGTGTCGATGCCGAAGGTATATTTTTGTCGAGGGCTAATAGGGTTGTCAGTCACAACATCGAACCGAACTTTCGATCAAATATTTAATTCCAAAGTCTTCAAAACGTCAATCAAACCGCTACAACTTTGCAGAACTCGTAAAAGATAAACACAACTAATCAAACCGCTACAACTTTGCAGTAAAAGATAAACACGACTTTTTTTACAGAGATGCAACAAGACGTAGAACTGATATGTTATTTTTTCGTATTATTATTAATAATAATAATGCAATATGCTTCCCTCATTTGTAAATACCTTTGTATTCATTTGGACCCTAAATTCTCCTTTAAGAAGCACACATCATTTATTAAAAGAGCTAAATATTTCCGCTGCTTCACTTAGAAAAATCAAGGAATCAGTACAAAGACCTGTATTAAAATATATAAAATGATAGGCCGCCCCATCATTGACTCCAGCTCAATCCTATACATTAACCCCTGTAAGTCTAGTCTTAATAATATTAAAGGATAGATTAAAAACACTTAATTGTTTGGTGTTGTAGGCGTTCACTTTGTGGTACATCTTAAATACACTTGTTAATAAAACACTTTTTACTTTGTTTAACCACTGAATTTTACATTTAATTGTGTGATTAGTTTCGACTATCTAGTAGTCATTCTCAAACTAAAGTAATTACAAATTACACGTTAAAAACTATTTATACGGCTTCGAAGAGAGGGGTGTACATTAGGTCAACCTGGTCATTAAGAAGGGAAATTCCGGGATTAATTCGGGCCTTGTGTATTTCTAGTGCTTCCAGTAAATCCATTTTACGACCTTTTTCGGCAAAATGGATTACTGAAAGTACATCTTCGCCAAAAGTGTGATTCTCTTCTAAAAGATGGTTAGCATAGGTAGAACTATTATGTTTTAATCTATAGGCTCGCTCGTGTTCTTTCAATCTTATTTCGATTCTACGGCCAGATTGTCCAATGTACACACCTTTACAATTTTCGCAGTTCAATTTATAAATGCCTGATCTAACTAGGGGATTAAGTTTTGTTTTTGGGTTGAAAATTATATTATTCAGTTTATGGGGCGTTTTTAATATTACATTAATGTTACATTTTTTAAGGATGTTTTTAATTTTACAACTTATTGTACCATAGTAGCTGATTGTTTTAAAATGTTGATTATCTATTGACCTAATTCTAGGGTAGAAGAATTTCTGCACCTCTTTCATTTCATAATTATGAATTAAATTGTCTATTAGTGAAGTTGTGTAGCCATTATTCAATGCAATTTCCTTTATTGTATTGATCTCTTTCTTTCTATCATTTATATTTAGCGGAATTTTAAATGCTCTATTTATCATTGTATAGAAACTGGCTTTTTTATGAATTTGTGGGCGGCGGGAGTGGTTAGGGATAACGGAATCAGTATAGGTCGGTTTTCTATATATATTAAAATTTAATTTGTTGTTAATTTTTGTAATGGTTAGGTCTAGAAAATTAATTTTGTTATCGGTTTCTGTTTCTACTGTAAAAGTTATTGAAGGGTGAATTGTGTTAAGGAAATTGAGGAATTGCTGGAGTTGTCTATCTGTACCTTTAAAGAATGCTAGAACATCGTCTACATATCTAAACCAATGAAATATGTGTTTTTTACCTAACGTGGAATTTAAAATGGTATTTGTAATATTGTTCATGAATATTTCAGCTAGCAATGGGCTCAGCGGGGACCCCATTGCTAAGCCTTCATGTTGACTGTAAAATTTATTGTTAAATGAAAAATAATTTGATTTAATTATTAAATCTAATAATGATATGAAATCTGATTTTACTATGGGGTTAACATTACTTTTATCTAAGTGTTTAGTGATTAGGTCCATGCAATCGGCGGGTGGGATTTTTGCAAACATGTTGGAGACATCAAAGGAAACAAGTTTACAATTACTCTATAGTCGAAACTAGTCACACAATTAAATGTAAAATTCAGTGGTTAAACAAAGTAAAAAGTGTTTTATTTACAAGTGTAAAAACACTTAGTTTGCTTTACTATTTGTAAATAAATAGTGAAACAATCCAAGTGTTTTTAATCTATCCTTTAATATTATTTCGAAATGTTTCACCAAGTGATAAATGAGAAAGTTATTCAAGACACTACTCTTAATAACCTTGAGGTAGAGAGAGATCTTCGCACCCTGACTAAGCTTCGCCACCCCCAAAAGCCTCTCCATAACCCTTCCAATATCCTCCTCTATCAAACAACAAACTAACACCAATAAAATATAGATTTCGATTTCTCGCATAACGTTTCGCATGTAACGAAAGTAACTTTAGTTTGAAGTTACTATCATTACATGCGAAACGTTATGCGATTGAAACAATGTGCATCCCGAGAAATCCCGATATACCTCCAAAATACAAAAACCCTTCCACCACTTTAATTGAATATATTTTCTCTCTACATCCCAATATCCAACCTTGAATTGGAATTCCAAAATTAGCAAATCAAGAAAGACTTTTGGTTGATAGCCCTTACTTGGGAACTTCATGTATTGACAATGTATAAATTTTCATAACGAGAATTTTTCTTTGAAGTATCCATATGCATACGTTGAACATTTTTCTATGCTTGGTTTATTAAAAGAATTTAATATAAATCTTTAAGCGAGTGTTTTTCACTCCCAGGCTAAGCATGAAGTAAAATTTCAGGCTTTTCTAAACTCGAAATTTTACTTCATGCGCCACTGATACAAAACACTGACATATGACGAAGTTTAAAACACACCGCTAAACTTTACATTGAATTAGTGTTTTGTACCGGTGGCGCATGAAGTAAAATTTCGAGTTTAGAAAAGCCTGAAAATTTGGTTTGGCCGCTCCGCGCTTCGCGCTACGCGACCAAACCAAATTTTCAGGCTTTTCTAAACTCGAAATTTTACTTCATGCTTAGCCTGGGAGTGGAAAATACTCGCTTAAAACTTCAAATTGAATTCTTTTAATAAAAGGCCGAGCATCGGAAAATGTGCAATGTGCATGCAATGTTCGGTGTTACATAAAACTCTCTATACATCAATTAATTTAAATATCATGTATTTTATAAAAAAAAATGTATGTTCATTCTTAAGTAATAAAGATTTGATAGTAGAAATAATGCAAAATTTATTTTGTGTTCAGTATTCTGACAGTATTCCCACAGACGCGTTACGGACTTCAAGGTCCTCGTTAGTGTGGTCTCGAGCAGGGCTGAGGAATACTAATCATTTCTGACTATATCAAGCCAATATGTGAAAACTATTTAAAAAAAATCGATAGTTACGCCATCTCATGCTTTAGAGCAACGTTTCTCATAATCTTTGATTTGGTTGGCGTTCACTTTGTGGTATATCTTTATAAACTAGTATTAAAATACTTAACTTTGATTTACCACTTTAATTAAAGTGGTAAAACAAAGTTAAATGTTTTAATAGTGTTTCTCAAAATGTTTCTCTATCATGTCAACTTGACATAAGTCGGCGTCAGCCGACATTTGGACTGTACTGACAGTCGACATAAGTTATTTGTGCTATAATGACTGTAATAACAGCTGACATTTAGTCTATTGAGTCAACTTGACACGAGTTTGAATTGAACAATAATGAGATCGCTATGGTATTGTTTTTTTTCTGTAATAGTTATGACGTACATTTTGATAGTTTTAAATATATTTTAGACTAACGAGTGTCATCCACTCCCAGGTTAAGCATGAAGTAAAATTTCGAGTTTAGAAAAGCCTGCAAAATTTGGTTTGGTCGCTCCGCGAAGCGGAGCGACCAAACCAAATTTTGCAGGCTTTTCTAAACTCGAAATTTTACTTCATGCTTAGTCTGGGAGTGGAAAACACTCGTTTAAAGCTTTAAATGAAATTAATAAAAAAACAATAAATATCTAAATAATTAAAACGAGTGTTTTCCACTCCCGAGACAAATTTTCTGGGCTTTTCGAAACTCGAAATTTTACTTCATGTGCCACGCGTATAAAATACAAAAATATTGTGAAATTTTCGTATATTTGAATCTCACTTGAAATTAGTGATTTATACCCGTGGCGCATGAAGTAAAATTTCGAGTTTAGAAAAGCCCAGAAAATTTGTCTCGGGTCGCTACGCGACCCTCGACAAATTTTCACGGGGCTTTTCTAAACTCGAAATTTTACTTCATGCTTAGTCTGGGAGTGGAAAACATTCGTTTAAAGCTTCAAATTGAACTCTTTTAAAAATCAACGAATATTAGAAAATTTACAGCTAAAATAAATTACTTTAATCAAGTGACTGCGATATCTTTCACCTATTTGACATCCGCAATTGTATTAGATTCAGAAATGTTTCACCACGGGTTAAGTGAGATATTAATTAAAGATATACGCAATTGTTGTTTTAATTCCATGGCATGTCATTATTTTTATAAAATCACGTTACTTTTTCTTAATTATTTGAACTTAGAAAAACGTAAAGTGATAAACGTTAACACTATTGAATTCAGAATTTTTCCCTCTATAAAAAAAGGTAAATACATTTTGTTTCTAAAATAAATAGGGGATACAAAATTCGAACAATTCAAAATTTACATGGGATTTCCTATGTTGCGTCCGCCAAGTCAACACAGGGTATAAATTTTACTTTTAAATAAATAAAACACTTTTTACTTTGTTTAACCATTGCACTTAATTTGTGACTATAGTTTCGACTATCTAGTAATTTCACTTTACTAAAACTTTAATCAAAATGTAATGCTGGCTGAATCGGATATTCTTAATATCACTGGTTGAAATCTGGAGAGAGTTAAACAAGCTAAGGTCATAAGAATAAAAGTAATTAAAGTTTTCGATGAATACCCACCTTTCTTTTTGAAACTTAAGGCTCTGCACCACCTGGGGGATCTTCTGCCTGAAGTTCCACAGGTGAATGGTGTCGTCCGCCGTGGCGGAAATAAGGGCCCCTTCGTTAACGAGAAACTGGAGCTGCAGAACGGCCACACTCCCCGGAGGGCCGTCCATGTCGTGCCTGACGTGCACATCCACACCTGGTTGACCCAATCTAACATATCTTGTCAAGGAAAAAACCATTTGTTTTTGTAACCTAATAAAACACAAATATTTATTTATTTATTTATTAACGGAATCTCCATTTTATTACATAAGTGTACATATACTATGACGCCTCTACTTCACTTTGTTAATTATTTACTTAGTTTATTTTAAGTTGCAAAAAAATCCTCGGATGTAAAACTAGCTAGTGGGTGGGGGCAGTTCAATTTATTTGGGGCGCCAAGTAATCTTTATTTATTTGCCCATCGAGGGATTTATGCGAGGGAGAATTACTAAACCCGGATGTTGTGTAAATAATATAACAATTACTAAGAAAAGATATTTAATTAAAGTTCTTGATTTCAATGTAAGATAATAGTGTTGACGGTTGAAAAAACAAATAATAGATTTGTGATTAATTAATTTAAATGGTAAATGTGAAGCAACATGGAAATTTAATATAAATTAAGAACAACAAATAATACCCGCGCGACTATTTCGAATTCACAAAAAACTCTCAAGCAGTGGAAAATAAAGCGCACGTAAATAAATATATCCGACGGGGGTCGCAATGGCCATTGTACGTAAGTCAGGATAGATCGGATAATCATACGTTAATCGCGACTTTACCGAAATAGACGCGGTTCACAATATTCAACATGAATCAAAATTATTGCTAGCAGGTTTAAACAAACACTCCTTAAAACCTCCTAAATAATCCCCACATAAATATGAACACTAATGCAAAAATATCACAGAAACAATCCGTCAAAAAACGGTAGCTCTCATATACTTTGAAACTCTAAATCTAAATCACCAAAAAAACAGCACAATAACAAACAGCATATCTGGCCTTAATTCCGTGTCAACGTCCGCGAACAGCTCATCTGGTCGCTGGTCCGCGCTCCACCACCTCCAGTCCCACGTCCCGCAAGTGCGCACGGTCCTCGCGCCAGTGCGCGCAGCCCCGTCCGCGTTCTCTACTGCGCTCGCGCACCCTACTCAGAATCTCATCAATGAATCCGCGCCATTCCTGACGCGTGGGATGCAGCAACTACTCAAACGAAATCGCAGCACTGGATTACGAAAATATGTTGGGTTGAGTGTGGGATTTGGGTAGCTACCACCTCAACTCAAATCGGAAGAATAACGGAACTGACGCCGGTTACGCTACGGTAATCGGAAGACGAAAAGGGGCCTACAAGAATGAACCGATCACAAGTTAGGGGGTTGTTACGAGAATAAGAAAATCACGCTACCTTTGATCTTGTGCGGCCCCACTAGTTTTGCTGGCTGAGAAGAACTCGCGATAAAAACATTGAGGCACTTTAACAACTAGTCAGATGCACAATCGCTCCTCCGCCTTCAACAGCACAACGTAAAATGGCGTTCGAAAAATAAGCAAAGACGCACCCCTCCCGAATTAACCCGAACCAGTGCATTGGCGTACGCAACAGCACGAATGTATAATTTAAACTAAAAAGCGCTAAAACGCAAAATGTGACTGTCACAATACATATTATAATATATGACAAAAATAACAAAAAACATAAAAATCATATAAAGAATTACATTGATTACAACCGACTAAATTATTACTGAACAAAAATAACAAAAACCATATAATGAGTTACATTGATTACAGCCACCTAAATTATTACTGAACTAAAGATCTAACAGGCAATGACATTGGATAGCCTAATACGACGTAACTGGACCTTAAACTGATGAACTGATGGTGTAAATAAAACAAAGTTAGGATTATTGCTAATACCAAATACTAAGCAATATAACTTGATTTTCTGTTATTTAAAAAAATAAGTGTGAATGTTTAATCAAATGTTCTGCAAATGTATCTCTTTTGGAAATAAAGATAAAGAAAACACTTGAACTTTTCTATTTTACTTTTCTAAAAGTGGTATAAAAAGTTAAGTCTTTACATATGCATACACTTTTTTAAAAAGAGTTCAATTTAAGCTTTAAAGGAGTGTTTTCCACTCAGAGCCTAAGCATGAAGTAAAATTTCGAGTTTAGAAAAGCCTGAAAATTTGGTTTGGTCGTTCCGCGAAGCGGAGCGGCCAAACCAAATTTTTAGGCTTTTCTAAACTCGAAATTTTACTTCATGCGCCACGCGTATAAGACACTGATTTCAAGTGAAGTTTATTTGTTCACAATATTTCAATGTTTTCAGTGTTTAATACGAGGGTTGCCTTTTATATTTCGGGATTGGGCAACCCTAGTGTTTGACATTTTTTGTTATCAAATATGCCAAATAATTTATCCACTACTCTACTTTATTTCTACCATTTTGTATTAATGTTTATTTTTAGTATTAATATTTATTTTTAGTTAGTATATTTAAAAAATAAACTGTATTTTTCTCTGTAAATAGAATTTATTCTGCTGAGAAATAAACGATTATTATTATTATACGTACTCAGAACGTTTTGACATATGAGCGTTATTTGTGTCGTTTACACTAACTTAAAAGATTTATCTCGGCCAAAGAATGGAATTAAATCGTGAACATTTTCGTGCGATTATTTTTTACAACTTTCGACGTGGATTAACTCAACAACAGTGCATGGATGAACTTAATTCAATTTTTGGCGATGAAGCTCCATCAAGGACCAGTGTTTATCGATGGTATGGTGAATTCAACCGAGGTCGTAGTTCACTCCAAGACGAATTTCGTGGAGGTCGTCCAAAATCAGTTGTTGTTCCGGAAATGTATGCTGGTCCCACTAATGCCTAAGGTTGTCTCAATCTCACGATAGGTCACATGACGATCTTGCAATATTTGTTTGCTGTGCGCAAACAAATATTGCAAGATCGTCATGTGACCTATCGTGAGATTGAGACAACCTTAGGCATTAGTGGGACCAGCCTACATTCAATATTGCATGAACATTTGACTGTCAAAAAAATTCGCGTTGGATCCCACACAATTTGCCAATCGCTCAAAAAAAAGGCTCGTATCGATTGGTGCAAAGAAAAGCTCAAAAAATACGATTGCGGTGCTTCGAAACACGTCTATGACATCGTAACAGGTGAATCATGGATTTACGCGTATGAGCCTGAAAGTAAACAGCAGTCGACCGTATGGGTGTTTCAAGATGAGCCAAATCCAACAAAAGTTGTTCCCGCACGAAGCACCTCCAAGCAAATGGTCGCCTGTTTTTTCGGAAAAACTGGACATGTCGCAACCGTACCACTAGAACAACGCAGAACAGTCAATTCTGAGTGGTACACAACCATTTGTTTGCCAGTTGTAATCCAAGAAATCAGGAAAACCAACCGCCGAAAACGAATCACTCTTCACCACGACAATGCGAGCTCTCACACATCGGCTCAAACAACTGCATTTTTGAGCACGCAAAACATCGATTTGATGAGTCATCCGCCATATAGTCCTGACTTGGCACCGAATGACTTCTTTTTATTCCCATCCGTAAAAAATAAAATGAGAGGTCAACGTTTTTCGACACCTGAAGAAGCGGTTGATGCGTTCAGAATGCATGTTTTGGAGATACCTCAATCAGAGTGGCAAAAGTGCTTCGACAATTGGTTCAAACGCATGCAAAAGTGTATAGATCTTAATGGGGAATATTTTGAAAAACAATAAAGCGATTTTCAATGATTAATATTTATTTTTGTTCTCTAATCCCGAAATATAAAAGGCAACCCTCGTACGCGTGGCACATGAACTAAAATTTCGAGTTTAGAAAAGCCTGACAGTTTGGTTTGACCGCCTTTTCTTTTAAATATTTCTTTTCAAGCATTGTTTTCTTTGTATTTTTGTAATACCTAAATGCTTAACTAGTCAAAACTAACCCAAACAGATTCATAATTTTACCAAATATATATTTTTGGTAATACCCAATTGGTATTAAATCAATGTAATTTAATATTCAGTGACTATAGAGGCTTCTACTTCGTTATACATTGTTGAACATATATAAAACACTGTTTATCACTTTGTTTGTATAACAATTGGTGTAGTATCGAAACTATAGTCACCAAATAAACCAATTGTTATACAAACAAAGTGATAAACAGTGTTTTATTTATGTAATTTAATATGATAAAATGTACTACCTTTACATAGGTTATTAGTTTAATTGCTGATTAAAATCTTTTCAAACTATTTCAATTAAACAACATAACTACATAATTAGTTCACAGTTTATTTAGCGTGCGATCCAATTATCCATCCTAACTAATACATCTAAAATGTACCAACAAGTAACACTTGTAGTCCAGAGCCCCAAATTACAAAGCCGACAGCAACAATCCCCGAACTTCACGTCAACTCCCGAAGCGAAAAAGAAACGTTAATTCCGACGAATTGGCGCCATCCCGGAACGGATCCGGGAAATAATTCAATTAGACCCGAGCGACTTTGTCCGCCAATTAATCCCGAAAACGGGATGCTCGGGATGGACGAGAGTCGGTTTTCAGGGATTTAATATCACACGAGGCCGACAAGGAATTGAATTATTAAATTCTAATACTTTCGACGGAATAGGCGAGAAGTGCGAGGCTTTCGACTGGAAATCATTCGAATTGATTGAGCTGGGGAGTTTCCTGTTCCGGTTTATGTACGGAATTGAAATTTTTTATTGTGTGGAAGTTCGATTCTTGTAAGGTGGATTTTAGGAATGAGAATGTAGGTTTTGTTGAAGTTAGAAAAAATGAACTTGTTGCGGATCATATATACATTTATACATATTTAACTATTTTCTATGCGTATTTTTTGTTATTCCTTGTAAATTTATTTCATGCAAAACATTTTGCATTCCTCAGCACTGGGCCGGGACCACACTGAAGAGGACCTTGAAGTCCGAAACGCGTCTGTGGGTATCTGGTGCCGGAATACTGAACACAAATTCAATTTCTAATAATAATAATAATAATAATATAATCTTTATTCTAATATAAATATAAACATACAAGATATACATGAATACTTAATATAAGAATATGCGTCACATAAGAGAAAAACATGCTTAAGCAATAGGCACATGTAAGTAATTTAGATTAAATTCAAAACATTTATCTTTATTGCACCTAATTTATTTTTATTTTTTAATCTGCTTTGCATTTGTAGAAATTTTAGATAATAGGGCTTTGAATTCAACGCATTTTTAATAGGCAATTGTTAAATTAAACAGACCCTTTCTTACTCCGGGGGGTGTTCTTTTGGTCATTCAATGATTCGTGGAAATTGTACATCTGCAAACTGGCAAAGCAATTATCCCTTACTTCACTTAAAGAAAGGGATTAGAAAAACACATCCACGAAATATCAGTGACCAATTACAATGCTCTCCCCACTTTGTAACTACTCACCTTTTTTTTAGTTTCATTTTTTTGGAAGTCTATATCAACATTTTAAACTGTCAATATCTTCGTAAAACTATATTTTTAAACCACAAATTCACAAGTTAACAATAAGTAAGAAAATGTAAATATTTGTACATTTTAAGGTAAATATTTCGCACATTAAAAGTCCGATTCACCGATGAAGAAAAAGAACAAACAACAAGTTATCAAAATCAAGCCTAGTACGTCCATTTTCACGTCCTCCAGTTGGGATGTCGAGCCAACTGATTGAAATCGAAATCGAGGAATGGTGATAAAGTAAAGGATGCATTTTTGGAGAAGAAGATAGGCAAATTAATTAAAGCTGAGAAATGGTTAAATAATGTTGTTTTAATTTTTGTTTGTATATTTGTTTTATCGTACTGATAGTAATATGTTTTGCGCTGTGTATACTATTTTTGTATATCTTAAGAATAAATTGTTTTTTCCTAAACAAAGTTTTCTGTCTATTCAAGTTTGGGAGTTAATTTAAGTCCCTCCTTTTGGTAAGTTAAATTAAATTTCGATTAATATAAGATGAAAATAACTTAGATAATATTTACTTAACTTATTATAATCCAAGTTGTTTGCATCTTATATTTACGTCACAAATGCGCGCTGAATTTAAATGTGGTTACTTCTAAGTAAACATGCATAAGGTGTAAATTTTATGACATTCGTTAATTTTTAAAAGAGTTCAACTTGAAGCTTTAAACGAGTGTTGTCTTTTCGCAATCTACAACAAGTTAGTCTTACAAAGACTATATCAATCACTCATCAAAACAACTACTTCCTGGCAAAGCTATACTGATGAGAGATAAATCTCGAAACGCGTCTATAGATGGCCTAAATAATTTGACCCAAATTGTAACATTTACAGTAGGTTACTGTATGTAACAGCAAACACTTGTTGTATAATTTAATGTCCGTCGGGGTATTAGCCCGGGAAGTAGTTGTTTCAATGAGTGTTTGGTATAGTCTTTGTAAGACTAACTTGTTGTAGATTGCGAAAAGAATCTCGGCACTTATCATGTTTGAAGTATTCTGCAACCAAGAATTGGCAATTTCATTTATACGTAAATATATTTATATAAGTGCAACGAATGTTTTTATTCCACTTAAATTTACCCGCATTATAACTAGTGGCAATCTCTAGAACCAATGAGAAAATAAAAGGAAATCGACCACACATTTTAATTAAAAAACCAGAACTACTTTCCCTTAGTTTTAATTTTATAAGTATTAAAAAAGTTATTTATTATTATTTCTGAGTCGCATTAAGTTTCAGGTTTTTCTTGATTTGAGATTTCATTTCATGCCCCTTAAGCATAAAGTAAAATCTAAAATTAAGAAAAACCTGAAACCTAATACGACTCAGAAATATTGATAAAGAACTTTTCTAATACTTATAAAATTAAAATGCCCCTTACGCATAAACTAACATCTCAAATTAAGAAAAACTTGAAACTTAATGCGACTCAAAAATATTAATAAAGAACTTTTGTAATACTCAAAAAATTAAAATGCCCCTTAGGCATGAAATAACATTTAAATTAAGAAAAACCTAAAACTTAATGCGACTCAGAAATATTCACAAAGAACTTTTTTAATACTCATATAATTAAAACTAAAGGAAAGTCGTTTTTTTTCTAACTTCAGGAAAACCTATACCTAAAGCTAGGCTACTTAGTCATTACGAAATCGATGTATGTTATGAAAAAAATACTTTCCCAGAAAAAATACCATTTTATATTTATTTATTGCTACATTATGATAATAATAATTAAAGTGATTTATTTAAAAATATTTATTAAGGGTCTATTTTGAACTTCACATCAAATCGGTGTTTTATACGCGTGGCGCATGAAGTAAAATTTCGAGTTTAGAAAAGCCTAATTTGGATTGGCCGCTCCGCTTCGCTACGCGGCCAATCCAAATTTTCAGGCTTTTCTAAACTCGAAATTTTACTTAATGCTTAGTCTGGGAGTGGAAAACCCTCGTTTAAAGATTCAAATTAAAATCTTTTAAAAAAACAACGAATGCCGGAAAATTTACAGTGTACGCATATGTATACCTAAAATTACATTTATCGCCAATCGGCACTAAATACATCTATTATTATCGCCATTTGCGGCACTAAACCGTCCCATTATTTTACTACTTTCAACAAGTAACATTATGGGACAATACTAACAAAATCTAAGGAGGTCGAATCCTGTCAGTTTAGTTGTCAAAAAAAAACATGAGTAGTGAAGAGTTTGAAATACCATGTACTCCACCAGAAATACGCGAAAGAGCGATAGAAACAACGCTCGAAATTCTTCCAAGTAAGTCTAGACATATTTATAATCGTCAACACGATTTATTCACAAGTTGGTGTGACAGAAATAACATTAAAAAAATTAGCGAAAACGTTCTCTTGACATATTTTTCTGAAAAATCCAAGGAATATAAAGCAGCAACATTATGGTCATATTATTCTATGTTAAAAGCATCTCTTTCGGTAAAAAACGACGTTGATATAAGCCAATATAAGAAACTTACGGCGTTTTTAAAACAGAAATCAAAAAATTATACGGCAAAAAAATCGAAAGTTCTCACACAAGAAGAAATAATACAGTTTCTATTGAATGCACCAAATGAAATATATTTAATGATGAAGGTAAGATAGTAATCAATTATCGAAGCATATTTGTTATTAATGTAGATATTATTTTAGATTTGTGTTATTTTTGGCGTTGCTGGAGCCTGCCGTAATAATGAATTAGTAAATCTTAAAGTTGATGATATAGAAGACAAGGATACTGTATTGATTGTGCATATAAGACACACGAAAACTAATAAACCAAGAGTATTTGTCGTAACATCAGAGTTCGAAGGACACGTTAAACCGATTGAGTTATATAAAAAATATGCCAAACTTCGTCCCGCACAGACCAAACATGATAGATTTTTTATTACATATAGAAAAAGTAAATGCACAGTGCAGCCTGTGGGTATCCACACTTTTGGAAACATACCATGTAAAATTGCGAACTATTTAAATTTGCCAAATCCGTCAGAATATACTGGTCATAGTTTTCGGAGGTCGTCTGCTACTTTGTTTGCTAATGCAGGGGGCAGCAAAGAAAATTTGAAACGTCATGGAGGGTGGAAGAGTGATACCGTTGCTGAGTCCTATGTTGAGGAATCAATATTGAACAAAACGAAGATTGCAAAAACGATTTTGGGTAGTGATCAAATTGCGCACCGTTTTGATATCAATGACAACACTGCCACAACTTTACATCAAAATGAAAATATTCATTTTCCACAAAATTTTTCCGTTGATGGGTCAACATCAGGAATAAATTTAAATAATGCCACAGGATGCACCATCAATTTCCACATATACAACAAATAGAGTGGTTTAATATCTTGATTAATTCGTAGTGTTTGTTTAAATAATAATACATATTTTCTATTTTTTTTTAATTTAAATAAAAAATCCTATACTTTTTCATTTATTTTTAAGATTGGCGATAAAATTTTGTATGCACCACGTCAGTAAAATATCTTTATCGAACTCGTCTTTATTCACCTCGCTCGCTCCGCTCGCTCGTCTCATAACCTCAGACTCGTTCGATAAAGTCTTATTTTACTGACTTGGTACATAAATAATTATTATGCACACAATATTGATATATTATTGTAATAAAATATTATGTTTTTTCAACTCGAATTTATATGTATATATATATATATATATATATATATATATATATAATTATAAATATGCAATACGCTGTCCATTTTAGAGCACTGTTTTTTTAAATCTTTATTTGAAGCTTCTAATGAGTGTATCCACTCCACTCCCAGATTAAGCATAAAGTAAAATTTCGTGTTTAGAAAAACCTGAAAATTTGGTTTACTCCGGAGGGTATTGTTTTGGTCATTCAATAATTCGTGGAAATTGTACATCTGCAAACTGGCAAAGCAATTACTGTACGATCGTGCGGTTAATTCTTAGAAAAGAAATCCCTTACTTCACTTGGAGGAAGGAATGAGAAAAACACACCCACGAAATATCAGTGACCAATTACAATGCTCTCCCCACTTTGTAACTATTCACCCTTATTTCATTTTTAGTTTCATTTTTTTGGAAGTCAATATCAACTCTTCAAACTGTCAACATCTTCGTAAAACTGTATTTTCAAACCACAAATTCAAAAGTTAACAAAAAGTAAGAAAATGTAAATATTTTGTAAATATTTCTACATTTTAAGGTGAATATATTTATATAAGTGCAACGAATGTTTGTATTCCACTTAAATTCACCCGCATTATAACTAGTGACGATCTCTAGAACCAGTGAGAAAATAAAAGGAAATCGACCACACATTTTAATTAAAAAACCAGAACTACTTTGCTTTAGTTTTAATTTATTAAGTATTAAAAAAGTTCTTTCTTAATATTTCTGAGTCGCATTAAGTTTCAGGTTTTTCTTAATTTGAGATTTTACTTCATGCCCCTTAAGCATGAAGTAAAATTTCAAATTAAGAAAAACCTGAAATTTAATACGACTCCGCAATATTGATAAAGAACTTTTCTAATACTCATAAAATTAAAATGTCCCTTAAGCATGAAGTAACATCTCAAATTGAAGAAAACCTAAAACTTAATGCAACTCAGAAATATTGATAACGAACTTTTTTAATATTCATAAAATTAAAACTGAAAGAAAGTCGTTTTTTTCTAAATTCAAGAAAACCTATACCTAAAGCTAGGCCACTTAGTCAGAACAAAATCGACATATTTTATGAAAAAAAAAAAACTTTTCCAGAAAACAATACCATTTTATTTTTATTTATTCTTACATTATGTTAATAATTAAAGTGATTTATTTAAAAATATTTAATAAGCGTCTATTTTGAACTTCACGTTAAATCGGTGTTTAATACGCGTGGCGCATGAAGTAAAATTTCGAGTTTAGAAAAGCCTAATTTGGATTGGCCGCTCCGCTTCGCTACGCGGCCAATCCAAATTTTCAGGCTTTTCTAAACTCGAAATTCTACTTCATGCTTAGTCTGGGAATGGAAAACCCTCGTTTAAAGATTCAAATTAAAATCTTTTAAAAAACAACGAATGCCGGAAAATTTACAGTGTATACCTAAAATTACATTTATGCACACATATTTGATATTTTATTGTAATAAAATATTATGTTTTCTCAACTCCAATTTATATTTATAATTATAAATATATAATACGCTGTCCATTTTAGAGCACTGATTTTTTAAATCTTTATTTGAAGCTTCTAATGAGTGTTTCCACTCCCAGATTAAGCATGAAGTAAAATTTCGAGTTTAGAAAAACCTGAAAATTTGGTTTGGTCGCGTAGCGCGAAGCGCGGAGCGACCAAACCAAATTTTCAGGTTTTTCTAAACTCGAAATTTTACTTCATGCGCCAGGCGTACACAACACTGATTCAAGTTCAAAATATACTGCTTACTTCACACTATTTCAGTATTTAATACGCGTGGCGCATGAAGTAAAATTTCGAGTTTAAAAAAGCCTGACAATTTGGTTTGGTCGCTCCGCGCTTCGCGCTACGCGACCAAACCAAATTTTCAGGCTTTTCTAAACTCGAAATTTTACTTCATGCTTAATCTGGGAGTGGAAAACACTCGTTTAAAGATTCAAATTGAACTCTGAAAAGAAACGTGTGCTTAAAAGAAAAAAATCCTTGATGTATACATAAAATAAAAATTCCCTGTATGATATTTCAAATGTTTATAAATTGTATAACTATCAGTTTTTCTTTTTAAATCAGATTTAAATTATATAAAGACGTTATATTATATGTATACTAATATCATTTAACCTCTGTAAAATTACATTTTTGTCCGTGATTTATTAATATTATTATTCTAAAAAATTCAAATCCACTAAAATGTGGCTTTAATCAGGATTGTTAAGAAACGTTTTTTTCCATTTCAATTAAAATAAAAAAAAACAGTTTTATTAACAAATCGTGTTTTTTCTTTCATTGAACCAGCTTTTAAAACATTAAAAATAAAAAAAACATGTTTAAAATGTGTTTAAAACATGTTTAAAACGTGTTTAAAACAGAACATACAGGGCGTTTTTCTTTTGAATATACATATCCCGATAAATACAGCATTTTTTTTTAAATTTGCGGGAATTCGTTGTTTAAAAGCGGTTAATTTGAAGATTTTAACGAGTGTTTTCCACTCCCAGACTAAGCATGAAGTAAAATTTCGAGTTTAGAAAAGCCTAAGAATTTGGATTGGCCGCGTAGCGAAGCGGAGCGGCCAATCCAAATTAGGCTTTTCTAAACTCGAAATTTTACTTCATGCGCCACGCTTAAAAACACTGATTTACACTGAAGTTCAAAAAACACACACATACAACAACAATTATAGGCAAACTAATATACGTTAGAGTTATAGGGTTGCCTATAATCACTGTTTTAAACAAATTGTTAAGCGCAGAATTTTGCTCATGTTTTATTCACATTTACATATTGGACGACCAAAGCCGTATATTTTAAACTTTGTGATTTTCAATGTTTTAACGTGTGGCGCATAAAGTAAAATTTCGAGTTTAGAAAAGCCTAATTTGGATTGGCAACTCTGCTTCGTTACGCGGCTAATCCAAATTTTCAGGCTTTTCTAAACTCGAAATTTTACTTCATGCGCCACGCTTAAAAACACTGATTTACACCGAAGTTCAAAAAACACACACATACAACAACAATTATAGGCAAACTAATATACGTTAGAGTAGTAGGGTTGCCTATAATCACTGTTTTAAACAATTTGTTAAGCGCAGAATTTGACTCACGTTTTATTCACATTTACACATTGGACGACCAAAGCCGTCTATTTTAAACTTTGCGATATTTCAATGTTTTAACGTGTGGCGCATGAAGTAAAATTTCGAGTTTAGAAAAGCCTAATTTGGATTGGCCGCTCCGCTTCGCTACGCGGCCAATCCAAATTTTCAGGCTTTTCTAAACTCGAAATTTTACTTCATGCTTAGTCTGGGAGTGGAAAACACTCGTTACAAGCTTCAAATTCATTGTCTAGAAATTCGTTGTCTAAAAGTTAACCGCTTTTAGTCAACGAATTCCCGCAAATTTAAAAAACGCTGTAATTATCGGGATATGTATACTCAAAAGAATGTCGGAAAATTGTTGAATCACATTTAATCAAAACATATGAATTAAAATTAAAATTATAAAATCCAATTTCAATACAATCAAAATCTTCTTAAGTTAATTAATTAATGAAAACGCAAACGTATTCAAAATTAATTGGAAGCTCGGGGAAAGTAGAAAAATAATAAGGATTTCTGTTTCCCCCCTCTTCACTTTCAACCCCTCGCGTTTTCTCTCCAATTTGTTTCGGGCTCCCCTTTTAGAAATTGAACTCGAAACTTGCAATTAGTCGGCACTAAATCGGCGAATTTCTCATTTCGCCTAATCCTTATTAATTCCGATCTCTTCGTGTTATTACCGGAGACGGTCTTAATTAGGCTTACTGCTCGCGTTTCAAAGAGCCTTGCGACTCGGATTCTTTCAAGGTCTTCAGTCAATAATAATTCCTGCATTAATTAAGATGATTTTGCTTAAAAAAAACGTGATTTTCAAATTAATTTTGTTTTAATCAATGCAATAACATTTACTCGGATTCTTTCAAGGTTCAGTCAATAATAATTCCTGCATTAATTTAGATGATTTTGCTTAAAAAAACGTAATTTTTAAATTAATTTTGTTTTAATCAATGCAATAATGGTTACTCGGCTTCTTTCAAAGTTCAGTCAATAATAATTCCTGCATTAATTAAAATGATTTCGCTTTAAAAAAAAAAACGTGATTTTTAAATTAATTTTGTTTCAATCAATGCAATATTTTAGTAGTTAAGCTTAGTTTTTTTTAATAATTTATGCGTTAAATATTAAATATTAAATGATTTCTCGAACTACATTGAAGGTGGTAGAGTAATCCAGTTCGCAGATGACACCACGCTGGTTTCTTCTGGTTCAGATATGAAGGTCATTAGTACTAAAAATACAACGGCTTTAACGAAGGCTGCCGCCTGGTTTCGATACAATCGATTTTATCTAAATGAGGAGAAGACGGTCACTAAAACATTCACCTTGAATAAATCAATCAAGGACGTTACCGATACCCATGTCAAATTTCTGGGAATCCATCTAGACCAGTGCTTATTATGGGCAGATCATGGGGAAGTAGTTGCTAGCAAGCTGAATAAATCAACATTTCTCTTACGAAATCTCTGTAATAACCTATCGCCAGCTATGGTTCGTTCAGCTTATTTTTCCCTCATACATGCCCATCTAGCGTATGGTCTATTGGTATAGGGTCACTCGTCCAGCCGTCACAGACTGTTCGCTCTGCAAAGACGAGCAATCAGGATAGTTACTGGAATTGGCTATCAAGACGATTATAAAAATCATTTTGTGCGTCTTCAAATATTAACACTACCGTCTATATTTATTCTTGAATGTCTACTCTTTATGAAAAAGAATATGAACAAGTATAACCTGCATGATGATATTCATGAATATAACACTAGAGCGAGAGGAAATCTGTACCAACAAAGGATTAGATTGTCACGGAGTCAAACTGGAACAAATTATTACAGTATACAGTTTTTTTAACAAACTGCCAATTCAACTGAGAAATATAGAATATAAATCTTTTAAATTTATAGTGAAAAAAATCCTAGTCGAGAATGCATTTTATAATTTTAACGATTTTTTAAACTGTAATTTTAATATGTTATGTAATTGTCTGTAACGTATACTGCTGCTAAGAACTAGAATTTTTAAAATGTTAATTTATCTATGTTGCCTTGTTAAATCAAGGTACTGTGTTTGAATCTATATCTATAACTTGAACTATGTAAACTATGTATATGGTTTTGGCATTAATAAACATATTATTATTATTAAATAAACATGAAAACATTACCTATATTTAGTTGTAGAATATTCCAAAAATATTAAAAGTGCGATTCTGTTCGCAATCTATAACTGATTTTTCTTACAAAGACAAATAGTATAAGAAATAGTTGTTTCGAAGAGTGTTTGAATTGGCCGAATTACCGGTAATTGAAAACCGGGTAGTTTCATAATCGCTAGATATAATACATTTATGAATTTTATTGCATTAAATTCAAATTAAGCGGAGTTGATACTGTGCAGAACCCGGCGCCTTCACCATATTTGTGTTTAAAATTTTTTTAAAGTGCGATGCTTATTGTAATCTACAATGAGATTACAAAAGGAATCGCACTCTTAACATTTTTGAAAAACAAATATTTTAGAACCCGGCGCATTCACCATATTTTTGTCCCAAAAATGTTTAAAGTTAGATTCTTTTTGCAATCTACAAAGAGATTGCAGAAAGAATCGCACTTTAAACATTTTTGAAACACAATTATTTGAGAACCCGGCGCATTCACCATAATGTGTGTTTAAAAAATGTCTAAAGCTAGATTTTTTTGCAATCTACAAAGAGATTGCAAAAAGAATCGCACCTTAAACATTTTTGAAACACAAATATTCGGGAACCCGGCACATTCACCATATTTGTGTTCCAAAAATATTTAAAGTTAGATTCATTTTGCAATCTACAAAGAGATTGCAAGAAGAATTGCACTTTAAACATTTTTGAAACACAAATATTTGAGATCCCGGCGCATTCACCATATTTGTGTTTCAAAAATGTTTAAAGTTGGATTCTTTTTGGAATCTACAAAGAGATTGCAAAAATAATCGCGCTTTAAACATTTTTGAAACACAAATATGGCGAATGCGCTGGGTTCTGAAAAGTATCAACTCCGCTTAATTTGAATTCAATGAAATCAAATTCATAAATGTATTATATTTTGCGATTATGAAACTACCCACTTTTTCAATTACCGGTAATTCAGTCAATAATGTTAACCGGTTTAAATTCTATTAAGTAAAATGCATAAATGTATTATATCTAGCGATTGTACAGTTACCAACTTTTTCAATTACCGGTGATTCGGTCAATAATTTTACCCGGTTTGACAATAATTAACCGGTAAATCACAACATCGTTGTTTTAGAGATTAAAGTCATTGAAAGCATGGAAAACAAATTTTTACAAACTGTTGCTGAATTTCGTAAATTTTATAGTATGTGTATTAGGGTGGGTCGATTTTTTTCAAAGAATGAGTCTCATTTTTTCTGATTCTACGTTCAATTCTAAGAAAAAAAGTCCATAGGACTATGGGTCTACGGTAAATTTCGAGGCGCATTAATTTTAATCGAAGATTTTACTGCTGCTAGCTGTAATATTTAGTTGTATATCAGTTCTGATTTGAAATATTTCCTATTTTTATTTAAATATTGGGTTTTTGCTTATAGAGGATTCGGCTTAGATGTTTATTTTTGCCTTAGGCATCCCACAAGGGGGCGCTGCAAACTTTTTTACATATATTCTGACAATTTTTAAGGAATAAGTTCATACAAACGTTTCAAATGCATTAATTAATTATTTTAATTATTATGAAAATCTTATAAAAACGAAGAAGAGCTGCAGTAAAATCTTCAAATAAAATTGTTTTGGCTCGAAATTCACCGTAGGCCTATGATCTCATGGACTGTTTTTTGTAAGAATTAAACGTAGAATCAGAAAAATGTACTCACTCTTTAAAGAGTCTTACAAATCGGCCCGCCCTAAATTGTTTACAATCCGATCTTCCTCCCAGACAATACGTTCGTATAGTGAAGATCGTTTGCAAAAAACAAATATTTACAGTTTTTAAATATGTTGCTAATATCATTAATAAATAGCAGCAGTATTTCAAACATTTAAATAAACTTTTTCCTTAAAAATGGCGGACAAAAGTTTGCAGCGTTATGTACATTTAATAGAAAAATCTGCAATATGCAATAAATCTAGATAGATAGAATCTTTATTTACAATGGCAGAGTTACAAATAATATAACTTGTACATGCAAAATTTTCATGGATACAATAATAATAGTAACAATAGTAAATCTACCGTACATTAAACATTGAGACATACTATATAACTAAGAGCTGAATATAATAAGTCATTCATAGAAATCATTAAAAGAAGAGCAGAGTTTTTCCTAAAATCAACGTTTAGAGTCAACTCTTTAATTGCTCGGCCATTAATGAGTTAATTTATAGTTTGGCATTTTATAGAAAGTTGAAATATTTGATGTAAAATCACTTTAAATTCATATTTTTATAATCTAAATTGACTTTTAGGGTAAAATTTAATCAAAAATATCATATATTATTAAAATAGGTGCAAATGATCAGAATTTATTAAAATAAGACTGTTGTTTATATTGCTAGACAGAAAAATAAACATTTTCAAGTAGCAAAGTAAAGAATTCGATAATGACTTACCTTGAAGTACGATTTTCCCCCCTTGATTATTCATAAAGTAATTGCAATCTACAATGATATTGCAAAAAAAATCGCACTTTAAACATTTTTGAAACACAAATATTGAAGAACCCGGCGCATTCATCATATTTGTGTTTCAAAAATGTTTAAAGTTAGATTCTTTTTACAATCTACAAAGAGATTTCAAAAAGAATCGCGCTTTAAACATTTTTGAAACACAAATATGGCGAATGCGCTGGGTTTTGAAAAGTATCAAGTCCGCTTAATTTGAATTCAATGAAATCAAATTCATAAATGTATTATATTTAGCGATTATGAAATTACCCACTTTTTTAATTACCGTTAATTCGGCCAATAATGCTAACTAGTTTAAATTCTATGAAGTAAAATGCATAAATGTATTATATCTAGCGATTGTACAGTTACCAACTTTTTCAATTACCGGTGATCCGGTCAATAATTTTAACCGGTTTAACAATAATTCACAGGTAAATCAGAACATCGTTGTTTTAGAGATTAAATTCATTAAAAGCATGGAAAATCAATAGCCTTTATTGACTTACCTTGAACTAGGATTTTCTCCCCTTGATTATCCATAAAGTAAAATTTCGAGTTCAGAAAAGTGAGAGTAATTGTTAAATTTTCAAATAAATTTATTTAAATTGAAGCCAGAACATTTTCAGGCTTCTCTAAACTCGAAATTTAACTAGAGTGGATTTAGCGGTTTTTGGAAATAGGCGACTCAGATATCTGAGCCTACTTTCAATTTTTCAGTTTTTCTGTCAAAAACAGTTAAATTTAACTTATTATAGTTTTTATATAATTTGCACAATCATTTATCGATTTGTAATAAATGATTGTGCAAATTATATAAAAACTATAATAAGTTAAATTTAACTGTTTTTGACAGAAAAACTGAAAAATTAAAATTAAAACAAGTTAAATTCGACTGTTTTTGACAAATCTGATTTGCCTGAAAAATATGTACTTCATTGCTAGAATATATATATATAAAAAAAAAATTATCTAATAAAGCAACTTCGCTCAGTGATTTATATTTATTTAAAACAACAATTTTATTCACAAATTGTTAACACAATTGCATATTCATTATTGTCGTGTGTGGGATATCTTAAAAATGTATAATATTTTTTAAAAATAATTTAAAATGTATTATGACACTATTTCAAAACCTGTACAGGAACGTTTTATTGTAAAATTTGTAAACAATTTGCAATAAACATTGTTATTATTATTTTCGAATTTTGACTTTATCGAAAATTAATAGATGAATAAGCTCCAAATGGCCTATAGTCTGTAATCAAAAATTTTAAGTAGTCCTTAGGGTAAAAAGTATAAAATTATTTCATACTCATTTTTTTTGTAATACTAGTTTTTTGTGTGGTTTATTTGGTATCGTTTATTAAAACAAAGATTCAACTATACGAAAATAACCACACAAAAAACTAGTATTACAGAAAAAAAATAATATTAAATAAATTGGGTAAAGGTAAGTGTTCGCGTCAAAAATTCCCCGAACTTTAGAAAATAAATTTGTACGTGACTTTTTTGTTATTTTGTAAAATTGTTTGCTCTTGTCGTGAGAGACTGGCTTCATTTTATGACAACCTTAAGAGCCGAAGACCCGAAAAATAGCAAATAAATGCTTTGTGTAAAATTTCTTGTGTGACAATGGGTTTTCGGCTGTACGTGCCCGATGAGGCGCAATAGGCGCTAATCCGTCGCCGAAAAATGTTCGTCGAAGTTATAAAATGCAGGCCAGTCGGAGAAATAATTTATTCTGTTTTTTCCACTTCTATCTTCCTTCTTTGCATGCTCTATGTTCTTCTTTCTTTATCTAAAATTTCTCCCACTTTTCAAACCCTTGTGAATTCTCGTCTTCAAAACTATAAATCGAAGAGTGTTGTTTTGAACAGCAAACGAGTAAGTTCTCTCTTTAAATCGAAAACGTGAAACTTTGTATTTTTCTCATAACTTTAACTTGTTCTTTCACCGTGTTTCTTTGCTCATTTTTCCTACTCTCTACTTCAATCTTTTCTTAACTTAATTCATTTCTTTGTGTTTATTGTTTATTTAAATTATTATGTTAACTTGATATTTGTAAATATTTATGTAAATAATCTGATGCACATTATTTGAGAATATACCTTTTATTACAAATTTTGTGTTTAAGTAATTTTTAAAACCAAATCGCGTAATTCGCGTAAACAGTATTGTTCCATGTTTTTATTTTCAGTTGTCTGACACGTGTTTCGATCCGTTACGATCACTTTTTAACGTAACATTTTCAAAGTTAAGTTAAATGTTTTAACTTTGAAAATGATCGTAACGGATCGAAACACGTGTCAAGCAACTGAAAATAAAAACAAGGAACAATACAAGTGTTCCATGTTTTTATTTTACCCAATTTGAAAATTTGGTTCCATCAAGAGAGTAGCAAAACAAGTTTCGAATATAATATTAAATAATTTTATACTTTTATATGTGTATATAAAAAATATTTCACTAAAATGTATAAGCCAACCCCCGTAGTTAATAAAAAAATATACTCCTAATAAAACAATGGACTTGTCGGGACTGAACGGAAAATTTAATGTTTCGACCATTTACGCAGACGGATTTAGCAGCGAGGAGAAAAAAACGGAGCGAGAATTTTATTTGCGTCATAATTCCTTGATTAACAAAAAGAGAAACAAAACTCCGCTTTTACGCAACTCCAAGCGGAACTAATTTGATTTGTTTTTTAAGCCCCTGCGAAAATATTCTACTTCATCCGAATGGAAATATGCTTACATTGTTTTTTGATCTGAATAGTTTATGATTCGAGTTGTCTGTGCGGTGGAGCATTTACGTAGTTCAAAGGAAATGGAATTCTGTTTTGTGAAAGCTCTAGTCTTCTAGTCTATTTGGAATTATTATACGTTTAACAAAAGGATATGCATTTTCTAGTTTTTGATAAACAATAAAATAATAAGTATAAATGAAATTGCCAATTCTTGGTTGCAGAATACTTCAAACATTAAAAGTGCGATTCTTTTCGCAATCTACAACAAGTTAGTCTTACAAAGACTATATCAAACACTAAAATAATATTTTAATATAAAGAAGACGCTTAACTTTTTTATACCATTTTTATTTTACTTTTGTAACATAGCACAACAGGCGAAAACTACATACGGCTTGTTTTTACTTCAAAATAATATCCAGAAAAACGCCCCCATATCTCTTCAACAAAATAACGTATAGAAGTGATGTGCATAACATAAATATTCGAAGTAGAGGGCTCCTATTCATCCCAAAGCATAGATTACAATTATTTAAAAAGTGCTTTACCTATACAATTACAAGTTGCATGAACTCGGTACAGTTTCGATTTGGCTCATACACGGATTTTAATCGGAAATATATAGAAATGCTAAGTGCCTCATAATTTATTATTACTAGCTATATTATTTGTATTTTATATTATTTGTATTGTACTGTCTATTATTGTACGGCCTGAAGGAAGATCAGGTTCAGTGTTTGGTTATATACCTTGGACTGAAACTGATTCAGGACCCTTTGACCATTAAATTTATCTTAAGATTTACGTAATTATATTTGTACTGGATATCGTCAATAAACGGTTTATTATTATTATTATTATTAACAAAACATTTTTGTTAGGTGTAAAAATTAAGTAAATACGCCTTGTTTGTTGTCCTCATTTCTTAATTAATTCATTTTCTTAATTGAAAAAAAATCTTTAAATGAAAATTGCAGGCTTAATGAAAATCTATTAAATGTATTGTTTGTTGTCCTTATTTCTTAAAATACTGTTAAATGAGAAAAAATCTTTAAATAAAAATTGCAGGTTTAATGAAATCAACTGCAAACCTATGCCGTTTTTTTTTAAAGTTAAAAATATGTACGTTTGTTTAAATCAATTTATCCGATACTATTTTAAATAAGTCTAATAATATTTTCTAACTTCCTATGTATTTATTTTATATAGGGAGTTCTATTAAGTATACATATCTCGATTACTGCGTATATGCTGTAAATCTTCAGATTTTCGTTGTTGTTTTTTTTTAAGTTCAGTTTGAAGCTATAAACGAGTGTCCTCCACTCCCAGACTAAGCATGAAGTAAAATTTCGAGTTTAGAAAAGCCCCGCGTAGAAAATTTGTCGAGGGTCGCGCAGCGACCCGAGACAAATTTTCACGGGGCTTTTCTAAACTCGAAATTTTACTTCATGCGCCACGAGTATAAATCACTGAAATATTGTGAAATTAAAAATACACTGTTTAATCAGTATTAAAAAATATACTGCTACAGCAGCATTAAAAATATACTGCTAACTAAGAATATTTCAAACTTCATTTCGAATCGGTGTTTCATACGCGTGGCGCATGAAGTAAAATTTCGAGTTTAGAAAAGCCCCGTGAAAATTTGTCTCGGGTCGCTACGCGACCCTCGACAAATTTTCTACGCGGGGCTTTTCTAAACTCGAAATTTTACTTCATGCTTAGTCTGGGAGTGGACGACACTCGTTTATAGCCTCAAACTGAACTTCTAAAAAAACAACAACGAATATCTGAAGATTTACAGTGCTAAATTGAACTCTTAAAAGAACGAATATCTGAAGATTTACAGCATATACTATTACTTCATGCTTCATGCTCTACTCGCAGATTAAGCATGAAGTAATAGTATATGCTGTAAATCTTCATATATTCGTATTTTTTTAAAGTTCAATTTAATGCCATAAGCGAGTGTAGTCCACTCTTAGACAAAGCATAAAGTAAAATTTCGAGTTTAGAAAAGCCCAGAAAATTTGTCTCGGGTCGCTGCGCGACCCTCGACAAATTTGCACGGGGTTTTTCTAAACTCGAAATTTTACTTCATGCGCCACGCGTACAAAACACTGATTTATAGTGAAGTTTAGAATATTCTTGTTTAGCAGTATATTTTTAATCCTGCTTTAGCAGTATTTTTTCAATACTGATTCAACAGTGTATTTTTAATTTCACAATATTTCTGTGATTTATACCCGTGGCGCATGAAGTAAAATTTCGAGTTTAGAAAAGCCCCGTGAAAATTTGTCTCGGGTCGCTGCGCGACCCTCGACAAATTTTCTACGCGGGGCTTTTCTAAACTCGAAATTTTATTTCATGCTTAGTCTGGGAGTGGACGACACTCGCTTAAAGCTTTAAATTAAACTCTTAAAAAAAACGAATATCTGGAGATTTACAGCGAAGCGGAGCGACCAAACGAAATTTTCAGGCTTTTCTAAACTCGAAATTTTACTTTATGCGCTACGCGTATAAAACACTGATTTAACGAAAAGGTAAGAATATACTGCTTGAAATGTTTACCTTTATTTTTATTGTAAGTTTAGTACTATTATTATAATTCCTTAATAATAGTTGTAAGTTTACAATATTGACTTTTTTAATGGGTCTTTTTCATTATTAAAGCGCCTCTTAAAAGATTTGTAACTTTTCTTGCTTAGTTTTAAGTTTAGTGTTTGTACATATTTGTTTTTTTTTGTATATTGTATTTTTAATGTAAATGGCAAGCCGTTGAAATAAATAAATAAATAAATAAAAATATCTTTGTTGTTTTAAATTTGTAATACAAAAAATAATTATCTTAATTTACCTCGGTTTACGCTGCGCCTCTGGTATTGCTACAAATCCCAAAACAAATTCTTTAACCGCTCACATTTTCTAAGTGAAAAAATAAATAATTATGATAATGATATAATTTCAGTATTCATCTCAACCGTGATCTTATTTAATACTAATTTCAAAGTAGCTACTAATAAATACGAAGAAATATTCAATATATATGCACAAAAGTACTCTTCTAAGGCCATATAGGGTGATTATGTGGAGGGTTGAAACCTCTGGAGATTAAATATATAGAACTTATGCAAAACAGACAAGGGCCCACATTCAGCGAACAATCTTTACAGTGCAGAGCAAAAGCTTTCCCGTTTCAGCCCATAAATTTTACACAAACGTCGACAGACTGAACCCGTAAACGGCTTCAAATTCTAATGAGATCGTGTAATAGCCCTTTAGAACGAAAGAGAACAAGATAAGAGAAGAGAGTATGTTATATAAAAAAAGCTGATCATAGAGGCTAACATAAATACAAACAAATGAATATAATTTAATTTTCTCCTCTCAAAATATATAAATATACAGGAATTTTTTTATATTCTTCAAATTTATGAAAGCGTTGAATTTCAAGTTTTTTAACGAGTATGTTTCCACTCCATAATTTAGGCTTTTCAGGTTATTTGCAAACGAGAAAATGATTTGTTTAATTAGCTTTTAGTTTATGTTTGCTTAGCCGTTAAAATAATTATCGCATGAGCGAAACGTTCGGGCTTTTCAGGTTATTTTCAGACATTAAAATGAGTTTACATCTTTAATTAATTACTCACTTAACCCATGGTGAAACATTTTTTAATGTAATACTCATCCAGTATTAAAATGAGTTATTTGTTTAATTTTTAGTTTATGTTTGCTTAGTCATGAAAATAATAATCAAAACAATACAATTGAAATGAATTCATTTTTGATTTTGCATAAATGAATATTAATACAAACGTTTCATTATAACAAACATTTCAAGTACGGTCAGTAATTCGCAAATTCGCAAATTATCAAATATCAAATTTATTAAATACGTGCTTTAATCAAACAGGATACGAACATTATTCGTAATTCAATGAAATGTTTAATATTGTCGGTAAATACAATTCAGTAAATCCAGAATGCATTAATACCGAGTTATCCGTGTGTTGCAACAAAACACGGATTTAATGTTGAATTTTACATTTTGCAATAACGCATTTCACTTGAATAAATGCACATGCATCAAATTAAGGTATTAAATTAAATCCCTTCGATTTACATCGTTTTGGCCAGTCGCTAGTTTAAATAATGAACTGAAATAAAAACATGAGGGACTTAAATTTAAGCTACAAGTACGTTTTTTAGGATTATGTGTATGCGATTACACGGTTTTAGATTTGTATTCTTTATATGTGCTGAATATTCATTAAACTGTTGCTTGTTGTAAATATAAAATTTTTAATATGTTTTTATTATGTTACAATAATTGTATTAGCAGTTATAAAAACAAATAAGCGATTACATTTTGCATAAAAATATATGCAAAATGTAGGTTCTAGTAATTAAGTTTATATTTCTATATTGACGATTGTAAAACTGTAGTTAACACATAATAAATAAATAAATATAAACATTCAAGGAATATTTGTTTCAAGTATACATAGTCCGATTGCAGAAAGAAATATTGAGTTTAGAAAAGCCTATATAAATATTAATACAAATACAAAATTTGGTTTGATCGCTCCGCGAAAAAAAAACTTTTTAAGCCAGTTTTAGGCTATAAATTTACTACTATTATTATTAAGGAATTATAATAACAGTAGTAAACTTACAATAACAATAAATTCAATTTTTTTAGCTTTCTATAAAAGTAAAGGTAAACATTCTGAGCAGTATATTTTTAACTTTTCAATAAATCAGTGTTATATACGCGTGGCGCATGAAGTAAAATTTCGAGTTTAGAAAAGCCCCGTGAAAATTTGTCTCGGGTCGCTACGCGACCCTCGACAAATTTTCTACGCGGGGCTTTTCTAAACTCGAAATTTTACTTCATGCTTAGTCTGGGAGTGGACGACACTCGTTTATAGCTTCAAACTGAACTCTTAAAAAAACAATAAAAAAATAAATTAAAACTTTTTAGCTTCCTATAAAAGTAAAGGTAGACATCCTAAGCACTATATTTTAAACATTTCATTAAATGAGTGTTTTATATGCGTGGCGCATGAAGTAAAATTATGAGTTTAGAAAAGCCTGAAAATTTTCCAAATTTTAAGGCTTTTCTAAACTCGAAATATTACTTCACGCTCAATTAGGGAGTCGAAAACTCTCGTTAGAAAACCAATTAATCCCTTAATGACAACACCGAATTAAAAAATAATAATAACAAGATAATTAATGAAACTCGTAAAGATTATGAAAATAAGCAATGGTTATTGTGTTTCCCATTTTCTTTAAGTAATTAGTATTGTTATTAAAGGTTATAATCGATGTCGAACAACTGTTTTCCACTCCCAGGTTAAGCATGAAGTAAAATTTCGAGTTTAGAAAAGCATGAAAATTTGGTTTGGTCGCTCCGCGAAGCGGAGCGGCCAAACCAAATTTTCAGGCTTTTCTAAACTCGAAATTTTACTTCATGCGCCACGCGTATAAAACACTGGAATATTGTCAAGTTATAAATACACTGGAAATATTTTCTTTTAAAATTTGTACTTATCGCAATATTTAAACAACAAAATATTTACATTTTTTTTTGCACACAGTTTTAAATTAGGTCAAATAATACAATGTATTAAATTAACTTATTTAGTAAATTGATTGGGTGAGTTACGCGAAGATCAAATTTAATTGATAAATAAAGCACTAATAACCTTTCTTCACACTTTTATTGAAATTATTAGTATTAGTGTATTAGTATTAATCCACTAATAATGGTCACTTTGTGTCCTAAATGTACATTTGGTAATTTAAATAAAAGTGTGAAGGAAGGCTATTAGTGCTTTATTTATCAATTAACTTATTTAGTAATTTAATTAATAACAAATTATTAATAATATAAAAATGTTATTCGTGAAAATGTAAACAATGTCTTAATTAATAAGACAACTTAAGAAAATAAATATCCATTGAAACAACTACTTTCCGTGCAAATATACCTTCGGATATTGAATTATACTATAAGAAGCGTATTTTATTTATTTATTTATTCAACGGGATCCATATACAAAACGAGACAACAGTTCGTGATTCTAAAACTAAGTACATACAAGACTAAAGTACAAGACAAAAAAAAAATAAATATATATATACAGGGTGGGCCACGAATAACGCCCATTAAAAGTGTTCGGGTTTCCTGACAGAGAAAAAATTTGAAAAAATTCTACATTGCACGGTTGAATGCGATCACCTCATTTAAAATATTTCGACTTTCTATCACTTCCGGTTGTACCGGAAATGGCTACCAACTTTGTTATTTTAAATGGAACATCCTATATATTATTTTTTTTAGGTTCCCCGTTCAATTGTCTACCCTCTCATTAGAATTTATGTCCACTTAACTCTTACAGTTTTTAAATTAAAAATTTATTTGTCAAATATTGACCTCAAACAGACGTTTTGAAAAATGCCTATAACTTCTAGTAGGGACAAGATAGACAGACGAGCGGCATCTTGAATTTTTTTTTTTTCTGTTCTTGCATTTAATTATTCGTTTGAAAATTACTTTATTTCAATCTTCTTGCTTTTGTTTTGTTTGTAAGTTGTAAGTGTGGATAAGTTTCGTTGAAACAACAATTCTGTCGCACTAGCCATATATGACGAATAAATTCATAATTTCTCGATTGCTACACTTATTTATTATAATATTACTCGAAGTGTTCAAAAATATTGACATTTTCTAGATTCGGTTCAGTGAATATTGACAGTAGCCTAGTGCTAACATTCTGGGAGGAAAGAAATTTCGAAATAACTCAAAAACTACTTGCTCTAGATATAGGGAGACATAATACTTTTATGTTGCAAATTGTCTTGCCAATCACCATATGAGATAAAATATTGGTCATTCCATTTGAAAATATTGAATTATGATGTTTTTAAGTGGGCACTGAAATATTGACATTTTTGAAATACCTATTTTCAAAATTGACAGATGTCAATTTTTTTAATTCTAGAGGGATCTATAAGTAACAATTCAAGATGCCGCTCGTCTGTCTATCTTGTCCCTACTAGAAGTTATAGGCATTTTTCAAAACGTCTATTTGAGGTCAATATTTGACAAATAAATTTTTAACTCAAAAACTGTAAGAGTTAAGTGGACATAAATTCATATGAGAGGGTAGACAATTGAACGGGGAATCTAAAAAAAAAAAAATTATTATATAGGATGTTCCATTTAAAATAACAAAGTTGGTAGCCATTTCCGGTACAACCGGAAGTGATAGAAAGTCGAAATATTTTCCATGAGGTGATCGCAATCAACCGTGCAATGTAGAATTTTTTCAAATTTTTCTTCTGTCAGGAATCCCGAAAACTTTTAATGGGCGTTATTCGTGGCCCACCCTGTATATATATATATATATATATATATATATATATATATATATTCTTGAATTCAAATAGTTTTGAATTTGAATTATTCTTATTTGGACAAATTAATAATGTTACGTTATTGTTTCAATGGCACTTAATGGGTTACAGTTTGATAACATGAATACATCTTTTTTTCAATATTATGTAAAATATAAATTTTAATCTTATATTCATCGTAATAAAGTTTGGATCCAATATTTACTTTATCCCTCTAGAAAATCTGTAACATATTAAAACCAACTACGAATACACATTACCTGCATACACAGTTTTCAATTTCCTGTTGAATTTTCAATACACATCTTCCCATTAAAAAAATGGGGAAAACTTCCCTCGCCGGAAAACAGATATCCTCATATAACCGGATCGATTTCCAAAGTTGCACGCGCACATGTTTGCAAAGTTGAATAAACAAAGCCAAAGCTTTTGCAACGTTTTCATTTCCTCGTGTGTGTGTGTGTACATCGAAAGATAATCATTATTTGTGTGCAAAGTTATTGGAACGAAAAGATAATATTGCTGCTGGATAATGCAAATATGGAAAATTCGAATCGAGTCGAGTTGGTCGACGCAGATTTATTTCAACAAGCTGTTTAATATTAAAAGTGGGATACATTACTGGGAATAAATCAGTCGGATGAAAGTAGAAATCGATCAGAAAATTATACGCATTGCGGGGATTTATCATTGAGGATTTAATGGAAAAAATAATAGGCTTATAAAGTGGGTCATAGTTGTATTGAGTATGATTTTGCTACTTAGAAAAATGTCTAATTGAACAAATTGTCTCGGTATTACATTATGTTATACATAGAGTTTTATGTAACACCGAACATTTTCAAAACGAGATTTTTTTTTTAAGTATCCATATGCATACGTTGCACATTTTTCGACGCTCGGTTTGTTAAAAGAATTTAATTTGAAGCTTTAGGTGAGTGTTTTCCACTCCCAGGCTAAGCATGAAGTAAAATTTCGAGTTTAGAAAAGCCTGAAAATTTGGTTTGGTCGCGTAGCGCGAAGCGCGGAGCGGCCAAACCAAATTTTCAGGCTTTTCTAAACTCGAAATTTTACTTCATGCGCCACCGGTACAAAACACTGATTCAATGTAAAGTTTAGCGGTGCGTTTTAAACTTCCTAATATGTCAGTGTTTTGTACCGGTGGCGCATGAAGTAAAATTTCGAGTTTAGAAAAGCCTGAAAATTTGGTTTGGCCGCTCCGCGCTTCGCGCTACGCGACCAAACCAAATTTTCAGGCTTTTCTAAACTCGAAATTTTACTTCATGCTTAGCCTGGGAGTGGAAAACACTCGCTTAAAGCTTCAAATTGAATTCTTTTAATAAACAGAGCATCAGAAAATGTGCAACGTATGTATATGGAAAGAAAAATTCTCGTTATTAAAATGTTCGGTGTTACATAAAACTTTCTGTATATTAAATTACTGACGAATTCAAAAATTAATTATAAAAGATATTGCAAATAATAGATTCAATTAGAACAACATACGAAAGTAGTATTTAATGCACATTTAGTATTAAAAAAAATAATAGGATTAAAAAGTGGGTCATAGTTGTATTGAGTATGATTTTGCTACTAAGAAAAATGTCTAATGGAACAAATTGTCTCGGTATTACATTATGTTATATATTAAATTACTGATGAATTCAAAAACTAATTATAAAAGATATTGCAAATAATAGATTCAACTAGAACAACATACGAAAGTAGTATTTAACGCACATTTAGTATTAAAGTATGATTATTATATTATTAAATTAAGTGTTCACATAATTGATTACTCAATTATCAAGATAAAGGGTTTTCCACTAAAAGGTCCCATTTCAATTATTTAAAAATAATATTTTTTTTTTATAAAATAGTGCCAAAATATTTATTTTAAAACAAAGAACAAACTCCGCGTTTAGTTGTGGAAAATGATATCTCCTAAATGGCTACCTCGGCTTCTTCTGAACCTAGCTATTCTTTTGAGAAAGTTTTGTATCACATTTTCACACAATTCTTCTATTTGACGAATAAATGCTCTAATATTTTCTTTAAACGGTTGAATTGTTTGTAAGCCATTAGCGTAGACTTTTTCCTTCACGCAACCACAAAGATAAAAGTTTGCACTTTATAAGTATGCAAGCTAAGATCTGCCAAATGCCTAATTGCTGTGAACGTCTTAGGATACACAAAGCAGGCTTGTCAGCAACACTTTCAGCAACAGCGATAATGTTCTCAGCTGACCTGTCGATACGAGTATTATTTTTTTTTAAATTTGGTTTGGCTTTTGCCAGGCCTTGGGAACTTGCCCATTAGCCAACATCATTTATTTATATATTTGTATTAATTGTTACGATTACAATTTGTAGTATGCTATTATTTCATAAGGACAAACACTCACATTCATACCACACCCAGGGTCACGACGAGAACTTATTTTTAAATAATTTCTTTTTTACAAAGTCTCGCCGTGCACGGGAATCGAACCCGAATTGTGGCTCGCCGAGCGATACAGCCCGACGACGTTACCGCTCGGCCACCACCTGCCCGATACGAGTATAAATTGGCAAATTTACATCAGTTTTTTGTCCATTTTGCTTAAATTTAATGATTAGTTTCACAATGTCTCGGCGAGAAAGTGATTCATACCGACCGAAACACACAACGAAAGCTGCGAATCTAAGCGAAATGTGCACTATATTAATTATAAATGTTCACTATTTCTATACGTTGTTTGGGCGTATATCTTTCCATTTTCTCAAATCGTACACTTTTTACTTGACAAGTGTCAAACAACCAAGACCCTCGATTCAACAGTTTAAAAATACCAGGAAATTTAAAATAGGACCTCTTAATAGAAAACTCTTTACTTAGATGAAGAATTAGAATATTTGATTATTTAAACATGTTTTTGAATGAATATATTTGAAAAACTGTTGTAGTTTCATAGCCACCTAACTTCAAGCAGTAACTTTTTAGTGCTGACAAAAGCGCGCTCTATGGTCAAGAGAACTTTGAAAATGTTAACTCTCTATCTTATTTAGTTCCAGAGACATCACATCATCTCTGGAACTAAATAAGATAGAGAGTTAGAATTTTCAAAGTTCTCTTCACCATAGAGAGCGCTATTGTCGGCACTAAAACGTTACTGCTTGGAGTTAGGTGGCTATGAAATAAGAACGATTTAAGTGGCTATAACATAAAAACGATTTACTTAAAAAAATATTTAATGTAAATTGCAAGAGATGAGTGAATTTGAAACTCATATTTACAAATTTTTTATCCTAATAGGCACTTATAGTTCCTAAAAAAAACTATTATGACAGATTTTATAAGGTATGTAATTTTGAAAATTATGCAAATGATATAAACTTTGGAGTAATTTGCGTTAGCTTTATCTCAAAACCATAAACAGAGAAAGCGCCCATTCATGCGCATAATAGGGCGTTGATAAATGCAATTTAGATTGCAGTGGGCTGTAAATTATAATGTTCAATTATCAGAAGTCCAACGTACGAATTGGATTGTAAATTATCTAAACGACAAGCGGTGATTGATCGACTTAATGATCTGCGGCCAATCGCTCGATTTATTTATTGGGCCTGTAATCACCATAGGCGATCTAATCGTATTTCTTGCCGTTGGTTACGATGATTAATGATGGTGTAGAAAACAAACGACACTCGACATCAAACATGAAATAAATATATTATTCAAGTTGTCGTAACTTAAGATTTAGGGATATGGAAATGACATTTTAACAAGTTAATGATTAATGAACTATCTATTATGATTAGAACTTGAGATTCGAGGATCCGTAATTGAAATTTAAAGAAGTGTAATAATAATAATAATAATAATAATCGTTTATTTCTCAGCAGAATAAATTCTATTTACGGACAAAAATACAGTTTTTTTAAAATATACTAACTAAAAATAAACATTAATACTAAAAATAAACATTAATACAAAATGGTAAAAATAATATTGATTAATGAACTATCTGTTATGGTTATTTATATAATTGATTGTAAGATGAGTTATCCATCAATCAATGAATAAATGAAATTGAAATAATTGCGTGTAGGTAATAAAAATATGATTTTTACTTTCCTTAATTTTGAACTTCAAAATAATAAATTAATATCACTCTGAATAATTAAACACTGTTCAAATTAAAAACCTAAGAAAAATGTACAGCGTTATCTAAATTTTCAGACTATCCTAAATCTTGTGATTTCAGAATTTGCTCTGAGATATGTAACTATACTTCAAAGAAAAAACAATCCCTGTGTAAATATGATTTTTTTCAGTTTTATGAGATTAGTACGTTAATCTGAAAATTTATATCCAAACTTTCAAAACAATAAATTCATATCACTCTGAATAATTTCCCTGGAATTACATTATAAATCCATTCATATGACGCAAATGAATATTTATTCCTTTTAAAAATCATTAATCCCAATCTATTCATGTCGTGCCCTTAATTATTTCCAGTGGGATAAACCGACCACATCATAACTTAGTAATTACAGAACAGCTGATTTGCGAAGTGAGGATTAATCGCGTATTCTGTGCATGGCTGAATATTGGAAACGACCGGAATTATTTGGCCAGAACAAATTGCCCATATGAACGGTACAAAACTAAAAATTTGTTCGCTTAATTAATAAATGGCGTATTGTTTATATTTATGATTTTGGGAACTGTTGGTGTTTTTATAATTGTATTGTACTAATATACACTGTTAGAGTTTATGTATTGTAATTAAACAATACAAACATATTTTTAGTTAATTGTTTAAGTTAGTGGATAATATATTTTCCATCTGTTGCATACCGTTTCTGATTAAATGTTTCATAGTTTAAAGAGTTAAACAAATTGAAAATTGTAAATAAGCTGGTTTTATACGGAAACATTAAAAATATGGCAAGTTAAATAGTATTATGTTTTAAAATATAGGAGCCTATTATTTAAATATAAGTGGTATGAACAAATGTTAAATATAAAATTACGTTTTGTTGAGAAAACGTGTTTTCGTTATCTCAATATTTAAAAAATACCACGAAGTGAACGCCTTCAAGATTCAATAATATTATCTTTTTTTGGATCGTTTTTCGACTTAATTTCTTCAGACTAGAATTATACTTATTTCAATTAATCAATATTAAGACGATTTTCAATGTTATTTACTACTTTATTTTAATAATTCTACTACTCGAGTTTCGACATATTTAGTGTCATTTTAAAATGTACAGTATTTCTATAGCTAAAAAGTATTAAACAGTAGTGAACACAACACATCCGTTTGTTTAACCCAGAAACGGCCGAGCATAATATATACGCTGTAAATGTAAGGCATTCGTCGATTTTGTATAAAAACATGCAATATGAAGTTTTGAAGGAGTATTTCCACTCCCAGACTAAGCATGAAGTAAAATTTCGAGTTTAGAAAAGCCCCGCGTAGAAAGTTTGTCGAGGGTCGCGCAGCGACCCGAGACAAATTTTCACGGGGATTTTCTAAACTCGAAATTTTACTTCATGCGCCACGCGTATATAACACTGATTTAAAGTGAAGTTAAAAACGCACTGAAAACCAACCCAACTTCGATATTTTTTCAAAATTTGATGTTTTCTTTCCTATCCATGCTGTAAACCTTCAGATATTCGTTGTTTTCTTGTAAATAAACTTCGATTCCCTGTAGTCCTTCGGTCTCCGAAGACCATGATTGGTCCTTCGAGCTATAGCCTTTGTAAATTGGTAATAAACTTAGTAATCTAGAGTAATCCTTTAATTTGAAACGTCTAAGAACGAGTGTTGTCCACTCCCAGACTAAGCATGAAGTAAAATTTCGAGTTTAGAAAAGCCCCGCGTAGAAAATTTGTCGAGGGTCGCGCAGCGACCCGAGACAAATTTTCACGGGGCTTTTCTAAACTCGAAATTTTACTTCATGCGCCACGCGTATAAACCACTGATTTAAATTGAAGTTCAAATATACACCTTATCTTTGCTTTGACGTTAATAAAGGTTAAAAATATTTATTTCGTTTAATCAAATCTTGCGCTTTCAAAATTCGAATAATTTGATATTTTAATCTCGAATTCAAAGTGACATGGAATTCGAAAACAAAACAATTGCTTACAATTTTACATTTTTTAAAATGTACAAAGTATTCATAGAAATATGTACCCTATGAATACTTCGTACATTTTTGCGCATTCGTTGATTTTATAAGAGCATTTAACTTGAAGCTTCTAACGAGTGTTTTCACTCCCAGATTAAGCATGAAGTAAAATTTCGAGTTTAGAAAAGCCCCGTGAAAATTTGTCGAGGGTCGCGCAGCGACCCGAGACAAATTTTCTGGGCTTTTCTAAACTCGAAATTTTACTTCATGCGCCACGCGTATAAAACACTGAAATATTGTGAAGCCAGAAATACACTGAAAACATTTTTTTAAATGAGTAATAATCGAGATATTTAAATAACAAAATATTTACGTTATTCTTCATACATTTTACAAAATTAACTTATTTAGTAATTTAAATAACAAAATAAATAATGTTGCGTACATGCATCAATGGCGCCTAATGGTTTAAGCCCCCTAAATAATCCCCTCCTTGAAATTTTTGTTTGAGTGACACTGTCAATTAACGAAATAAATATATTTGTCAATGTAATAACTATTGAAAATGAACACATAGTGTTCGAAATGTACATTTAGTATAATAAAAGTAATCAGTGAAGAAAGGAATTACTACAATAATTAATAAAACACTTCACGTAACTAAATAAATAAATAAACTAAAAGAAGAATATTGTTTGTCTAAAGTTTTACACAAGGATTACAGGATTGTTTGAAAATTTCAGCGGCTTTTAAATAATTTAATTTGGTACCTTTGGTACAATAATGTAAAATGTTTACTTCATTGATTAATCAATATGGATTACCACGTAGTAACGCTCAATTCTATACAAATATATTTATTTCATTTGGATATTTGAATGCGAAATTCGATGTATATTCACCAACAAAAGTTTATGATTAAAATTACCATCTGAAAGATTAAGCTTCCATAAGATGGAATTACGTTGGGCGCACTTTATGGATATTAAATTTTCAAGGTATTATCAAACCGCGTCCTATATTTAGACGTGCATGGCATTAACTAATCGGGCAGACATAAATTAACGGCTCTAATGAAATTACGATCACGCAAGGTATTCAGAGATAAAACATTTAACCATTTATTCTTAAATTATTCTCCTTATTCATCACGATAAATCTATACATACATAAAAAAAACAAGCAGTTTCTACAACCATTATCGTAATTTTCAGCAGCTTATACAATGATATTCTTGTTGGAGTTACGTGAAGTGTTAGTAATAGATATCGTATGTTCATTAAAAAAAAAAACCTCGAAAGTGCTATGATTTTATCTTTTTTTAATTCTAGTTCGATTAGTTCTTGTCTCTACTTTGAGTGAAGTTGAGTGAATTACAGAATTCTATTATTTTGTATTCTTTTTTATTATTTCTTAGAAACAACAGAAACATGTTTAATATGTAAAAGAAGAAAATTTACAACGCAATAAATTATCTATATAAATGAAGCAGATAAGAAATAAGTAACAGCTTACGTTTATGCCTAATAAATTTCCTTCCAGATAGAATGATTCACAGTTATTCTGGATTTTCTTATTTTCCTTAATTTCATTTACATGCAAAACGCGGACACGAAAAAGAAAGTGCTCGGTAATATTCCGTACGCCTGACTTGTTTATTGATAAAGAAAAACACCGTTTTCCTCAGAATTTAAACTATGACTTTATACTTGCAGATAATATCAAGTAATCATATTAGCTCAACATTGATCTTTTAATATAAAAATTAGCTTGTTTAAAAATTAAAAAAAGGCTGTTACTTGCCTCAACAATCCATTTTGTTTTAATCAAAATAAAAAAAAATAACTTTGTTTCTATAAAACACTATGATTGTTTTTATTTGTATCTGCAGTTTCGGTTATTTAACTTATATAAAAAGAATCTGCGGCAAGATAATGGCAAACTGAATTGCACTCACAATTAAAAAAACATAGTGTTTATGTTTTTTTCTTTTTAATTGTGAGTGAAATTTAACTAACCATTATCTGGACGCAGGTTCTTTTTATTTATATTAAATAGCCGACACTGCGGATAAAAATAAAAATAATCATAGTGTATAAAACACTATAATTATTTTTATTTGTATCTGCAGTGTCGGCTATTTAACAAAACAAAGTTAAAAAGATTTAAGTTGAATTGCCGAAACTGCAGGCACATATAAAAATAAACATAGCGTGTTATATTATCACTTTAACTTTGTTTGTGTAACATACTATGTTTATTTTTATTTGTATCTGTAAGGACTATACATTTTACATCTTAATTAAATTAGCATATATTAGCACAACATAAGCATAGCATTTTTGTTTTGTTACTATTTGTTTAGTGTTTTACGGGATATGTATGTATTGTAACGAATTATCATTTTGTTTTTATAGATTTTTTGTAACGTTGTAAAAAAATAAATCGTTTTTTTGTATAGCCAAAATGATATCACGATCTATAATTTTAATATTATCATATATGTACCTATAATCATAAACAATATTAATGGAAAATAAACAACATCAATATTTCATTCAGTCAATAAATCCAATAATTATAATATACTCAATTATTCAACGTCCATATTTAGATATGGTGAATGCGCCGGGAGGCGACATTTATTAATTTATAAATAGTGTGGAATAAAATGATTGCCATCAAGTTACATTTGTAATATTTTTACGTGTAATATTTCCTGTGTCGCTATACTCTTTTTAAATTAGCTAATTCTGTCTAGCGACACAGGAAATATTACACCTGAAAAAATTCCAAATTTAACTTGATGACAATTATTTTATTCCACACTATTTATAAATTAATAAATGTCGTCCTCCCGGCGCATTACCATATGTACGTTGAATAATTGAGCATATTATAATTATTGGATTTATTGACTGAATGAAATATTAATGTTGTTTATTTTCCATTAATATTGTTTATGATTATACGTACTGTTACCGGAGATTATTTTAATCTCCGGCAACAAGAATTGTAAATAACATTTACAATTCTTCTTTTATTTAAAATGAGTTCGTACCCAGCAATTAACTAATTGACTGGTCCAAAGGATTATCTCCCGCGGTTCGAACCGTGCCCGGGCCACCATCTACCTGGGCCGGTGTAGCGGATTGTCCCTCGGGTTTTTAGAAATCGGCAATTAAGGGAGAGGACTAATGACCACCGTTGCAATTTGAAAGAAGAGAGATTATAAATTTCTATACTTCTTTCAAATTGCAGCTTAACGGTTGTTTGGATTTAAGAGATCGCTGAAAGTAATTATCTTGTATGCGAAAATTGCTTTCTAGCGAATTCTTTGCCAGCGGGCACGTAGTCCTTAAACCCTCCCTTTTCCACGCCAATTTTCGGGGTATAAATACCGGGGGACGGCATCCAGAAAGGCAGTCCACTCTTGTGCTGTACAGGGGACAGCATGTGGATTCAAGAGGAACTTCCGTTCCTCGACTCGTCTGTCTGAGCCAGGAAGCTCTGACCGACGCCAGACGTCCTAGCCGTCGTTCCTGACGCCAGAAGGAGAATCCAACAACAGGAAACAACCGACGCCGATGTCAGCCGTCGTTCCTGTTCTTGGAACAGGACGCCGAGAACCCGATTATCAGCGCAGTCGCCTCGACGCCACAACGACGCTCCAGTGTAGCGTTCGTTGCTTCTGCCGGATCCAGGCCAGGCCAGCAACCCACCGACGCGAGGAAACTTTGCCCGACGCCAACGCTAGCCGTTCCGCCGTCGTTCCTGACGTCCCGCACTGCGAGCGTAGTGTTTGTTGCTGCCTCCGGATCCAGCCAGACGCACCACCCCACCGACGCCGTCTCACACCGAGACGCCGTCTTGCTACTTGGACGCCGCCTCCATCCGGAAGCCACCACTAGCCAGACGCCACCGCTGGGCTAATAGAAATTCGCGATCGCGACGCCGACGCCACACCAAGTCTGCTCTGTAACTCGTGCACTGTTTCTCTTATTCTTGTTCTATTTGTTGTTTTAATGTTTTATTTTGTTTAAAATAAATAATTTAAAACAGCATATGTGTTTCAAAAGTTAGTTGCTCATCTCTCTTTATCTCAACCAACCTGAGCTAGTTGGTAATCAGCGTGGGGTACCTTCCCTCCCGTTGGCAGTACATATATGATAATATCAAAATTATAGATCGTGATATCATATCAAAAAACGATTTCTCTTTTTTATATTACCAAAAATATATAAAAACAAAATGATATTTCGTTACAATAAATAAATATCGCGTATAACACTAAACAAATATAGTATGTTCAATAAAAAAAACCTATAGAGTGCCATGATTTATCATTTTTAAAATTTAAGTTGGCTACACGCTTTAGGGATTGACATATAAAATGTCAGACATAATAATTATAATGCATAATTTCAGAGTTGCCAAATTACAATATTTTCCATGGCACTCTAGAGTTTTTATTTTATTGAACATACGTAGTTAAAACAAATGGACTCTTTTTAAACTCTTTTTAAATTAGCTAGTTCTGTCAATGAATGCCATTAATCAATCAAATTAAAAATGATTACAATTTATATATGTTTTGAAGTTAGATAGTGCATTCACTATTATTGCAGAGCAGTAGTTCTTATTTTAACATGGGTAATGCAAAAACGACTAGATGAAAATCATATTGTTCCGCCTTTTACAATGATTTTAAATACACAATTGAAGGGTTAGGGCAGTGATGGGGAAACTACGGCCCGCGGGCCAAGTCCGGCCCGCGGAAAGGTTTAATCCGGCCCGTTTAAGAGTGCCGTCGTGAGAATGTTTGAACGCGTTCTTACTTCGTAATGTGACGACCCGCATAAAAACTACCTACCGACGATTAAGCAATATTCTTTGACCCGCTACGATTGTCTGGTTATTACAAATGGCCCGTCTTAAAAAAAGTTTTCCCACCACTGGGTTAGGGGGAAAACCAAAGAAGCCCAAAAAGTTTAGAAAACCATTTTTGACGCTATTGTGTAGCTTAGAACAAGTATTTTAAGGTAGGCGAACATAACAGAAAACAAACAAATGGTTCACCAGTTATTTACGGCGAAAAAAATAAATTAGGAAGCATACAGAGTTCTGACATTTCATTTTGTTTCCTTGTAAAATTTCAAAAATAGGACTCGTTTGGTTTTTCTCCTTAACCCTTCATTTATTTTTACTATATCTCTAAAGGATTGTAAATGTCAATTTTATGTACAAAAATAATGCATCATATTAAATTGGCCTAACGAAACGCTAACAAACAGTTCAATTATTTTCCATAATAAAATATGTTATACCTACTTATTTGTAATTCTTAAGCATAATTATGTGCAATTATATAGAAATAAATGACATTAATTATGGTATTTATATACTCGTACTATTTACAGAGGACAATCTATCCTTCAGCAAACAGAAGCGCAATTATTTTATTCTGGGAAATAGTACAGAAAAAACGGGAAAACAAATCCAATTGTTTTCTATCCTGGAAGTGATTGATTGCTTCTAGACGAATAAAAAAAACGCTTAATTGAAATCCAATTTAGAAATAGCAAACCGCATTGCGAAAGAAAATGAATCTGCGTCCTTAAGAGGTTGACAAAAAAACGTAGTATTGGCTTAGAGCTACTGGAAAAAGGACTGAGTTTTTTGGGTCAATTGAAAACAACTAATAACACTACGACGAAATAGTATTACGAAAATGGGCTTTATTAACAGATTTTCATTTTGTCTACAGTTAGTGTCGGTTTTTAGTTTAAACCATCGACTAGCATCGGAGCGGCGAGAAACCCGAACCAATGCGATTCTAGTCGATGGTTTAAACTAAAAACCGACACTAACTGTAGAAGCAAAATGAGATCAATGCCCTTATCAATGCAGTAGCATTTATAAATACTGACGTCAATACCGGCTTATGGTTAGCGAAGTCAGTATATATACAACTTCTACATATCAAGTGAGTGTGTATGGGATGATGGATGTGGCGGCCTGAGGAGCTCATAAAAAGAGCGAAACGATCGTCGTCGTATTCTGTCCTCCTTGCACACTCACTTGATAAAAAATAACTTTTACATCATGACCTAATGCGCTGTTATTTCTTATTTGGTACTTATAAGCAGGTCGTTAATTCTAATTTATTTATATATATATATATATATATATATATATATATGTTTATTTATTTTATTAAGTACCCCTGAGATTACCTAACCACTCTTAATTTTGAATTGTCAAACCACTTGGGATAAAGATGTTCAAAGTTTATGTTGAATAGTTGACTTATTTGTGCATTATATTGTTTTTGAGGATTTATGTAAATGCTTACAATTTTTGTAGAAAGGAGATTTCCGTAAATAATTGAATTGAATTGAATTGTAATGACAATGCAGGGACTAGTTAATTTTGCTCCCACAAGTAGTCATACAATTTTTGAGTTTAACTAAATACACATGGCTTCTAAGCACAAACGTTGGATAAAATATTTTGTAAATATATAAATAATACAAGACATACTAATTCATTAGAAATGTCATGAAAGGTTAATAAACTTTGCATATGTTAGGCTTGTATCCAGTTTTACTTATTGTCCACACATCCTCCTAGTCAAATTAAAAAGGAAGAAAGCCACAGTATTTACGATAATGCATATTGACACAAGCAACGAACCTGGTAAATAAATTAAAGGGTTACTACACACACAACACAACGTAAATAATAATACAAATTATAAATTTGTACAATACCTAGGGTAAAATCATTACAATTTTAAGTATGAAATCTCTTATCTTAGTTTAACAGTAGTTATTTAATTATCTCATTATTATTTTATAATTAAGTTAGAACTGTTATAACATGAGATAACAATTTAAAATTGATACTTAAGTATGTACTAAACATAAAATGACATAATAAAATCTGATATCTTTCAATTGTTCCCTCTTTCTAAATCTATACACAAACACCATCGTGTGTGTTTCCCTTTACACTTTAATTTGAGAAAGTTGAACCATGAAAGGAACGAGCGCATGCCTTGAAATTGTCCCGGTTGTTAAAAATCTCCGCGGAATTGCTATTATATTCAGATGTGGCGTTTTGTACGAGCGAATCTTTAGCAGGAAATTGCTAATTTCGCTTGGGGCTGCTTGCACGACGAGGGTTATTCGATAATGGGAATGGGAAGAAATCCAATGTTTATTTTTTTAAATACGATCCTCGGCTTAATTTTATATCTCGGCGTGGGGATTTAAAAATGAGATTTTAATATGGAAATATGAGGTAATGGGAATTGCCGGATACTAAATTGTATTCGTTAATGATTTTCCAGTGGTTTGTTTTTTTTTTTAAACTTAGAAGCGATATAATGGATTTACAAAAAAAAGCGGGGAGCAGTTAGCGAAAACTGTTCCATGCGATTAAATTTTGTAGGGGCAAAATTATATTCGTTGAAATAAACATTTGTGAATTTATTAAATTAAGATGAAACGTGAAATCAAGCTCAGTCGGCTATGAATCATCAACGTGCATATCTAAGCAGCCTATTTTGAACTGTGTTTTAGACGCGTGGCGCATGAAGTAAAATTTCGAGTTTAGAAAAGCCCAGAAAATTTATCTCGGGTCGCTGCGCGACCCTCGCCAAATTTTCACGGGGCTTTTCTAAACTCGAAATTTTACTTCATGCTTAGTCTGGGAGTGGAAAACACCTGTTCGGCAGCTATAAGAGCCCTTAATGACAATACTGATTTAAAACAAAAATGGAAAACAAACAAACTGTAGTTATTTTCATAATCTTTATGAGTTTCGTTAATTATCTCGTTGTTGATTTTTTTTTTTAAGAATAAGTATTGTCATTAAAGGTTCTAATGGTTGTCGAACAAGTGTTTTCCACTCCCAGGCTAAGCATGAAGTAAAATTTCGAGTTTAGAAAAGCCCTGTAAAAATTTGTCGAGGGTTGCGCAGCAACCTGAGACAAATTTTCTGGGCTTTTCTAAACTCGAAATTTTACTTCATGCGCCACGCGTCTAAAACACTAAAATATTGTGGTATTAGGTATATTTGATCCTCACTTGAAATCATAAAGGCTAATATTTTTTAAACTTTACAATATTTCAGTGTTTTATACGCGTATTACATCTATATTTATTATTAAATTATTTTTATAAAACAGTTTTTTATAAGGAGCAAACACTCTTTTTTTAAATTTCCTTAACAGGGTTTAATATGAAATTTAATTAAACCCAGTTCAAACTTTCATAATCTGATCACACAGCGAAATTAATACAATCCGTATTAAATTCTCGTTAATATTCGAATGTGTACTCCAGTATTACATCCGATGGTGGATAGTTTGAATAGGAAGTGTGTGATAAAGTTGCAACTGTGTGTAACAAGGAAAATTAAATTTTCCATTTTATCACGTCGCAGCGTCTCCGGGGATTTCGCCATTGTGTTAACTTTCGGATTTGATCTATAGCCGGGATTTCGACGCTTTTCCGCGCAGAAACTGGATAATGATCAAACTTTATCACTGAGATGAATTCTCTCTGTCCCTCTCTCTTTATCGCCCTATCTTACATAACAATTAATTATTGAATCTGTTTAAGATTCAGTAAAGATGGATCATTTATTTTAAAAAATATTTGTGTCTATGCCACCATCAAATATTGCTCAGTATTAGGTTAAGCAGGCGCGGATCCACGGGGAGGAAATGTCATTTTGATTGTAAGTCAATTAGTTGCCTGACTTTAGGCTATCATAGGATTTTATCATATAATATTTTAATTGACTGTATTTTGACTATTGTGATATATTAATAATAATAATAATATTTATTTCCAACAGATAATTACATCTTACAAGGAAATATTACAAGTTGAGAATATCTGTGACTTTCTAAAATATAAAATATAAAAAAAATAAAGCAACAATTAATAGAGATACGTATAATTGCAATCACACTTACATGTTAATAAACATACATTCTTAAGCCTTAATTTAAAATTCAGAAAAAACGGCAAATATATCCACATCATATTGTATTTCGTGATACTTGTGGATCATTTTTGTAATAGGGGAATAGTTGTGGTGGTTTGAATTGGGTGTAGAGAAGGAAAAGTTTGGGCAGTTTGTAGCATTCGATCGTGGTATATGAAACGACAATGTTTCCAGTAAATTTATATCATCTATTTGATTATGTAGGATTCTATACAGAGTGAAAACAATAATAAGATTATGATTATCGGCAACGGATACCATGTTAAATTCTGAAAGCAAATTGTCGTAAGGGTAACCGCGAACAGGATAGACGCCATGTCATTTTAAGAATAAATATTTCAGAAACCTTCGCTGCACAGATTCAACATGCCGGATGTAGAGCTGTTTGTAGGGGCTCTATAAGGGTGCACAATAATTGAGTCTACTTTTAACTAAAGAATTAAATAATATTGTCAAAGTTTGTAGATCCTTAAAGTCCCTAGTTGTTCGGATAATGAAACCAATCTGTTTGTTGCATTATTTTGTTATGTTGAGAATGCGTGCATTAAATGTAAGCTTGTTATTAAAAAGTACTCTCAGGTCGACAACTTCATTGACACGACTACTTACAGCATTATCAACAGTATAATCGTATAGAACGGAGTGTACGTTACGTGTATAAGACAATATTGAACACTTCGTGGAATTTAAACAAAGTCTATTATATATATGACGTGTATAAGACAATATTGAACACTTCGTGGAATTTAACGAAGTCTATTGTCCTTACACCAGGTATTTAGCCTGTTAAGGTTATGCTGTAATATATTACAATCCTCTGGGCAAGTCGCAGTTTATTACAATTTTATATCATCAGCATAGATAAGCACATCACAATTAAGTACATTAGCCACATCGTTAATGAACAAACAGAACAACAGAGGACGCAAGTTAGATCCCTGAGGAACACCGCTTTTAGCAAGGTAGTTACGTGATTTGTGTCCCCTCAGCTCAACATACTGGGATCTAATAAATAAAATAAAACACTTTAACTTTGTTTGTATAACACAATATTTTTATTTGTGTGACTGCAGTTTCGGCAACTCAACTTCCCATTATCAAACGGAGTAAAATCACTCTGTTTGATAATGGCAAGTTGAGTTGCCGAAACTGCAGTCACAAAAATACAAACATTGTGTTATGCAAATGAAGTTAAAGTGTTTTATTTTATTGAATTAACATGTATGACGAAGTAGAAGCCTCCAGCGTTCATAATTTAATACTGGGATCTGTTAACGAGGTATGAGGCTATTACGTTAATGATACATTCCAGCAAATCAAACAAGTGTAGTTTGGTAAGCATTATTTCATGAGGCATACGATCAAATGCTTCGATTTATGACTGTAAGTCATTTAATTGGCTGTCTTTTAACTATGATTGGATTTTATCAATAAATCTCTCTATTGACTGTTTGTTTTGTATTGTGACATTATAACAGTAAGTCACTTGGTTAGCTGTTTTTTAACTTATTAGGTTTTCGCTGTTTTTTGTCTATACTAGGATTATATCATACAAAGCCGTATTTTGACTACTGTGACATTATAACTGTAACTCGCTTGGTTGACTGTCTTTTGACTATGCTAGGATTTTCTCATTTTATGTCTCCATCGACTGTATCTCGATTATTGTAATATTATGACTGTAAGTTACTATGTTGACTGTATTTCAACTTATTCAGATTTTGTCATTAATTCAGTGTATTTTCACTATTGCGATATTATGACTATGTTACTTAATTTACTGTCCTATGATTATAATATAATATTGTCATTTAATCACTATATCGACTGTATTTTTACTATTGTAACTTTATGACTGTAAGTCACTATATTGACTGACATTAGTCTATCGTGTCAACTTGACCTAAGACAACGATAGTCGGCGTTAAGTCCATTGTGTCGACTTGACATAAGTCGCCGTCAGCCGACATTAATGTATCCTGTCAACTTGAAATGACATTTAGTCTAATGTATTAAACTTGAAACAAATCGGAGTCAGCCGACGTTAGGACATTTGTCAATTTGAGACAACTATTATTTAAAATATGTGACCATCTACATGTCATTGTTTTTCTTTATGACACTTGCGACATAAATTTTGATAGTTCTGACATATTTTAAAGTAACGAGTGTCTTCCACTCCCAGACTAAGCATGAAGTAAAATTTCGAGTTTAGAAAAGCCCCGCGTAGAAAATTTGTCGAGGGTCGCGCAGCGACCCGAGACAAATTTTCACGGGGCTTTTCTAAACTCGAAATTTTACTTCATGCGCCACGCGTACAAACCACTGATTTAAAGTAAAGTTTAAAATATATACTGCTGAAATCTGATAGATTTTTACTAAGATATAGCGAAATAATGCAAAAAATATTTGTTTTGTGAATATTTTGTAAATGTGATTTGATTTGACTATTTTATGCGCATAAAGTAACGTAATGACATTCTGCGCAACCTATCGACTGTATTTTAACTATTGTGACTTTATGACTGTAAGTCACTATATTGACTGACATTAGTCAATTGTGTCAACTTGACTTAAGGCGAGGATATCCGGCGTTTAGTCCGTTGTGTCAACTTGATATGAATCGCCGTCAGCCGACATTAGTGTATCCTGTCAACTTAAAATGACATTTCGTCGAGTGTATCAAACTTGGCACAAATCGGAGTCAGCCGACGTTAGGACTATTGTACATTTGAGACAACTATTATTTATAATATATGAGCATCTACATGTCATTGTTTTTCTTTATGACACTTGCGACACACATTTTGATAATTGTAACATGATTTAAACTAACGAGTGTCTTCCACTCCCAGACTAAGCATGAAGTAAAATTTCGAGTTTAGAAAAGCCCCGCGTAGAAAATTTGTCGAGGGTCGCGCAGCGACCCGAGACAAATTTTCACGGGGCTTTTCTAAACTCGAAATTTTACTTCATGCGCCACGCGTACAAACCACTGATTTAAAGTAAAGTTTAAAATATATACTGCTGAAATCTGATAGATTTTTACTAAGATATAGCGAAATAATGCAAAAAACATTTGTTTTGTGAATATTTTGTAAATGTGATTTGATTTGACTATTTTATGCGCATAAAGTAACGTAATGACATTCTGCGCAACCTATCGACTGTATTTTAACTATTGTGACTTTATGACTGTAAGTCACTATATTGACTGACATTAGTCAATTGTGTCAACTTGACTTAAGGCGAGGATAGCCGGCGTTTAGTCCGTTGTGTCAACTTGATATGAATCGCCGTCAGCCGACATTAGTGTATCCTGTCAACTTAAAATGACATTTCGTCGAGTGTATCAAACTTGGCACAAATCGGAGTCAGCCGACGTTAGGACTATTGTCAATTTGAGACAACTATTATTTGTAATATATGAGCATCTACATGTCATTGTTTTTCTTTATGACACTTGCGACACACATTTTGATAATTGTGACATGATTTAAACTAACGAGTGTCTTCCACTCCCAGACTAAGCATGAAGTAAAATTTCGAGTTTAGAAAAGCCCCGCGTAGAAAATTTGTCGAGGGTCGCGCAGCGACCCGAGACAAATTTTCACGGGGCTTTTCTAAACTCGAAATTTTACTTCATGCGCCACACGTATAAACCACTGATTTAAATTGAAGTTCAAATATACACCTTATCTTTGCTTTGACGTTAATAAATGTTAAAAATATTTATTTCGTTTAATCAAATCTTGCGCTTTCAAAATTCGAATAATTTGATATTTTAATCTCGAATTCAAAGTGACATGGAATTCGAAAACAAAAAAATTGCATACAATTTTACATTTTTTAAAATGTACAAAGTATTCATAGAAATATGTACCCTATGAATACTTCGTACATTTTTGCGCATTCGTTGATTTTATAAGAGCATTTAACTTGAAGCTTCTAACGAGTGTTTTCCACTCCCAGACTAAGCATGAAGTAAAATTTCGAGTTTAGAAAAGCCCCGCGTAGAAAATTTGTAGAGGGTCGCGCAGCGACCCTCGACAAATTTTCACGGGGCTTTTCTAAACTCGAAATTTTACTTCATGCGCCACGCGTATAAACCACTGATTTAAAGTAAAGTTAAAAATATATACTGCTGAGGTTTCATAGATATTTACTAAGATATAGCGAAAAAATGCAAAAAATATTTATGTTGTGAATATTTTGTAAATGTGATGATAATAATAATAATAGTAAAACAAATTCAGTTTAAGAGACTTTTCCATATTCTTAATATTTAAATTATCATATCCATAACGAGGATAGTGCTGTGATGGATATATGATTTTTTTTAAATTTAATATGAAATAAAAACATTTTAAAAATTAAAACAATGACATGGATATGTAAAGTTATTTAAATTAATACTTGGTATTGTTTCATAAATTAAAACTTTATTCCGACTAGTTTCGATTTGTTAGACCATTTTCAAAAGAATATACAGACAAAATTATTGTCTAGGTAGATATACATATTTTTGTTTCAGGTAATAAGGGAAGTCGAATGACATGGAGTTGAACCGAAAACCCAAAACCGCAAAAACCGTTGTTTTTGTTAATTGAACCAGAAGGAAAAACGAAACGTAAAAAATAACGGAAAGCCCTGGTTTAAACATCTACTAAAAACATTATTAACAGAAATATCCTAGTATTTACATGTTAAAAAAATATACAAAAATTATTGCATTCCAAAGAATTCGGACAAGAAATTCTTTGGTGCAGAGTAATGTTTGTATATTTTTTTAACATGTATATACTATGTCAGTGGGCGTCGAGCTCCTGTAGCCGCCGCAAAAATAATTTTGGCTTTACATCAACAAATGTCACCGATGAAGAGCGTTAGTTGGACCAATATTTTGATTTAGATCGCCGCGGAAACTTTCTGATACATTAAGGGCGCCAGGAACCGAAAAAGTCATTGTATCAATTAAGGGGTCCAATGCAATAATCAGCCAAGTCCATTTTTATGAGAAAATGGGTTAAGTATTCAATATTCTAATAAAGTTTAAAACTCTGTGTTTGAGCATGCAACAATCTGGTTTAAATTTGCAGTGCATTGGTGTATTGTTAGCTGCATGCATAATAATCATTGTGTTTTTTTTTTCTTGCATGTAAACAGTTTTTTATCCCTCCTCAACATTTAATAAAACTGGAGTTGGCTGGTTATTGCATTGGACCCCTAAATTACTTTCTAATTATACATCAATAATTTGTGGCAATAATAAATTTTATCAATTTGAAATGATTTGACTATTTCATGCGCATAAAGTAACGTAATAAAATTCTGCGCAACCTGTCAACTTAACCCGTTATCGGCGGGAAATATAAATTCATACACAATAACAAACTCAACTTTAAAAAAAAAATCTAATTAACATTTCGATGCAAATCTATTTAACGCCCATACGTGTGCATTAATTAAAACAGATAGGCCATACTTAATTCATTAGATGACTTTAATCCACTTAATGCATAAATTGAATGCTCAGAGCTGACTCTACCGGAAGCCGCGCATAATATGGATTAAAGTCCGTCCAGGCATTAATTGTAATGGAAGGCCGATAGATTAGCAAAAAGCCAAATACAAAATATTCCACGCGTCCATTTCCATCCAGTTTAGGATTACTAGTAGGGTTGTAAAGCAGACCAAACGTACTTAAAATTGCAATACATAAAATATTGATATTAGGGGTTTAAAATGTACCGACTTAAGATTAGCAAAAAGCCAAATACAAAATGTTCCACGCGTCCATTCCCATTCACTTTAGGATTACGAATAGGGTTGTTAAGCAGACTAAACGAACACAACATTGCAATTCATAAAATATTGATACTAGGGATTTTAAATGTACCGACTTATTCAATTTGCTGTAATTCGGTCACCGATTTGTGTAACATTACCAACACTTTTGATTCATTTATTTATTTATTTTTTTCTTCTTTTCAGTTTTGATAGTTTCAAACTTTAGAGAATATTTACAATTCAATTTTAACACTTTTAGTAAATAACACACTTGGTTAAGATTTCACTGTTTATTATATAGTATATCCAGGCATCCAGGCAATATGTTAATGAGTTTAAAGTCCCCTCAATGTTGCCAAGAGTACATGGGCAACAATGCGGGGACTTTAAACCCATTAACATATTGCCTGGATTCTTGAATATACTATAATAAACAGTGAATTCTTACCAAGTATGTTATTTACTAAAAGTGTTAAAATTGAATTGTAAAAATTCTCTAAAGTTTGAAACTAAACATTTAACATAATCTAAAAACCCGCCCGAAAACGTTACGTGCTAGATGCCTAACGTTGAGTTATGAATGGTTAAAAAGTAGTGAATTATGGCTAAGCTGTAGTGACGCAGCAAAGAGAGGGCCCAGATCCACACCAAATAACATAAAACTGCCATTTATCAATATGAATTTGAACGTGCATTGAAATGTTCTAACAAATCCACTTTTCCTCAGGCTCGGAGTTTTCGCCTGGATTTATTACGAGTGGTGAAGCGGCAACGCGGTGGGGTATTACCAACAAAACTTCATATATTTAACGCTTGCTTCAACGTTGTGTTTAGGAAGTTTAAAGATTTCGGAATGGCAATGAAAACAACTAGATATTGCTTGCATTCTCGGACAAACTTTAGTTGACACTGTAACAGTTGTTTCGCCACACAGTGGCTTCATCAGGCAGATGAATAATGATCTGCCTAATAAAGCCACTGTGTAGCTAAACAATTGTTGCAATGTCAACTAATTAACAGGGAAATCTTAACCAAGTGTATTATTTACCAAAAGTATTAATATGGAATTTCATCAAGTAACAGCCTCTACTATTACATTTTTTAGTTCAATTTTAACCATATTTCTATATAAATTACACTCCGTTAGCAGCATTTTTACTTCCCCTCATATGCAAAACAAAGGGAAAGTATTGTTTTCGCGAAAATATTCAAATCAAAAATGTTAGTGGATATATCCATTTCCTTATTATTTATTTGAATGGCTGAACATCTGGTTTTCCGCATTAAACTTAAATTTACAAGCTAAAATATGGATAGTGAATAAATTCGTCGAAAAGCGTATACATACCGTAGATATAAATTTCGGCTGTAGAAAGCATCAAATGGAGCGTTGCACTGGCTATAAATTGAACATGGGAATTCGTGTTACATGCAACGCTTTTGAAATACACCTTTTTTTTACTGTCCAATATTTCCGCCGGTATGAACGTATAAAGTTACACGAATGTCCTCGCCGTAATCAATAATGTATGCGATGTGTGCGCTTTTGTTTTGAAATATTGCTCTTCTGTAATTTGAAACACAGTGCTTTATACCTACGTAAAAAATCGTTAATTAAAAAGACCACGGTACTTATTTATAGTGTCAATTAAAGGGCTACAAAAAGCCATTTTGTAATACTACCTTATAAAAGTATAAAATTAGTTACCAAAATAAATCAGTTTTCAAAATAAAACAAATTACGCAACTTAAACTAAGAATATTTCCAAAAGATTCAAGCTTGAAGTAAAATTTCGAGTTGAGAAAATTTGTCGAGGGTCGCGCAGCGACCAGACAAATATTATTTCCAAAAGATTAAAGCATGAAGTATATTTTCTAGGCTTTTCTAAACTCGAAATTTTACTTCATGCGCCACACGTATAAAACACTAAAATATTGTAAAATATATTTGAACTTCACTTGAAATCAGTTTTTAATACGCGTGACGCATAAAGTAAAATTTCGAGTAAAGAAAAGTCCCGTGAAAATTTGTCTCGGGTCGCTGCGCGACCCTCGACAAATTTTCACGGGACTTTTCTTTACTCGAAATTTTACTTCATGCTTAGCCTGGGAGTGGAAAACACTCATTTAAAGCTTCAAATTGAATTATTTTAATGAGCTACGAATAACCGAAGATTTAAGTATATACGCTGTAATTAGGATATGTATACTTAAAAGAAAAACTCCCTGTATATATCTATACATTATATATTTTTTAATCTATACAAAATTTATTGCACTTATAATGATAACAACGATAGTTAAATATTTAAATTTCATGAAATTTTATTTAAACTGCGTGTCTATTAAATTTTATTGTCATCCGCGTATCATCGATAAAACAGACAAAATTACCCCTTTTATTTTGGCCGGTGCGATGCGTTGGTTTAAAAATAACGAGGTTTTATTATCAAAGCATTTAAGCTAGAATGATAAGTAAATTTATTGTACAACGCATAAAAGCTTTGTTTTATATTATGATTTACATTATTTATAAATCAATTCATTTAAAATTGAGGTATATATGTTAAGTATAATAAACGTGCATTTAAATAAATTTGTTGATCAAATAATTATAAAAAAATAGCAATCTCACTTATATATTGATTTGTAAATTAAATCCACTTAATTTAGTTTAACTTACATGCATTTTATTTTCTACTAGTATCAGCTTAATGCCATTATCACGAAATGTTTTACTAAGTAATTAATGAGAAAAAAGTATCTGATATATTTCATTTATACTTTAAAATACTTATAAAATAAATTTAACTGTAATGTTATTTCTGTTGAATATAGAACATTTTGCATTCAATTTAGGTATTAAAAACTTTAACTTGTTTGAACTGTACCGTAAGGTAAATAATCTGGTCTCACATACTGTATACCTGCTAATGACATAATCCCTTTTCTTTACCTATAAATACAGACCATATTTTTCACTCAATCCAAGTTGCCTTATTCGTTGAGACATTGTTTGCATTTTCACAAATTATATTTTCGTAATTTTATATACACTCGACCGCAAAAAAAAACGCGCCACTTGAAAATTCACGTTTTTTTATGAATATTCAAACAGCCATAACTTCGGTCGATGTGGATGAAATTTCATGAATTTTTGAGTTTTTGGAACGCTTAAGTTTTCTCTTTAAGGACACATAAGTGGATATAACGAAATTTAAGCATTTAAAAGTCCTACCAACAAAAAAATGTTCAGAATGTTAAAAATGATAAAAGTTGAGAAGTTATACTGTGCCCAAAAAAAATCGTAGCTCTACTTCAAAAAAAGCGCAACGAAATTCCATCATTTACCTTTGAAATAAGCGAAAAATCATGTCGATCCAATGATTTGGCTCGAAGTTATAGCAGTTTTTTTAAAAATTGTATTTTGGGGCATAACTTTGGCGGACAGGCATAACTCTGCTCGCAAACCTGTGACATTATGCGATTTAAAAAGCTTAAAGTTTTTTTTTTCTCTTTGAGGCATGTTAGTCAGATCTTTAAACATGCACATTTTACCCCCTTTCACCCCCTAAAGGCGATGAAACGTTTTTCACTTTAAAACTTTTAACTTTGTTAACTTGTACAATGTGCAAAAAAATTGTGGCTTCAAGCAAGGGACATCCAGAATAAATTCAGTCCTTCTCCTTTAATATGCGCAAAAATTCAGATCGATAAATTGATTTGGAGTTAAGTTATGACAATTTGAGAAAAATTGATTTTTTCCCCAAACTCAATGAGCAGAAGTTAATTTTGGCCTGAAATAAGGCAAAAGCCTTACATAAACTTGCATTTCACCTTTACTGAAAAAACCTACTGCCAAAAAACTACTGCCAGGTTTGCGAGCAGAGTTATGCCTGTCCGCCAAAGTTATGCCCCAAAATACACTTTTTAAAAAAACTGCTATAACTTCGAGCCAAATCATTGGATCGACATGATTTTTCGCTTATTTCAAAGGAAAATGATGACATTTTGTTGCGCTCTTTTTGAAGTGGAGATACGATTTCTTTTGGGCACAGTATAACTTTTCAACTTTTATCATTTCTAACATTCTGAACATTTTTTTGTTGGTAGGACTTTTAAATGCAGAAGTGCTTAAATTTCGTTATATCCACTTATGTGTCCTTAAAGAGAAAACTTTAGCGTTCCAAAAACTCAAAAATTCATCAAATTTCATCCACATCGACCGAAGTTATGGCTGTTTGAATATTCACGAAAAAACGTGAATTTTCAAGTAGCGCGTTTTTTTTGCGGTCGAGTGTATTATGTTAAAAACTTTATTTACAGGATTATTCGTTTGATTTTCACCTTGATAAAATAGAAATAGGAATTTTATTTGATACAAAAAAAGAAAAACGAAAAACCTTGTAATATGTTTGCGTATACATTCTTTTTCCATTTCTAATTTCAGTTGCTCTAATTCCACCAAGAACAAACACTTTTAGAGCAAACGAATTTATCCCAAAGCTCATCCAAATCCGAATCGATTTGATTGCTTTGCCGCTGATCCCATTGTATTAATTATAATTTCCTGTTTACATCCATCAATCCGCTCCTCCGGAACGCTTAAGAAAATCCAATTTGGCGTCTCCCGTCTCCTCTATCTCCTATCAATACACCCTTCCCTTCCCAATGCACCGGCATTCTTCTCCATTAAACGCCTAACGACATTATCTATACTTTATAAGTTCTCGCAGCGGGACAGATTGTCAGTCTACGTGCCGGGGGCCGGGTGCCGGGGGTGGATTGAATTAAATTTTGCTACCGACCGACCAAAGATGATTTATGGAAGGCTACTCTATCATACAGAGATGGTTGCTTCCCTTTAGAGCGCCATTCAGTCCGCGTAATCAATTGAGACACGAGAGTGTTTAACAGTTTTGGGATTAGTGTGGGATTCTTGCGTCACCCAATGAATGCTAATACTCTCCAGTGCTTTAACCCAACTAGGGGTTTATTAACCGTTTTCAAGGAAGATAACTTCAGCTCTTTATGTATTAACATGTTCATTTACTGGGGGGTTACTGTTGTGTAACTAATGACAGCTTTATTGCTTCTAAAGGATGAAATAGTTGTTTATCGTGGAAATTTTAAAAATAATTTACTGTAATAACAAATTTATACATTAAAAATTATGCAAGTTCATTACTGTCATCTTTTTTGTATAAATCTTAGATTATATTACTTTATAAGCAGTGCCTTTCAGAAGAAATGCAAGTCCCGGGGCAACTAAGATTTTTGAAAGCATTAAAAGTATTAATTTGTTAATACATATTTTGATACAAAGAAAACACCTAACTTTTGTATACCAATTTTATTTTACCTATTTGACAAGTTTCAATAAGACAGTAATCACTATCAAACTAAGTAACTAAACTACAAGGGTATACAGCGTGAGTTCTTTTTCAAGTTCTATATAGGGGTCTCAGAAGCTATAAGAGATAGAGAAACGGTTAAATGAGTAAACGATTTGTATCAAACCATTGATAATGGACACTTCGTGTCCGAAATGTACATTTGGTGACAAAATAAAGTATTGAAGAAAGGTTCTAAGTATTTTATTCCAAGACAAAATATATACAGAGAGTTTTATGTCCACCGAACACTTTTATAACGAGCATTTTTCTTTTAAGTATACATAAGCATACGTTGTACATTTGCCACTGCTCGGTTTATTAAAAGAATATAATTTGAAGCTTTAAACGAGTGTTTTCCACTCCCAGGCTAAGCATGAAGTAAAATTTCGAGTTTAGAAAAGCCTGAAAATTTGGTTTGGTCGCGTAGCGCGAAGCGTGGAGCAGCCAAACCAAATTTTCAGGCTTTTCTAAACTCGAAATTTTACTTCATGCGCCACGCGTATTAAACACTGAAAACACTGAAATATTGTTAACGAGTAAACTTCGCTTAAAATCAGTGTCTTATACGCGTGGCACATAAAGTAAAATTTTGAGTTAAGAAAAGCCTGAAAATTTGGTTTAGTTGCTTTGCGAAGCAAATTTTCAGGCTTTTCTAAACTCGAAATTTTACTTCACGCGCCACGCGTATTAAACACTGAAAGTACTGAAATATTGTGAACGAGTAAACTTCGCTTAAAATCAGTGTCTTAAGCGCGTGGCGCATGAAGTAAAATTTTGGGTTTAGAAAAGCCTGAAAATTTGGTTTAATTGCTCTGCGAAGCAAATTTTCAGGTTTATCTAAACTAGAAGTTTTACTTCATGTGCCAGGTGTACGAAACTCCGATTTAATGTGAAGTCCAAAACTCATAGATCACCTTAATTCAGGCTTTTCTAAACTCGAAATTTTACCTCATGCGCCACGCTTATTAAACACTGAAATATTGTAAAGTTTAAAAACACATATTCATTAAACTTTGATAACAATTTAAACAACCCAAAAGTCATGTTTAGTTGCTAATACTTCGTACGTATACCTAAAAGAATATACAACATTTAACACATCCGTGAGTTAAGGCATCGATATGTATTTTGAAAATTGTACAATACTTTACACTAGAAACTAACTAATTTCTTTCTAAAAACAATAAATCGTAAAATAAGAAATATCCAGAGCACAAAACGGGGTTAATTCAATTCGCTCGAGCCAATTAAATATTTCTCACCCGCGGAGCTGTCCCGAATTAACCTAATTAAGTCATTCGTTTGAGCGTGAACTTTTTAATTCGAGCCGGCCGCTGTCGGGGGGATGTAAATAAGGGAAGTTGCACACACACACACACACACACACGTACACTAACGAACGTACACAGGTGCACGCCACTGGTGTGTTCGTTCGACAATTGCTATTCCAGCAATTAAACGTCGAGCCAACTTGGAAAATTAGTTTCCACGGACAAAAGGAAATTAACTGGGATCACCAATTTGAATTTGTGTAGTCGGTACAGTTTAATTTTTACGGATAGTTTTATTAAGAATGCAAAATTTTCTCATTCTAATTATAAGTATAAATTAACTTACATTCAGAGAGTTTTATGTAACACTGAACATTTTCATAACGAGAATTTTTTAAGTATACATAAGCATACGTTGTGCATGCTCCGACGCTCGGTTTATTAAAAGATTTGAAGCTTTAATCGAGTGTTTTCCACTCCCAGGCTAAGCAGGAAGTAAAATTTCAAGTTTAGAAAAGCCTGAAAATTTGGTTTAGTCGCGTAGCGCGAAGCGCGGAGCGGCCAAACCAAATTTTCAGGCTTTTCTAAACTCGAAATTTTACTTCATGCGCCACCGGTATAAAACACTGATGCAATGTAAAGTTTAGCAGTGTGTTTTAAACATTGTAGTATGTCAGTGTTTTGTACCGGTGGCGCATGAAGTAAAATTTCGAGTTTAGAAAAGCCTGAAAATTTGGTTTGGCCGCTCCGCGCTTCGCGCTACGCGACCAAACCAAATTTTCAGGCTTTTCTAAACTCGAAATTTTACTTCATGCTCAGTCTGGGAGTGGAACACACTCATATCAAGATTCAAATTGAACTCTGCTTAAAAAAAACGAGTATCTAAAGATTTACGGCATATACGCTGTAATTGGGACATGTATACTTGAAAGAAAAACTCCCTGTACAAGTTGAGGCATTAATTGCGATTGATTGGCTACAATTTTTAATAGTCATAAAGGTAACTAATTGTATTGGATGCAAATGTTCGGTGTTATATAAAACTCTCTGTATTTCATTAACTTGTAAATAAGTATGTTTTATTTAACCCTTTAAAAATAAAACATACCTGTCTATAAGTAAAGGAAACAAGTTAACTTAAATTCATAATTAGAATAACGATACAAATAAAAAGTAAAGTAAGGAATAGCAGTCTTTTTTAGTGTAATAATCATTTCACGTAAACTCAAAAACATATTGTTATATTTTTTATTTTAATATTTTTATTTTTTGTATCTGTAGTAATAACATTTATTTAATTTTGTGTGTCTGTTGTCCATTATATCAATTGTATTTAAATTAAATAAAGAAAGACAATGTAGTTCTTGATATTTTTAAAAGAATTTTATTTTCTAAACATGTTTCGGCAGTGCCATCTTCAGTAGAAAACTACAAAAATGTTTGTAGTTTTCTACTGAAGATGGCACTGCCGAAACATGTTTAGAAAATAAAATTCTTTTAGAAATATCAAGAACTACATTGTCTTTCTTTATTTAATTTAAATACAATTGATATAATGGACAACAGACACAAAATTAAATAAATGTTATTACTACAGATACAAAAAAATAAAAATATTAAAATAAAAAATATAACTATATGTTTTTGAGTTTACGTGAAATGATTATTACACTAAAAAAGACTGCTATTCCTTACTTCACTTTTTATTTGCATCGTTATTCTAATTATGAATTTATTCCTTTATTTAATTTATTTAATTGTTTACTATTGTAATTTAGATTTGTTTATTTTTTGTTAGAGGATATTCCGTTCAATAAATAAACTTAAACTTAGAATGAGAAATGTTAAATGATAAAAAGTGGCTGGTATAACACACTTCTTCACTTAATTGTGACTATTAAGTAAAGTAAAATAATAATAAAAATGCATTAATAATAATAATAATAACACTTGTTTGTATCAAAAATACTTGTATTATTACATATTTATAATCTCAGTTGCCTGACACTTATTTGGATGGATATGAATTTGCATTTTCAAAAGTAAAACAAATTTTAATTTCGACTTTCAGGCTGTAGTTATCTAAGAAGCGTTTAAATTGAAGATTTTAGCGAGTGTTTCCAATCCCAGATTAAGCATGAATTAAAATTTCGAGTTTAGACAAGCTTAAAAATTTGGTTTAATTGCTCCACGAAACGGAGCAACCAAACCAAATTTTCAGGCTTTTCTAAACACGAAATTTTACTTCATGCGCCAGGTGGACGAAACGCCGATTTAATGTCTTCCTTTAAAGTTCAAATACTCATAGATCAGATTAAATAAATATGTCGTGTAACTCAAATATTCATTGTATAATTCAATATCTGTTGGGGTATTAGCTCGAAAAGTAATTGTTTCAATGAATATTTGGAGAAGCTCAACGAGACTTAACATTTTTGGAGAAAGTCAATATTAATTTTAATTCGTTTATATATTTTTTTAAATAAACATGTCTTTTTAAACTTTTCAATATAACAGCCTTTTTTACGCGTGTATTAGCGTTAAAGTAGTTTCTTTTATGCAAAAATCAACATTTTTCAGTTTCGAATATACCTACAGGGACATTTTCTTTTAGGTAAACATACGCAGTGTTAGCAACTAAACATGGCTATTGTGTTATTTAATTTATTATTAATGTTTATTAAATATGTATTTTTAAATCTGTAATTTGGATTGCGTTCACTTTGTGGTACATTTTTATAACAATTAAATAAAACAACTTTGATTACCACTTTTTTTATTGGTGGTGGTTTTAAGTGGTAAAACAAAGTTAAGTGTTTCAATTAAATTGTTATATGTTTTTGAACTTTACAATATTTTAATGTTTTATAAGCCTGGCGCATGAACTAAATTCCAAGTTTAGAAAAGACTGAAAATTTAGTTCGATCGTGTAACGCTATTATTATATATATTATTAAATTAAAAATAAAATAATTAAATATCTAGGCTGGAAGATCTATGGTCGATAGCCATTTTATAGAATCAATTTTAATTTCTGTATACAATTCATAATCTAAACAAAATAAATTCAAATTCAAAACTATTTGAATTCGAGAAAATAAGCTTACGCTTCTTATAGTTTGCACACTTTAAACATAATATATAAAATTACGTTTGCACGGGAAGTAGTTGTTTCAATGGATATTTATCGTCTTAAATTGTCTTATTAATTAAGACACTGTTTGCATTTTCACGAATAGTTTTTTCGTAATTTTATATATTATTAAATTCATAATCTATTTGTATTTATAAATATTATGAAAATTCTATAAATAAAGATGTTATATATATTAAATATCTAATACAAAATCTTATCCAAAGATTAAGTGCTTATTCTTTAGAAATGTTATCTGTTGGAAAATCCATACGTGGGTAAGTTGCACGTGGTTCAAGTAATAATAAATCTTGCGAAGAAAAAAATAATGGATTGTTCCATCTATTAACGAAGATAATTTTGTAGATAAACGTTATTAAAAAAATTAATGATCTGCTGCCGCTGCGCTTCCAAACTCCCCTAAGCTCGAGCTTTATGAATGATCCGCTATAAATATCTGAATCCCCTTTCATAATTTAGATGCAATCTTGACAAACTGCAATGCTGCTGCGTAACAAATATCCTTCCCCACTATCATGAGAATGTTAGTATACTCAATTTATCATCCCACTTTTATCTCGTTTAACAAGTTTTAATAATACGTGGTTATCTTTAGTAAATTAAAGTTTGGCTGATTGAAAAATAAAATTTTATTTCCTTTTATTAAATTACACTTATGCTCTGTTTTACCAACTTGAGTTAAATTTTATTTAAAGATGATATGTATTTGTCGATTAGAATAGACATTTTATTGTCATTAAAGGGGTGTAAGTGCCTAATACGTTTATATATATATATATATATATATATATAATCTTTATTAAAGATCAGTACAAGATAATTGTTTACAATGTGGAATGAAATGTATACATCTTAAAATTTGATCTTGCTCTTTGAAGGGCTATCGACCAGAGGTCTTTCAGCCCGTAATCTGCTGACATTGATGTTTTAGTTTATGTTATTGATGAGATGAGATGTACTGATAGATGGTATTTGCTGGATGCTTGAATTTAGGATTTTGATTAGGATTGCGGGAAAGGCATAGGTGATTTAGGGTGTCTACGATGTGTGGGTTGGTGGCGAATTTTGTAATTAGATGTGTGATGCGTTCTTCAATTGGTATTAACTGGGTACGTTGATATAGGAGGGCATTAGAAAGGTTATGGAGTGGATTATCTGGATGCCTAATTTTTGTTAATATTCTAAGAGCTGATCGTTCACCTACTTGTATATTTTTCAAGGATGTTTTTATTAAATTCAAATTCTAAACTTCAAGCTATATTAAAACCAACCGAACAAAATAGCTGTGTAGTTAGGTGGAGCTTAAAAAAATATGTTCGGTAGCTGTACCTAAAAAAAATAAACCTTTATTGGCATTAATACTAAACCATATCTCTAAATAAATTCAATACAATACAAAATAAATTTATTTTTTTGTACCTATCAATGAAAGCTCATATATATTTTTCTAATTATTAAAATAACCCTTCACATTGCATGTAATCCAATTTTTAAAAGATCTTACACCCATTTGCTTTGATAAAAGTTCATATTCGTGATAATAGCGAAGTGTTATAATTTAATAAAAGTATGTATTAAATAATCGCTTCCACAATAAACCACACAAACTTAATTCAGTAAGTTAGTAAACCTGTATTACTTACTCAATAGTAGAAGGGTTTAGCAAACAAAATTATTATAATAATAGAAGAATGCGAGAACAGCGTTTAATGTCAGAACCCGGCGCATTCACCATTCAATCATTAATTTCAGCAGTTTATTCCGTTATTTTTTTTGAATAAATTATAAATAATATAGTTTAAAATTGGTAAAATAATAATTCAGACTAAATTTATAGATAACCCCTGTATATTTAATTATGTAATATTATTTGATTGAAACAATAGTATATAATTACTTTATATCAATAGTCATTAATTCTCGTTATTATTTTTAGAAAATTTACATTTAGTATTTTCACAAAAACGGATATTATTTTTCGTTTTGATTTTTTATTTCCGGCTTATTCATTTTTATATTGATAATGAAGGTTTAAATTAAACTACACTTGGTTTGTTTCACAATTTTTTACTTTACTATTTACTCGACTAGTTTCGCGTTTTACAGCATTATCAGGAGTGAATTATTTATTTTGTTGGTTAGTTGTGTTAATAAAATAGACCACCTGCTGTGGAGTGAAACTATGGAGCTTAGTTCTGTGCATATTTATCTTTTTTTCCCAGACATTTACGGCCGCAATAAGGAGCCAGTGACGTTCCATTGGTATTTACTGGCTCACGTTTAAGCGCCGAGATAGGTATTTATGGACCTGTTATTAAAACTACGGGTAATCTGAATTTAGAGTCGACTTATGTTTGAATTTCTGTTCATACTTAAAAATACCAACGCTAAGTCTATTTTCTGATTAAAATTCTAAATACTCGATATAATCAGCTGTAATATAACAAGCTCGAAAGGCGAGTTAAATGTGCAGCTCTGGTTTGACGAATAAATATTATCGATTATTAATCATACCACGAGTTATACTCATTTCTGTCTTGGAAACCTCACCCTATCGCCCGGTTGACTATTTTAATTATCGACTGCTAGATTTGACAAATAATTTTCGTAGCAACGACCTAAACAAGGTGATAGGATTCTATCACCGCTGTGATGACATGTATCTATGGAAATAACCGATTCTGATTGGAGGGAAAGTTACTTACACCCCTTTGCTTCTAAGTACCTCAGTTCATTTTCTTTGCAAAAAAAAACTTTAAGTTTAATTCAAAAGAATAATCGAAAGAATATATATTATTAAGACGTGTTTTTGTTAACAGTGACAAGTAAATTGAATTTCATGCACCCGGCGCTTGCACCATTAACTATAATTAGACTAAAAAATACTGTTTTTTGTTTGTTTGGTGGAATAGATGCAAGGTGAGATAATATCTCATCCAGCACTTAAACCCCCATTTTTATTATTAGAATTTATTTCCAACAGAAATTGATTTAAAATAAAACAATTCTGGTACTGGAGAATTTCTCTAGATTAGTAAAATTATACACATATTACTTTTTTTATTTGTATCGTTAGATGTACATTTGGAGACACAAGCTGCTCATTATTAATAACAGTTTGTTGTTATTGATAATGAACACCTTGTGTCTCAAAATGTAATCTAACGATACAAATAAAAAGTGAAGTAAGGAAGGACAGTCTTTTTTAGTGTAATAATCACTTTACGTAAACTCAAAAACATACAGTTATCAACTTTAATTTATTATCGAAGATGGCTGTGGCACTTGATTTTTGAAAATCCATTGTTACTTAAATAAAAACACTTAATAATTTTTATGTATATTTTGTTCTAAAATGACTTCTCTAAATCCTTTTCGAGAGAAGATATTTTTCGTGTCATTTTACTTTGCTGCTGAATAAAACTGTTTTAGAAAGAAAACAACATGACATTTGAATACATGTAATTTAATCCTTGTTTTTAAGTGAATCCATCCGGGTTCAGGGATGTATGTTTGTCAATATGTTGTGCCATTACGTAATAGGTATAAATGTTATATTCTTTATTAATAATTAGAAATTAGGATTGGTTAAAATACAAACAGGGAATTTTTCTTTTTTTTTGAATACATACATACATACATGTAATTTAATCCTTGTTTTTAAGTGAATCCATCCGGGTTCAGGGATGTATGTTTGTTAATATGTTGTGCCATTACGTAATAGGTATAAATGTTATATTCTTTATTAATAATTAAAAATTAGGATTGATTAAAATACATACAGGGAATTTTTCTTTTAAGCATAGATACCTTGTTGTGTACTCTGTAATTTTTCAAGCATTCGTTGCTTTCTGAAATGCGTTCAATTAGAAGGGGATTTAGTTAAGTCTTTACTAATACAAGAAAAAAAAAACGGTTTTTATGGCCTTCATTGTTTTAAGCATAAGCCAACGATTATATAGAGGGAATTTTTTTGTAAGTCTGTAAATGTTGAAGCATTCGTTGTTTTTATAAAAATTTAAAATTTGAAGCTAAAAAAGAGTGTTATCCACTTCCAGGTTAAGCATGAAGTAAAATTTCGAGTTTAGAAAAGCCTGAAAATTTGGTTTGGTCGCGTAGCGCGAAGCGCGGAGCGGCCAAACCAAATTTTCAGGCTTTTCTAAACTCGAAATTTTACTTCATGCGCCACGCGTATAAAACACTGATTTCATGTGAAATTCAAAATATACTTAGAACAGTTTTACGTTTACACAATTTTTCATCGATTAATTGCATTAGTGTTTAAATATACTGCAAAAACAGTGTGCTAACGTAGTATATTGTAACCTTCGCGTTAAATCAGTGTTTTAGACGCGTGGCGCATGAAGTAAAATTTCGAGTTTAGAAAAGCCTGAAAATTTGGTTTGGCCGCTCCGCGCTTCGCGCTACGCGACCAAACCAAATTTTCAGGCTTTTCTAAACTCGAAATTTTACTTCATGCTTAACCTGGATGTGGACAACACTCTTTTTTAGCTTCAAATTTTACATTTTTATAAAAACAACGAATGCTTCAACATTTACAGACTTACAAAAAAATTCCATCTATATAATTTCGAGTTTAGAAAAGCCTGAAAATTTGGTTTGGTCGCGTAGCGCGAAGCGCGGAGCGGCCAAACCAAATTTTCAGGCTTTTCTAAACTCGAAATTTTACTTCATGCGCCACGCGTATATAACACTGATTTCATGTGAAATTCAAAATATACTTAGAACAGTTTTACGTTTACACAATTTTTCATCGATTAATTGCATTAGTGTTTAAATATACTGCAAAAACAGTGTGCTAACGTAGTATATTGTAACCTTCGCGTTAAATCAGTGTTTTAGACGCGTGGCGCATGAAGTAAAATTTCGAGTTTAGAAAAGCCTAAAAATTTGGTTTGGTCGCTCCGCGCTTCGCGCTATGCGACCAAACCAAATTTTTAGGCTTTTCTAAACTCGAAATTTTACTTCATGCTTAATCTGGGAGTGGACAGCACTCGTTTTAAGCTTCAATAATTAGGATTGGTTAAAATACATACAGGGAATTTTTCGTTTAAGCATACATACTTTGATGTGTACTGTGTAATTTTTCTGAAATTCGTTCAATTAGAAGAAGGGGATTTAATTAAGTCTTTAATAATAAAAGAAAAAAAAAGATTTTTTTATGGCCTTCATTGTTTTGAGCATAAGCTAACGATTATATACAGAGATTTTTTTTGTAGGTGTACATATCTTGATGCATACTCTGTACATGTTCAAGCATTCGTTGTTTTTATAAAAATTAACAATTTGAAGGTTAAAACGAGTGTTGTCCACTCCCAGGTTAAGCATGAAGTAAAATTTCGAGTTTAGAAAAGCCTGAAAATTTGGTTTGGTCGCGTAGCGCGAAGCGCGGAGCGACCAAACCAAATTTTCAGGCTTTTCTAAACTCGAAATTTTACTTCATGCGCCACGCGTATAAAACACTGATTTCATGTGAAATTCAAAATATACTTAGAACAGTTTTACGTTTACACAATCTTCCATCGATTAATTGCATTAGTGTTTAAATATACTGCAAAAACAGTGTGCTAACGTAGTATATTGTAACCTTCGCGTTAAATCAGTGTATTAGACGCGTGGCGCATGAATTAAAATTTCGAGTTTAGAAAAGCCTAAAAATTTGGTTTGGTCGCTCCGCGCTTCGCGCTATGCGACCAAACCAAATTTTCAGGCTTTTCTAAACTCGAAATTTTACTTCATGCTTAATCTGGGAGTGGACAGCACTCGTTTTAAGCTTCAATAATTAGGATTGGTTAAAATACATACAGGGAATTTTTCGTTTAAGCATACATACTTTGATGTGTACTGTGTAATTTTTCTGAAATTCGTTCAATTAGAAGAAGGGGATTTAATTAAGTCTTTAATAATAAAAGAAAAAAAAAAGATTTTTTATGGCCTTCATTGTTTTGAGCATAAGCCAACGATTATATACAGAGATTTTTTTTGTAGGTGTACATATCTTGATGCATACTCTGTACATGTTCAAGCATTCGTTGTTTTTATAAAAATTAACAATTTGAAGGTTAAAACGAGTGTTGTCCACTCCCAGGTTAAGCATGAAGTAAAATTTCGAGTTTAGAAAAGCCTGAAAATTTGGTTTGGTCGCGTAGCGCGAAGCGCGGAGCGACCAAACCAAATTTTCAGGCTTTTCTAAACTCGAAATTTTACTTCATGCGCCATGCGTATAAAACACTGATTTCAAGTGAAATTTAAAACTTTACTTGCTACAGTTTAACATTTACACAATGTTTCATCGATTAGTTGCATTAATGTTTGTATACTGCAAAAACAATATGCTAAAGTAGTATATTTTAAACTTTACGTTAAATCAGTGTTTTAGACGCGTGGCGCATGAAGTAAAATTTCGAGTTTAGAAAAGCCTGAAAATTTGGTTTGGTCGCTCCGCGCTTCGCGCTACGCGACCAAACCAAATTTTCAGGCTTTTCTAAACTCGAAATTTTACTTCATGCTTAACCTGGGAGTGGACAACACTCGTTTTAAGCTTCAAATTCTAAATATTTTAAAAACAACGAATGCTTGAATAATTGAAGAGTATGCACCGGGATAAGTACACTTACACAAAAATTCCCTGTATATAATCGTTGGCTTATGCTCAACATAATGAAGGCCATAAAAAATCGTTTTTTTTTTCTTGTATTAATAAAGACTTAACTAAATCCCTTTTACATATTTGATAATCACTGCCTTCTCGACACTCTCGAGATAATTAATTAAAACTTATTCCACGAGCGGAGTAATTACAAGAGCTTTGAGCAGCCATTAAACGCGATTTAAGACGCCCCCGGTTTTCCTTAATACTCGTCCTCATGACACGTGCGTGAATCCTTGCGGTCTCATAAATCAAGATGCTGAGACTTAGTTCACTGACCTGCTTTTTAAAGCCGCAAAAAGCCTTACTTACTAACCCGCTTTCATTCCAAACATATTATAGCTCTCAGTGAAAAAAGTGAAAACTATACGTGAAGCGTTTAGATTGTTATCCTTCTGTCATCCAATATTTATTAATTAAGATAAAAATAGTGTATTTTTAAAATACTTATTTAGACATCTAAGATTTAATAATTATTGTAGTAATCTCTTTCTTCACAAATTAATTTTATTCACTAAATGTACATTTCGAACACAACACATAGTGTTGATCTCAATAGTATTACAATTGACAAATTGAGAATGAACACATAGTGTTCGAAATGCACATTTAGTGAATAAAACTAATTTGTGAAGAAAGAGATTACTACAATTATTATTAAAAAACACTTCACGTAACTAAAAGAAGAATATCTAAGATTTATTTGTTTATTTTTATTTATTTAATTGCTCAATTAACTTACGAGTCGCCCAGATGCAAAAGCAGCATACACCTTTTTTTGATCATTATATTCCTGAATTCTTCTCATCTCAGGCTAGAATTTTAAAAATAAATTAACGTAAACTTTCAAAAATGAAGTTTCTAACATCCTGTCGAATACCAATTTGCTATATATCTCGGTTGCAAAAGTTCACATAGGTTTTCAGTTGCAAAACTTAGTTTTACATAATTGTTCTTGTCCCCATTCGATACAACGCTCATTCAACACTTCAATTTGGATCTCATTAATCACTTGATGAAACATGTTTACAATATTGATAAATTAATAAAAGTCACTGGGTTTGTTTTACTACTATTTTTTATTCTCTCCGACTAGTTTCGACTTATTGTCATTCTCAAGAAATAATTACTCCTTGAGAATGACGATAAGTCGAAACTAGTCGGAGGGAATAAAAAATAGTAGTGGAACAAACCAAGTGACTTTTATTTAATTATCAACATTCAACACTATTTAAATTTATTTAAAAGACGCTGCAAAATCAGTTTTTGTCATAAAGCCAACATTTTATCAAAATACCTATGACTGGATAAATTCAAATTCAAAACTATTTCAATTCGAGAAAATAAGCTTACGCTTCTTATAGTTTGCACACTTTAAACATAATATATAAAATTACGAAAAAACTATTCGTAAAAATGCAAACGATGTCTTAATTAATAAGACAACTCAAGACGATAAATATCCATTGAAACAACTACTTCCCGTACAAATACACCTCCGGATATATAGATGGCCTAATACATTAGTTTTAATCCAACTCCTTTCACTTCTAATTTGTTGCTATCTCTCCTTTCATTTTAAATTTGTATTGTTAGTGGGTTTGAAGAGAATTTGACCTAAACGTTACATATACTTTAATAGCGTTGTAACAAATCAAATTAAATAAGATTTTAAATATTTCATTGTATAATTCAATATCCGGAGGTGTATTTGCACGGGAAGTAGTTGTTTCAATGGATATTTATCGTCTTAAGTTGTCTTATTAATTAAGACATCGTTTGCATTTTCACGAATAGTTTTTTCGTAATTTTATATATTACCTATGACTGATTTTGCATCTAGGCGACTCATATAATAAACTAACGCAAGCAGTAATGCAGTAATATCAAAAGAAAAGAGAAGAGATAAACAAATAAATTCAATGATACAAGATACATTTAAACATTTTCTTGATCTCCATGAAAGACTTTTTCTTTCATAGAAGTCATGACCGTTAGGACATTCATCTTATTTAAATATTTCAATTAAACATTGTGCATTCCTAAAATATTCAGCTTGCGTTTGTGTTACATTTTTTATAAATTTGTAGAATGAGTTCGAAATAAATACCTGATTAAACTTTATAAATTCCCGATCATATTAATTTAGTTAAGATTTTTATATTGAACTCATTAATCAACATTAAATATAATTCATTATAAGAGCAATATTTTTATTTCTCTTTATAAGATAAAATCATTCGGAAGTAGAAGATTAAGTTACAAACCTGTCTTTATCCATGAAAGTTGTATTTTTGTGTTTGAATTAAAAAAAAAGGATACATTCTGAGAGAGCCACATTTGCTTCCAATGGCGAGAAGCTTCTGGATCGGATCGAAGGCGATCGCCGTTGGTTGGAACGGAAAGCCATGCCGAAATGTCTGAAAGTAAAAAAATAAACAGGTTAAAATACTGTAAAAATGTTTAATTTGGTTAGCCTTCATTTTGTGGTACATTTTCAAAACAATTTATTTAAAACACTTAACTTTGTTTTAACACTTTTATTTTACTTTTCAGTTTCGACTACAAGCTAGTCATTATCAAACTTAGTTTGATAATGACTAGCTTTTAGTCGAAACTATAGTCACTGACAAGTAAAATAAAAATGGTAAAACAAAGTAAAATGTTTTAATTAAACTTTAAAAACGTATACAAATGTAATATTTTTATTTGTAAAAATGTATCTATTATTATTAACATTAAAAATCGTACATACAAAATATTTCATTCCGTGAGATATAATAAGTATTAAAATAAGGATTGTAATTAAATTAAAGATGTTTTGATGTGTTTTTGAACTTCAGTTTAAATTAGCGTTTTATACGCGTGGCGTGTAGTAAAATTTCAAGTTTAAAAAAGCCTGAAAATTTGGTGGCGGAGCGACCAACTTTCTACACAAGGTGGCCATAAAATGAATGAACAGCTTTACGTGGCGCGATTTGGTTATCAATTTTGAGTACATACAAATTAGTAATAATTAAAAAAAAAGATATAATAAAAAAATTTAAAAATAAAAACTATAAAAAATTAACTGTATGATTATTCAGTAAGCCTCAGGAAGCCATTCATTAAAAAAATATATGAGTAGAATTTATGTTTACTATTTTGTATAAAATTATTGCCATTAACAATCGACTAAACAATACATAACTATTAGATATATTAAAAAATGTATATATTAAAAATTAAAATATAGATATATTAATAAAGTTGAAATATAAAAACTAAACAAACAAAACTGTATGTAGGGCAGAAAGACCTTTGGTCGATAGCCTGGACAGACTAACACTAACAGGTATGATATTTATATACATTTTTGAAACGTATATTGTATTGTCTGAATAAAGATGTTTGTATATAACTGTAGTAAGTCTCATAAAAAAATAAAAACTAAACAAACATAACTGTATGTAGGGCAGAAAGATCTTTGGTCGATAGCCCGGACAGACTAACACTAATAGGTATGATATTTATATACATTTTTGAAACGTATATTGTATTGTCTGAATAAAGATGTTTGTATATAACTGTAGTAAGTCTCATAAAAAAATAAAAACTAAACAAACATAACTGTATGTAGGACAGAAAGACCTTTGGTCGATAGCCCGGACAGACTAACATTAACAGGTATGATATTTATATACATTTTTGAAACGTATATTGTATTGTCTGAATAAAGATGTTGTATATAACTGTAGTAAGTCTCAAAAATATGTGAGTAGAATTTATGTTTAACACCTCGTATAAAATGATTGCCATTAAGAATCTACTAAATATTACACAAATATTTGTAATGTAAAGCTGATTTAACGAATGAAGCACTAATAACCTTTCTTCACACTTTTATTTGAATTACCAAATGTACATTTCGGACACAAAGTGGCCATTATCAATGGAATAACACTAACAGAGTGTTAATCCATTGATAATGGTCACTTTGTGTCCGAAATGTACATTTGGTAATTCAAATAAAAGTGTGAAGAAAGGTTATTAGTGCTTCATTCGTTAAATTAATTTGATCTTCACGTAACTCACAATCAATTTATGCAAAGCTGGTTGTTTATAGATATGATTTTAATCAAAACATTTTAAAAATATTGCTGATTTCTTGTGACATATTTAGAATTTCAATCAATAGCGTCCTGAGAGCCTTTATGAAGAACCGTACAATATTTTGTTAGTTTGGATTTTCTACTCAAAATTAATTAACGAATGAAGTTACCAAAAAAATTTTACTCATTTTCTGGCCAACTTGTATGTATGCAATTTCCTTTCATTAGCAGGAATGACTAGAAACAAACGCTTTTAAATATTACATAATCTATGCTGTACACGATTGTGCGACGCAACTTCCACTCCATTTCTTCCACTGACCGTTACTTCCACTAGTTCTTATTTCCACTAACCATCACTTCCACTAGTTCTTTTTTCCACTCCATTTCTTCCACTCCATTTCTTCCACTCCAGTTCTTCCACTTACCAATACTTCCACTACACCTTTACTTCCACTAACCACCAATTCCACCATACCTTTTTTCCAATTCAAAATAATTGTACAATTTATTCAAATTACATTATATTATTCCACATTTTATACAGTATAAGAATCACAGAGAGATATTGTGGCCTACAGCTTGTAGGTACTCCAGAATCCTATTTTCTTCGTCGAATTTACTAAATTTTTTGAAATTTCGAATTATGGAAGAACTAGTAAAAAAAAGAACAACCGATTCTCCGTGGTGGTGGGGCGCAATCATCTCAGCATGTATGCATTCCTTTTGGAAGTATTGGTAAGTGGAAGAACTGGAGTGGAAGAAATGGAGTGGAAAAAAGAACTAGTGGAAGTGATGGTTAGTGGAAATAAGAACTAGTGGAAGTAACGGTCAGTGGAAGAAATGGAGTGAAAGTAAAGGTGTAGTGGAAGTATTGGTAAGTGGAAGAAATGGAGTGGAAGAAATGGAGTGGAAGAACTGTCCCCCTACGGCTGTACACAAATGTACAAACATACCCCAACGCACTAAAGCAAGTTTATTTCCAAGAAATTTAATACAACTTGAAAATAAGTCTGTCTTCTCTAATAAAACATAAACGTTGACAAATTTGTGCAACGCGATGTAATTTGCGGAATAAAAAATTGCATCCCTTGAGAATTTCTGCAAACTGCGTCGGTGGATAGATTATACAACATTCATAATCCGAAATAAGCCCGTTCGTTTTGCCACAAATCACGTTCCGCCGCTCAAATCGATAGAATACGGATTCTAAGAGATTTAGTTGAATGTTTGTGCAGACAAATTACGCAACATTAATCTTGAATGCACTTTACGGAAATATTTACTTGAAATTTTAAACGGGCATTCTCTAGTTTCTCTTACAAACAAGACGTTAATACCACAAAGAACATGAACTCTGCACTAAAAGAATATTATTACGAGCACACTTTGAAAGAGAAAAGGTAAATTTGCGCATTTAGTTCGTTTGAGCATCAAAGATAAAGGGGTATAAATGTTTGAAGCGCTTTTATTTTGAAAAATATTTCTGTGTATGGGAGGTTAACTAAACCATGTTATATTTTAAAATTGGATTTGTGTTCAGTTCAGCATTGGATGGCATTAGCTATCGATATCCATTAAAAGTTATATTTTATTTAAAATAGGTTTTGTTATACTGTTGGAATCAGGATTTTTTGGGTCCGTCAACATGAACTCTGCACTAAATGAATATTATTACGAGCACAATTTGAAAGAGAAAAGGTAAATTTGCGCATTTAGTTCGTTTGATCATCAAAGATAAAGGGGTATAAATGTTTTAAGCGCTGCAGTAAATTGCACCGCAATAATTCAAACTTGCACCAACAAGGGGAAAAAGTTACAACGGTTTGAAATTTAGGGGGGGGCTAAAATAACGCTAGGGTTAAGATAATGCAATTTTACCCTATATTTGTACGATTTCTTTATTTGAAAATGTAAGCTGTACCAAACAAAAACGTATTTATTTAGAAATTGCTTTCTTAATATTTGCAAAAATCGAAATAAAATGTGGTAAAATTGCATTTTCTCTACCCCTCGTAATTTGCACTGCAAAACTGAGAAATACAACATTTTTGGCTTAATTTCTTGCAAGTTGCACCTCACTGAAACGTATTCATTTCTAAATAGTTTTCTTTATTTTTGAAAAAATCGTCAAAATAGGGTAAAATTGCTTTTCTCCAACCCCGCGTAAATTGCACTGGAGATACGTATTCTAAAGTCAGATTATTTTCTTTAAATATTTAGACATTCGTTATTTTTAAAAGAGTTTAATTTGAAATTTTAAACGAGTGTTTTCCACTCCCACACTAAGCATGAAGTAAAATTTCGAGTTTAGAAAAGCCCCGTGAAAATTTTCTGGGCTTTTCTAAACTCGAAATTTTACTTCATGCGCCACGCGTATAAAACACTAAAATACTGTGAAATTTATGTATATTTAAACCTCATTTAAAATTAGTGTTTTATACGCGTGGCGCATGAAATAAAATTTCGAGTTTAGAAAAGCCCAGAAAATTTGTCTCGGGTCGATACGCGACCCGAGACAAATTTTCACGGGGCTTTTCTAAACTCGAAATTTTACTTCATGCTTAGTCTGGGAGTGGAAAACACTCGTTAGAAACTTCAAATTAATTTATTTTTAAACGAACGAATATCCAGATTTAAAGAAAAGAAGCTGAATTTAGAAAACGTATACTTTAAAAAAAAACTTTCTGTACATATATGTCTGCATTAGCTGTAACTTTTCCGATGATCGTTTGTTTTTTTAAAATAGTCTAATTTAAAGTCCTATATGAGTGTTTTCCACTCCCAGACTAAGCATGAAGTAAAATTTCGAGTTTAGAAAAGCCCTGTGAAAATTTGTCGAGGGTCGCGCAGCGACCCGAGACAAATTTTCTGGGCTTTTCTAAACTCGAAATTTTACTTCATGCGCCACGCATATTAAGCACTAAAATATTGTGAAATTTATGTATATTTGAACCTCACTTAAAATCAGTGTTTTATACGCGTGGCGCATGAAGTAAAATTTCGAGTTTAGAAAAGCCCAGAAAATTTATCTCGGGTCGCTGCGCGACCCTCGACAAATTTTCACGGGGCTTTTCTAAACTCGAAATTTTACTTCATGCTTAGTCTGGGAGTGGAAAACACTCGTTAGAAGCTTAAAATTAATTGTTTTTTAAAACAACGAATATCTAGATTTTAAGTAAAGAGCAGAATTTAAAAAACGTATACTTTAAAAAAAAAAAACTCTCTGTACATACATGTATGCATGAGCTGTAACTTTTCCGATGATCGTTTGTTTTTTTAAAATAGTTTAATTTGAAGTTTTAAACGAGTGTTTTCCACTCCCAGACTAAGCATGAAGTAAAATTTCGAGTTTAGAAAAGCCCTGTGAAAATTTGTCGAGGGTCGCGCAGCGACCCGAGACAAATTTTCTGGGCTTTTCTAAACTCGAAATTTTATTTCATGTGCCACGCATATTAAGCACTAAAATATTGTGAAATTTATGTATATTTGAACCTCACTTAAAATCAGTGTTTTATACGCGTGGCGCATGAAGTAAAATTTCGAGTTTAGAAAAGCCCAGAAAATTTGTCTCGGGTCGCTGCGCGTCCCTCGACAAATTTTCACGGGGCTTTTCTAAACTCGAAATTTTACTTCATGCTTAGTCTGGGAGTGGAAAACACTCGTTAGAAGCTTCAAATTGATGTTTTTTTTTTAAAACAACGAATATCTAGATTTAAAGGAAAGAATCTGAATTTAGAGAACGTATACTTTAAAAAAAAAACTATCTGTACATACAAGTATGCATGAGCTGTAACTTTTCCGATGATCGTTTGTTTTTTTTTAAATAGTTTAATTTGAAGTCCTATACGAGTGTTTTCCACTCCCAGACTAAGCATGTAGTAAAATTTCGAGTTTAGAAAAGCCCCGTGAAAATTTGTCGAGGGTCGCGCAGCGACCCGAGACAAATTTTCTGGGCTTTTCTAAACTCGAAATTTTACTTCATGCGCCACGCGTATAAAATACTAAAATATTGTGAAATTTATGTATACTTAAACCTCACTTAAAATCAGTGTTTTCTACGCGTGGCGCATGAAGTAAAATTTCGAGTTTAGAAAAGCCCAGAAAATTTGTCTCGGGTCGCTGCGCGACCCTCGACAAATTTTCACGGGGCTTTTCTAAACTCGAAATTTTACTGCATGCTTAGTCTGGGAGTGGAATACACTCGTTTAAAGCTTCATGTCAGAAAATGTACAGCTTATGCACATGTTTACCTAAAAGAGCGTCATTTTAGCTTCCCTAAATTTCAAACCGTTATAACTTCTTGGCGTTGCTGGTGCAACTTTTAATTTTTGCGGTGCAACCTAGTGTGCAACTTAAGGCCTTTTTGAAAAGGGGGATCAAGTTAACAGAACCGGATTTCTTACTCTATCGAGAGGTAAATAGCACTGTAAAATGTCAGAAATGTGATTTGGCGTAAATTATCTTGCACATACAGTATTGTAGAAACAGTTTTTAAATGCAGTGTTGCATTTCTACACTTCCGGATGGCACTCTTAATAAATATACATATTCAATTAATTTTACACTGTTTTATTTATATTAAAGTAAAGATGAACTTTCAATATTTATGAGCCTCATTAATTTTTATTTTAAATATTAAGGAATTGATAAAATTAATAAGATTATAAAGAGTATGAGTTAAGTGTAGTGCAACAAGCATTCACTATAGTATGAGTTAGGTTTGTCAATTGAGAGAGCATTTATCTGTAACTTAGTATATGTACTGACTCATTTTTATCTCGTGCGTTATTGCAATAACAAACTATAGTAAAGGTTATTATTATTTTAAGGTAAGGTAAGGACGTTGGAGAAGTTAGGGAGGGAGAGGGAAAATGGGGAGGGTAGAAGAGAGGGAATTTAGTTTTAGAATAAAATGTAAAGTTTTGTTTGTAATGAAGAATGCCAATAAAGATCATTTTTTATTTTACAAAAAAAAAATGCTTTTTTTGTTTTTGGCTTTTGCCTGGCCTTGGGAACTTGCCCATTAGCCAACATCATTTATATATTTATTTGTATTTGTATTAATTGTTAACATTACAATTTGTAGTATGGTATTATTTCATACGGACAAACACTAACATTCATACCACACCCAGGGTCACAACGAGAAATTATTATTTTTAAACAAAGTCTCGCCGTGCACGGGAATCGAACTCGAATTGTAGCTCGCCGAGCGATACAGCCCGGCGACGTTACCGCTCGGCCACCACCTGCCCTAAAAAAAATGCTTTGAAATAAATATTTCATCCTTTATTTGTACATGTCCAAAAATATCATTCAAGGACATTTCATGTTAAAATTATATAAAAGCACGCATTTCTATGTGCGTGAAATTTTACGCAAATACACGTACCCATGCAAAATATGAGAATTAAAACAAAATGTTCACTCTGCGTATACGAACGTATATCTTTTAGCGCTAAAGCCGCGGGCGAATTTAAAACGCCATTTCGCATTAATTATTTCGCAAATAAGTACACCAAAAAATATGGATATGTACGGGACTCGTTCCAATTTCGCACTCGTCGTTAATTTAACGCTCGACAACGTTTAATTTCACAGCAAATCGCGCCGAGAACTTCGCACACTCCGTCATTGAATACATTTACATAGGATTTTAATTTTACAAAAAAAAAACGTGGTTTAATCTACAAAATGTGACCACAGTTGTATTCTAATACAACTGTGGTTATTAAGTTTTTCTTCTATAACTGAATAATTTTGTTGAATTTATGTTAATATCAAAGATTTTATTTTTCTAATAATTTAGTATTTAATTGATGAGGCGGATATATGATGAAACTCTATAATACTATTTGAAATAAAACAACACAGTTGGGAGGGTTTCACTTTTATTGTTGAACACTTCTTTACAAATAATTTAGTTAATCAAGGAGACCTCATGTAAAAACCCTCGTTCAAAATAAATTATTAACTGTAACGAATTTTTCGTGTATTTAAAGATTTTTTACGTTAAAACTATTATATTTTAGTTTTGTTTATACATTAATTTTGGTTATACTTAGTAACGTAATGAGTATGATGTGTTACTATATACAACTAATTGTGTTAATTTCAATTGTAAAAAAGGTGAATTCCGTAAATAAAGAATAATAATAATAATATTGTGATTTAGCGGGAAATTATTGGTAAATCGGTTTTAATTCACAAATTTACTGAATTAATAAAAAAAAAAATCGGTAAATTCATTATCTCTATTTCAAATAATAACTATTAAAAAAGGTTTTTTATTCAAATTTACTCGGTTTGTTTTACTAATAAAAATCAGGAAGAATTGAGAAAAATTTGAAAATATTAAAAATCTGATGAACATTTTATGAATTGACGAAAATCTCGAAATATTAAAAATCTAAAAATATCGAAAACCTTACGAAAATTTGTATGTTAAAAATTTTATAGTTTGACGAAAATCTCATTATATTGAAAATCTCACTAAAATTTTATAAATTGAAAATCTCGAACTATTGAAAATCTTAAGAACATCTCTAAATATTGAAAAACTCACGAAAAATTTATGAATTAATGTAAATTTTGAAATACCGAAATTCCGACAAAAATCTCGAAATATTGAAAATCCCAATAAAATTTTATAAATCGACAAAAAATTAAAATCTTACGAAAATCTTTATAACATTTTTATAAATTGATGAAAATCTCAAAATATTGATCTTATGACATTTTTCTAAAATGACAAAACGAGTGTTTTCCACTCCCAGACTAAGCATGAAGTAAAATTTCGAGTTTAGAAAAGCCCCGCGTAGAAAATTTGTCGAGGGTCGCGCAGCGACCCGAGACAAATTTTCACGGTGCTTTTCTAAACTCGAAATTTTACTTCATGCGCCCCGCGTATAAAACACTGATTTCAAATGAGGTTCAAATATACATAAATTTCACAGTATTTTAGTGTTTTATACGCGTGGCGCATGCAGTAAAATTTCGAGTTTAGAAAAGCCCAGAAAATTTGTCTCGGGTCGCTGCGCGACCCTCGACAAATTTTCACGGGGCTTTTCTAAACTCGAAATTTTACTTCATGCTTAGTCTGGGAGTGGAAAACACTCGTTTAAGACTTCAAATTAAACTATTTTAAAAAAACAAACAATCATCGGAAAAGTTACAGCTCATGCATATATGTATGTACAGAGAGTTTTTCTTTAAATATACATTTTCTAAATTCAGCTTCTTTTCTTTAAATCTTTAGATATTCGTTGTTTTTTTAAAAAGAGTTCAATTTGAAGCTTCTAACGAGTGTTTTCAACTCCCAGACGAAGCATGAAGTAAAATTTCGAGTTTAGAAAAGCCCTGTGAAAATTTGTCGAGGGTCGCGCATTTTCCAATGCTCGGTTTATTAAATGAATTCAATTTAAAGCTTTAAGCGAGTGTTTTCCACTCCCAGGCTAAGCATGAAGTAAAATTGCGAGTTTAGAAAAGCCCTGTGAAAATTTGTCGAGGGTCGCGCATTTTCCGATGCTCGGTTTATTAAATGAATTCAATTTAAAGCTTTAAGCGAGTGTTTTCCACTCCCAGGCTAAGCATGAAGTAAAATTTCGAGTTTAGAAAAGCCTGAAAATTTGGTTTGGTCGCGTAGCGCGAAGCGCGGAGCGGCCAAACCAAATTTTCAGGCTTTTCTAAACTCGAAATTTTACTTCATGCGCCACCGGTACAAAACGCTGATTTATTGTTAAGTTTAGCGGTGTGTTTTAAACTTCGTAATATGTCAGTGTTTTGTACCGGTGGCGCATGAAGTAAAATTTCGAGTTTAGAAAAGCCCAGAAAATTTGTCTCGGGTCGCTGCGCGACCCTCGACAAATTTTCACGGGGCTTTTCTAAACTCGAAATTTTACTTCATGCTTAGTCTGGGAGTGGAAAACACTCGTTTAAGACTTCAAATTAAACTATTTAAAAAAAACAAACAATCATCGGAAAAGTATCACTCATGCATATATGTATGTACAGAGAGTTTTTCTTTAAATATACGTTTTCTAAATTCAGCTTCTTTTCTTTAAATCTTTAGATATTCGTTGTTTTTTTAAAAAGAGTTCAATTTGAAGCTTCTAACGAGTGTTTTCCACTCCCAGACTAAGCATGAAGTAAAATTTCGAGTTTAGAGAAGCCCTGTGAAAATTTGTCGAGGGTCGCGCAGCGACCCGAGACAAATTTTCTGGGCTTTTCTAATCTCGAAATTTTACTTCATGCGCCACGCGAATAAAACACTAAAATACTGTGAAATTTATGTATATTTGAACCTCATTTGAAATCAGTGTTTTATACGCGTGGCGCATGAAGTTAAATTTCGAGTTTAGAAAAGCCCCGTGAAAATTTGTCTCGGGTCGCTGCGCGACCCGAGACAAATTTTCTACGCGGGGCTTTTCTAAACTCGAAATTTTACTTCATGCTTAGTCTGGGAGTGGAAAACACTCGTTTTGTCAATTTAGAAAAATGTCATAAGATCAATATTTTGAGATTTTCATCAATTTATAAAAATTTTATAAAGATTTTCGTAAAATTTTAATTTTCTGGGCTTTTCTAAACTCGAAATTTTACTTCATGCGCCACGCGTATAAAACATTAAAATATTATTATTATTATTTTGTAAAAGCTAAATATTGATAATTTCGTAACCGTCATTAAACTATTCTTGGCAATATTATCAATCTTAGGTGAAGGCCATTAAAAAATAATTTACAGCATTAAATAATTGTAAATATTAATTCTAAAATATCTGGCATAAAAAATTATCAATATTTTGAATATCGATACTTTTCACTACGATATTTTACCGTATCGGCGATACTTGGCTATACGATATAATCGATACCCAATATCGATATTTTTTTAGGATCGGAACATCCTTAATTCAAATGTACTTATTATGTTAACACTTTCTCTTAAAGGAGTGGACAAAATGTCTAATACATTTTTCTTCACATTTAGTCATCTTTGAATAAGTATCACCACGCACTTTCTTCTTTGGCCATGTTTTAACTTTTCCTGTTGATTCCATTTCAGCAATCATTTTGAACATAGATGATATTGATTAGCACCCGCAAGATTTTTAGCTACGCTTTTAAATTTTGTCACAGACTTGCACTTTAAATATATGTTGAGGGCCATTTACTTTGGTCCACTTTGAGTTATTTTGTCTTGTTGATTTTCAGAACAAAAAAAAGTCGTTAGTTTTTCGTTATTAGACATAATAATCAAACATTTAAAAACACAGTGATAATTCTGACAATTTATTTTCCACAATAAGTGAGAGGAAGTGGGGAATAGAACGAATTGTCTATTTATCGGCTTTGAGTTTTTCTTGAATTTCGGCAAATCAGCGATCAAGGTCAAATAAGCTCTATGTTTCCCTAACATTAGTCTAAACTCGAATGAAATATAGAAAAACAAACCAAGTGAATTTCAATTAAAAACCCATATATTAATAGAAATGTTTTACCAAATGAGCAACAAGGAACAAACAAGATAAATTTAAATTCAAAACTATTTGAATTCGAGAAGAGCGTTGTAACAAATCAAATTAAATAAGATTTTAAATATTTTATTGTATAATTCAATATCCGGAGGTGTATTTGCACGGGAAGTAGTTGTTTCAATGGATATTTATCGTCTTAAGTTGTCTTATTAATTAAGACATTGTTTGCATTTTCACGAATAGTTTTTTCGTAATTTAATATATTATGAATAAGGAACAAGTTAATGATATAGATACTGTTATTTATGTGCAACTATACCATATTATTGTCTTTAGTCCGAGTCCGATACAGAATGAAAATCGACCTGTTATTTACCAAAAAAATAAATGCCCGAACCATTTATTTCATATAAAGGAAGGAAAATATGTGGGTACCTTTATGATTAAATTTCAAGGGTGAGCCGTAATCATTTTTCCGCCGGCATTACCTTTACTGCATCCGGCCTGTCCCTTTCACGGCCCAAGGTCTGAATCACACGCCGGGCCGCCCTTAATGCTGCAAGAAAGGAACTTTCCGAAAACTTACAAAACCCTTCGGAATAAAAACACAACATAAATCCGGCCGGCGAAACCTGATTGTTCACATCCATAATGCCCATACTGACGTTTAATGCTCGAGTTGCTGAAGAATGCGCTCATAAAATATATGAGTGAGGTTTCTGGAAACATGCCAGGTGCAGTTATTTCGTTAAGTATAAAAAATTAAACGAAAATTATTTATTATTGGATTATTTAGAAGTAAGTTTCAGTTTGAAATGGTTGTAAAATTTCTATAATGGACGTTATAAACTTTCAGACATTTGTTGTTTTTATAAAAGCTTTCAATTTGAAGCTTCTAACAAGTGTTTCCAATGTTTCAAGCATGAAGTAATTTTTTAGAAATAAAACACTTTAAACTTTGTTTGTATAACACTTATTTATTTATCGTGACTGCAGTTTCGGCAACTTTAGCTTGCCAATATCAAACGTGTAGTTTGGTGAAAATTTAGTACCGGATTCTAATAATTTTAATTCTGTATTTGTGAATAAAACATGACTATTATTATTGACTCTAGCAAAAAAAGTCTGTTGATCGGTTGTCGAAATATAAATAAGTGTTATATAAACAAAGTTTAAAGTGTTTTATTGTAAAAGTAACATGTATAACGAAGTAGAAGCCTCTGCTATACAAAATAAATGTTTAGGCTTTTCTAATTTAAAAATTTGATTTTATCCGTCAGCCGCATATAACACTGAAATATTGTAGGGCTTACCATACCATACGTTTTTTTTTATCTCTGAAGACACAAATTCCGAGCATATAAAATTTCCTATGCCCATTTTAGAAAAACACACTGCAATCATATTGCACCTTGACAGCTCGCAACGAAGTGTACAATTTAAGGTGTGTTTTTTAAAACTCAACATAGGAAATTTTACATGCATCGCACACTAAAATATTGTGTTTTATACGGCTGGCGTACAAAATAAAAATGTTTAATTAGAAAATCCTGAAAATTTACTTTATGCTTGATACGGGATTGAAAACACTTGTATAGTATACTGCTTGTGTGTGATCTTTTTTTTTAAGAAATACAAACTTGTTGCGACTGAATGGCTAACCGACTAAGTCAATTCCCTGATATTCATCTCATCCCCCAACCCGATTTCCATTAATTCCCCGAATAGAAATCGGGTTGGGGGATGAGATGAATATTAGAGAATTGACTTAGGCGGTTAGCCATTCAGTCACGATAATTTTGTATTACGCAGATTAACATATGTGTCTTTATGCATATTTCTGATTCATGTTTTGTGTCTTACATTTTAGTTGTATGTTTTTTGGCTCTACATTGTAAATGGCTTGTCCGTTAATAAAGAATTATTATAATTCTTTATATTAATGAACATTTGGACAACACAATTAACACCCATGGCGTCTGGGATGAATATTTTTAGTTAGAAAATTATTGCAGTGTTCAACAATAAAAGTGAAACCCTCCCAACTGTGTTGTTCTATTTGAAATATTATATTTATTAATTTTACAAATTTTATTTGAAGCAATTTGTTTTGGAATTCTATATAAGTCGCCCAGATGCACAACCAGCCATATTTTGACAAACTAGTGTGCAAATTGACAAAAACTGATTTTTCAGCGTCTTTAAAATTAATCGAAATAGTGTCGAATAAGCGTTTTATCGAATGGGGACAGAAATATTATGTAAATGTAGTAAAAAGTTGGCAGGTTTTGCTACTGAAAAAGTATGCCAGATTTTGCAACTAATAAATGTAGCAGATTTTGTGTTTACCGGGATTTTACAAACTTAATTTTAAAAGGTTTATAATAGGTTTTAAAGATTAATTAATTTTTAAAATTGTAGCCTGAGGCGGGTAGAATCCAGGGATAACAACACCTTAAATTTAAAAAAAAGAGGTGTATGGCTGGGCTAGTTTTGCATCTGGGTAACTCATATGCAAAAGTGTACTTTAAAGAAAAAATCCTGTATCTTTAATAATTGTTTAATGTATTTGTAATTTTGAATCGCAAATGAAGGGGTTTAAACGATGAATTGAAATATGCAATAATTTTTTAATGTATTTGTGAGTTATGCAATAATTGTTGAGATTTTTTATCAACATTTCTCATTTGTTGCATATTGATAATGAAGGTTTAAATTAAATTACACTTGGTTTGTTTCACAATTTTTTACTTTACTATTTACTCGACTAGTTTCGCGTTTTACAGCATTATCAGGAGTGCCACTCCTGATAATGCTGTAAAACGCGAAACTAGTCGAGTAAATAGTAAAGTAAAAAAATTGTGAAACAAACCAAGTGTAATTTAATTTAAACCTTCATTATCAATATTTAAAAATGTTTCACCAAGTGATAAGTGAGAAAATTATTCAAGAAATCATTTGTTGCGTTGATAACATTTCAATACGCAGTATTTTTCTTCGTAATGGCCAGCATCATCAGCATTATTTTAATACACTTTCTCATCGCATTTCCATCAGTAAATGTCGGGACAAACAGCAATAATCGTCCATCCAGCGAGTCGGGCATTGTCATCCGCAGGACGCACTCAACTGTTTCGCCAACTGAAAATGGCCTCCGATGGCCATCATCATCATCAGTGTCATTTCATGCTGAATAGGGGGCCACTCAACTGGAAATCATTAGGCCGGGTGTTCAAAAAAAAAACTGGGCGAAACATCGCGATAGAATGAAAAACGAAAGCTCAATTAAAATTTAAAAACTACACTTGATTAGCAAAATAACGTAAGTTTAGTTTAAAATACAAAAACGTATATTCTTTATAAAGGGAATAACACAACTCAATGAATTCTAAGAATATTTTATTAAAAAAACACTATTCGACCGTATTCATAATAGCATAACATTTTAACATATTTACGTTCACTCGATGTTCACGCCCTTGTATTTTTTTTTTAAATTAAAATACCTCCCAAATGAAATACTGAAATCGCTCCATATCTATTCCAGCTTTTTTTAATACTACGGAAAAATATCCAAAGCCCCCAAATATTTGCGCAAAACCCAATTTCAGAATTCCATGCGTATGAAAAATGTTCACAAAATAGGATTCCGTGTTTATCCCATCAATATTTTAACTGCATAAAACGTAAACATTTCAGTTTATCACCATAAAATAATAATATTTTACTAGCGACAATTTTAATTCGGGATTATCTGGTCCCGAATTAAAATGTCCGCTGGTAAAATAAATGTGATTATTTGATGGTAATGAACTGAAATGTTTATGTTTTATGCAGTTAAAATATTCATAGAATTAACGCGGAATCCAATTTTACGCTAACATGTTTGCTTGTATATTTTTAAAACTTGAGCGTTAAAATCATACGCTGGATTACTTGTGTACGTGTGTAATGGATGAGCTTTTTAAAAATGTCCCGGCGCATCCACCATTATTACAAAAATAAATTCAATATATTAGAATTATATATTCAATTGCTTTTTTGCAGCATACTAATTTTATTTCAAATGCGCTTTAATCTCTGAACATACAAATTCCTAGCATATAAAATTTCCTACGTTTAGTTTTAAAAAACACACTTCAATCGCATTGCACCTTGACAGTTCGCAACTAAACGTACAATTTATGGTGTTTTGTTTTTTAACTGAACTCAAAGCTTTTATAAACTCGAATCTTCACTTAATGCTTAATCTGGGAGTGGAAACACTCGTTTAAAACTTAAAATTGAACGCTTTTATTAAATCGACGAAATTTACAGCGTATACTACATCATGGATATTTAAAAGAAAAATTCGCAGTATATAATACAATACGTTATTCATAGAAATCATAAAAAGAAGTGCAGAATTTTACCTGAAATCAACTTTTAGAGTTAACTCTACAATTGCTCGGCCATTATTGGGCTAATCGGAAAGTGAAAACACGTGGTAGAAGTTTCAAACAAAACACTTTATAAAAAGAACGAATGCCTTAAAGTTTACAGAGTATACATCGCTTTTGAACATGAATGCACATTTAAAAGAAAAACTACCTGTAGACAAAACAACTGGTGTATCAATTGTTTAAAAATAAACATTTTGGATAACTTCTTTGTTTTGCAAAAGTACGTTACGGGCTTCAAAAAAATAAAATACTAAGAGAAACACGTAGCCGGGAGAAGTTTTATTTTTAAACAAAGTCTTTATATAAGAATTATCAAGCCACCTAGTGACACATATAGAAATAGCTCACAACTATTTTCAGCTTTCACTTATGAAACTTTGGCAAAAACATTATCAAAAAATATATACTGTATTCAAGGGATGTCAAAGAGGGTCAGTTAATAACTGCATACCATTCGCTATTTGAGTCCAGAATTAGGTACGGTATAATACTATGGGGTCACTCATACTCCAGGCATCGCATATTTGGCCTGCAGCGTCAGGTAATGCGTATAATTGCCGGTATTCCATATACTGGTGACTGTAAAGACACAATTATATGTGAAAATATTCTAACTTTTCCGGCACTATATATTTTTGAATGCCTGGTATATGTGAGATCCCACATACATGAATATTCCACATTACAGCATACCTATACCACAAGAACTAAATCTAACCTGGCGTATAAACACCACCGGTTGGAAAAAACGAGAAACGGCCCCAATTACTATGGAGTCATTTTTTTCAATAAATTGTCCGAGAAAACTAGACATCTAGAAATAAATTCATTTAAAAAATACATCAAGGAATTTATAATTAAAATGGCGCCTTACTGCATCAACGAATTCACACAATATAGTGATATAGTTTAAAGGAGTATTTAGGCCGAGTGAATGTTGCTCTCAACAAATTGATTGTTGCTTTTAATAACTAAGTTAGGGAATTACATATGTGCTCTAAATCTTATTGATAATATAATTAGTCTAATTTGTTTATTGTTTATTTCTTTTATATTTGTTTGTCGACGTGTGTAAAACTGTATTGTTATAAGACACAAACTAAATAAAATAAATAAATATTATTATTATCAGTTTTTGTAACCTAATTATTATTATTATTATTCTTTATTTACGGAATTCACCTTTTTTACAATTGAAATTAACACAATTAGTTGTATAAAGTAACACATCATACTCATTACGTTACTAAGTATAACCAAAATTAATGTATAAACAAAATAATATCAAAAAAAAATATATATATATAAGAAATAATAATAAGAATTACTGATTTGCCCCCTCTAAAATAATTAATTTTCATTTGCAATATTTTCCAATTTACTATTATTATTGTATACTAAGCACTTTCAGTATTTATCATAAGATAATTTTTTTTGTTTGGTACAAATACAATAAGAATTTTAAAAGGGGCATTTAAAAAAATGAGGCGCCTTAAAAAAAGGATCCGAATTCTAATGAGAATAATTTAGTAGGTTTCACGGATGCAAAACGGTGGCAAGGGAGAATGGAAGTAATGCGATTATCAAAGGGGATGAAATTCTAATTGGATTCACGTTTAAGGCGATAAATTAAAGAAATACGAGAAAGCGTAAAAAAAACACAATACAAAAATGTTGAATTTAAGAAAAAAGTACATAATAATCCTTACTGTTTTGTGTTTTATCTTTTACGAAACGTGAAAGATTGGATTACATTTCAATTTGCAAGATGTATATACTTACGTATTTCAATTTTAATACAGTAAAAATTTCGTATGTTTAATTGAAAAAAAAAACCTCTTGAGTGCCATAATTTAATTTATTAAATTTAGGTTGGCTACTCGCTTTAAGAATTGACATATAAAACGTCAAACATAATAATTATAATATATAATTTCATAGTTGCCAACCTGCAATATTTTCTATGGATCTCTAGAGGTGTTTTTTAATTGAACATACGATATTTAATGTATGTATTGTATTTTATTGTGATATTAACGGCGCATTTATCAAGCTTTTGTGTACTGTATACATTACAATTTAATACATAGATTCTACTACAAGCTAGTCAATATATTATTACAATTTTTATTATTATTAAAAAAACTGGCTCTAACATTTTCGGAATTACATAAACCTTACTATAGATCGAATAAAATAAATTTATATCAAACTTAGTTTGCTGGGAAGCACGAAACGCGCCTCCTCACTCATGTAAACGCAGACGCTCTTCAACTGCAATCAACACATCGTCCGAAGATTGAAGAAATAGAAACCCTCATTCTCTCAAAGCAGAGCATAGTGCGCGAGTGTACCCGTATTAAAAACATCTGGAGAAAGTCAATGGACAAACTCTAGTTTTAAAATTTTATTATTTATGATTGTAAAATGTATGGTTAGTCTGTTAGACTAGTTTTAATAACCATATGATATAGGAAACATTTATTTCAGGTATACATATGTATACATTGCAAACTTTACTTTATTTGATGTTTTGTAAAAGATTTCAATTTAAAACTTTAAACGAGGGTTTGAATGTTGTAGGTCCTTTATTAAACTAAATTAAATATTTACCCTATCTGGGTTTATTGTTAACTATATTATAATTTGATATTGATGCATAACAAAATAGTTCGATACCTTCGGCCTTTCCGTCCTGATAACTATTTGGCGTGTAATGGACACGATTAAACACAAAGTTATAATTAGTGAAATGCCTCCGACAAATTACCATGCTACATTCCGCGAGTATAGACAAATGCCGAAGGATTCGGAATTGTTTGACTTGCCAATTACAACGCGAACAGCAAATCATCAACTCGGATACACGGAAACTGTAATTTCGCGGGTTCGCGATTTGTTTTCTAAATTACTTAAACAAGTTGATTAAAGACTCTATTTATTTAATAACTTGCAACAGAAAATATAACAGTAACAAACATATAACAAACGAAAGATGATAAACACAAAATTAATAATGAAAAATACAATGTAAAATAATGACACGGGACGCCCGAAAAAGCACGATGTTCGTAGTTTGAGAGTTAAAAAAGCACTTGGTTTAAAATTAAATCGAAGTCGTAGGATTTCCAAAGAGGAGCTGTGATTGGTCAATAGGCGCTGGAGAGGGATTTTACACAACAAAGAAAGGGATAACATTCGCAAAGGGACAGATAAGGATAGCACATTAAGAGAGGGAAAAATTTTGAGGGTGGTTTGGGTTCCGGGAAGAGAGTTTTATGACTCGACCGTCGCTTCGCGGCTTAGCGCCTATTGCCCCCAATCGAGCACGTTCTCGGCTCGCTCTTTAAAAATCCTAGACTTTTTCTGACAATGGTATACGTGCTTTTTCGGGCGCAAACAAGTTGTAAAAAATCAAGAGAAGAATATACAAATTGAACACAAATAAGCAAAAAAATGTAGGAAAATCAATCACGTTTTCTATCGGGAAAATTCGAATTAACAGAAACTTTGCTGATTCTATTACGTTAGTTCATCGCCAAAGGTTAACTTGACTTTATAAAATTACATTTGGCATTAATCTGCATAGATACAGGTATGCAAATTTTGAAAATAATTCTAAATAGAATACATAATAGATTCAAGTTAAATGATAATAGAACAGTTGAACTGAATATGCAAGGAATTTTGATTTTAAGTAAACATACAGGGATTTTTTCTTTTAAGTATGCATATCCCGATTTGTTATTTTTAAAAAAGTTCAATTTAAAGATTATTCTTTAAGTATGCATATCCCTATTCGTTGTTTTTGAAAAAAGTTAATTTGAAGTTTCTAGCGAGTGTTTCCACTCCCTGACTAAGCATGAAGTAAAATTTCGAGTTAACAAAAGCCCTAAAATTTGGTTTCAAAAAGAACGAATCAGCGTATATACTGTAAAATCTTCAGATCTTCGTTGTTTTTTCAAAAGAGGTAAATTTGAAGTTTTAAACGAGTGTTTTCCACTCCCAGACAGAGCATGAAGTAAAATTTCGAGTTTAGAAAAGCCTGAAAATTTGGTTTGGGCGCGTAGCGCGAAGCGCGGAGCGACCAAACCAAATTTTCAGGCTTTTCTAAACTCGAAATTTTACTTCATGCGCCACGCGTATTAAACACTAAAATACTTTGAATTTAGTATATTTCAAACTTTATAATAGTTCAGTGTTTTATACGCGTGGCGCATAAAGTAAAATTTCGAGTTTAGAAAAGCCTGAAAATTTGGTTTGGTCGCTCCGCGCTTCGCGCTACGCTACCAAACCAAATTTTCAGGCTTTTCTAAACTCGAAATTTTACTTTATGCTTAGTCTGGGAGTGGAAAACACTCGTTTAAAGCTTTAAATTTACCTCTCTTGAAAAAACAACGAATATCTGAAGATTTTACAGAATATACGCTGTAATTAGGATATGTATGCCTAAAAGAAAAACTCCCTGTAAATATTATTATTATTGATAAAAATACTACTAATAAATAAAAAATATAATAATAATAATAAAAGGGCAGCTTGGTGGTGTAGTGGTTAGGGTGTTGTACTGCCACGCCACGGACCGGGGTTCAAATACCGGCCTAACAAGTTGTCTGCATTTATATAGGTTAGGATAAAAATGCCAAACACTCCGTCTTCTCGGATATGACGTTAAATGCATGTAGGACCCGTGTACTGCCTGGATGTTGCGTGCACGTTAAAGATCCCTACCGGTGGGTTGGAACTCCCACCGGGTTCGGCAAAATTCCCGGATAGCTGTAGACCTAATCTCCGGCGTCATGATTGGCCTTAGCAGAGGAAATAGATGACGTAAAACCCAAAATAAAAAAATAAATAAATAATAATAATAAAAAATAAACACATATCCACATTATTTCTTTCAAACAGATCCTGGAATATAGTCAGTGTTAAGGTGTACAACAAAGTTCCCCCAACCATTCGCAACCTAAATTACCACCTATTTAAAAAGAGCCTGAAGTGCATTTTTACTAACCATGCATTTTATAATCTAAACGAATATTTTAATTGCGAAAAACTAAATTAGATTGATGTAATATTTCTCTTATATTTTATATTTTCTATACTCTGTTCTGACGTTCCTATACTATGTATTGTAGTCTTTATGGAAATAAATTGTGTTTATGTGTATGTTTATGTTCATGTTTAACATACATGTAGGTAGCCTATTGAATTAAAAAAACCTACAGTGTTGGAAATACCCACGTATTCATAAATTTACCCTAATTATTTATACGAATATGAAATTCAACTCGTAATCAAATGAGATGATAAACAAACAATACACCCTTATCAACCCCCTTGAAACAATTTGTTTACAGTATCCAAAAGTTGAATTCTCTACGGTTGGTGAAAAGAGGAGAAATGTAGAGAAAGCCCACGAGATTACGTTGTGGTAGCAGGACGTGCATTTATGGTAGAGTGATTGTTTTAAATTGCGCTTAATTTAATTATGCGTATGCATATTCAAAAGGGTCCAGCACAACATTTTATGAAAACAGACACACCTGCTCGGATAATATTGTTCATTAAAAAAAGAAAACTTGTTGTATAAGTTGATTACATTGTTTGAAACTCATTTCAAGCGTTTTGTGTGAAATGGAACAAATGGTATGATACGTTTGTTTTTATATCGTTATATATTGTTGAATTTTTAATTATTAGTATTATATAAAAAGCATATTTGTTTTTATATCGTAATATTCTTGGATATTTCATTATTTTTATATTAAAATGATTAAAGAATTTGTACTCAGGCAATTCTACCCTATGTAAACTTAAAAGACTGATTTGTTTGTTATAATTTTGAATTTTTAATATTTTCTTTACACGTCTAGCTGAAATTAAATTACAGAGGGCATGATGATTTGATTTTGTTTTTCATTTTAGTATAAATAACAATAGCATTTACATTAATTAAAAAAACTCTTAAATGTGAGTTCATCATGCTCTCCACAATGATATTTCCGAACCCTGTCACGATATAAAGCAGGATGTATTTGAAATATGTATAGATTATTACAATTTTTATTATTATTAAAAAAAACTGGCTCTAACATTTTCGGAATTACATAAACCTCACTATAGATCGAATAAAATAAATTTATAAATCGATCTATATCACTCTCATGACTATCGCAAACGCAATATCTAAAGTTATTGACGCGATTTGAGGAATTTCCCGTGCCCGTGATATCAGCCAGCATAATGAGACGCCTCCCAGCCCTGATGGCAATAAATCGAAAGGGCGTCGCGGCGCACCAGTCAAGCAGTCAGCCAGTCAACAAGTGAGCGACGGCGTCCCTTCCATTATCTCGTTTTCGTCGTTTCATCCTGTGATAAGAGGCGAACCGGGAGCGTCTATTTCTAAACTGATTTCCTCTCCCTAGTTTCCCACTGTCCCAGTCCGACACTGATCTCCTTTGACAACATACAGTAGCTATTGTCCCGTGTAATGTAATATACTATAGATTTTAAGTAGGCGATTCTATTGCATGCGGTGTTGTTTGATGGGAAGGTTATTTATGGATGTTGGTCTAATTTTAAAAAGTTGTTGTGCATATATTTTGTTTGCAAGTTGAAGCAAAAAGGGTGGGAAAGAGAGGTGGTAATAAATATCGATTTGAAGCGGAGAGCTTCTTTTGTGTTGGTGTAATTTAAGACAGAATTTGCACAATAACACTGAAATATGGTGCATGATAGACAGTGGCGTAGCTACATAAGCAGCAATCTCAAAAACCGTGAGCCATATTTTTGTTTGGATTTGTTATTGTTTGGAAGGGCAGAGTCTCGAAGAAAAGTCGTTCCCATCTTAGTACAAGTATAAGCCTCCACCGTTAACAATTTAATAAGTTGAGTTGTTAAGATAATTGCAAGTACTACGAAATGTTTAGTAGACTTTAAAACATATGCAAAACAAATAAAGTAATTTTATTTCTGCTAACGCTTATTAATTAAGAATTAAGTCAGTTTCTAAAATTGAATTTCTATAAATATCAAACAGTATAGACAACATTCTATAACTGAGACCAAGTTCTTAATACAGATGTAGACAAAATGAATAAGTCGCAGATTAAAGATAAATATCGATTCTTACTTTATAATTGTTGAAGCAGACGGTTGTAAAGTCATAACGATGCTGCAACGCCAACAAAATAAAATATTAAAAATACTATACCTACTTAATAAAAGAACACGAAGTCATAAAGTATACGAAACCACAAAAGAACTAGACATAAACAAACTAATAATATATAATAAGTTATTACTAATTTTTTTAAATATTTAATTGATGAGGCGGATACATGATGAAACTCCATAATACTATTTGAAATAAAACAACACAGTTGGGAGGGTTTCACTTTTATTGTTGAACACTGCAACATGTTTCACCACACAGTGGCTTCATCAGGCAGATGAATTATTTCATCTGCCTGATGAAGCCACTGTGTGGTGAAACATGTTGCAGTGTTCAACAATAAAAGTGAAACCCTCCCAACTGTGTTGTTTTATTTCAAATATTATTACTAATTTACAAAATACAACACAACTTAATAAAATCAAGCATTAAAATCAAACCAAACAAGCAAATACACACTTATACAACCAGAAGGAAATCAGACCTACGAACAGACAAATTCAGAACAAAAAAATACTCACAGCACTTAACGACTGACACGATACGCATATTTAACAAACTACCAACACACATAAAATCATTAAAATTTATTCCCTTCAAACTAAAAATAAAAAATCTACTTGTAAACAATAAATAACTAAAGGAATAACACGAAAATAAAATAACAAATATCCTTCAATACCGTTAGCCCGCGATCGGCTATCAAGCCAACATCACGAGGCGAGGACAGAAGGAATGAAACCAAAGGAATCAACTGCAATGAAGCTGGACGAAATCACCACTTATTATAAAATAAATGTGTATATATATATATGTCATTGTAATTGTTCAAAATAAAACAATAAAAAAAAAAAATCAGAGAAGTAAGAATTGACATTCATGTTTATTTCCATATGAAACAAATACGAGGGTAGATTGAAAAGTTTCCGGAATGGGCAAGAGATGGCGCGCGTATTGTGAAATTGTTATGATGGTTGTCAAGGCTAACCTATTTTAGGTAAGCTGTCAAATTTTCAGACACGTGCGTTGTTCCGTTTTTGTTTACTAGGATATCTTGTGAAGCAAGTCAGGCACCTTTGGAAAAATGGATAAAAACGAATTTCGTGCAGTCATCAAACATTTCTGGATGGATGGGAAAAAGGCGACGGAGATACGAGATATTTTGCAGGAAGTTCATGGCACATCCACACCTTCATTTTCGACTATTAGTTTCTGGGTGAGCGAGTTCAAATGTGGCCGTACGAGCACCAAGGATGAACCACGCAGTGGACGTCCAAAAACGGCCACAAATGAAGAAATGGTCGACAAAGTCCATGATCTCGTGTTAGCCGATCGACGAGTGAAGTTGCGCGAAATAGTAGAGATTACGGGCATCTCATATGAACGTGTGCAAAATATCGTGCACGAACATTTGGGCATGAGGAAGCTGTCGGCGCGATGGGTGCCGCGTTTGCTGACTATGGACAACAAGCGAAATCGTGTGACCACTTCGAAAGAGTATTTGGCCTTGTTAAAGCGTAATCCAACGGATTTTTTTCGTCGATTCGTGACCGTGGACGAAACATGGATCCACCACTACACACCAGAAACCCAATAGCAGTCGAAACAGTGGATTTCTCCAGGCGAATCTGCTCCGAAAAAGGCAAAGACTGTCCCATCGGCTGGAAAGGTCATGGCCACCGTTTTTTGGGATTCGCAAGGTGTGATACACATTGACTTTTTGCAGAAGGGAAGAACTATCACGGAACAATACTACAGCGATTTGCATCATCTCCTTGGGTGGAAACGTTTTCCCGTATATATTTTTTTGCATTTCGCCTCCTCCGGTAGGAAACAGCTGACCAGGAGAATAACAAGGCAATTTGCGGCGTCAATGTTTGCGCTGTTGACATTTGCACGCTTGTCGGACGCCCACGTTCGGCAACAATACAAAGCGGGGAAATGATTAATGTTTTAAACATGGATGTTAATATTAAAAAATAACTGTTTCCAATGTTGAATAATGTGGTTTTACATCCATGTTCGTACAATAATACGTAAAATATCCCCTTATTGCATTTGCGAATTTTCATACATTCGATGTTTTCGAAAAGCGTTCAATTGAAGCTTTCAACGAGTGTTTCCATTCCCAGATTAAGCATGAAGTAAAATTTCGAGTTTAGAAAAGCCCCGTGAAAATTTGTTTTGTTATAAATTTGAAGTAATAAATATCATCAACTCTATTTTATGTCATAAATTTGACAATAAAGGAAACTGCAAAATAAGTTTCTGATTGATCGTTTAACGAGGGTTTCCACTCCCAGACTAAGCATGAAGTAAAATTTCGAGTTTAGAAAAGCCTGAAAATTTGGTTTGGTCGCGTAGCGCGAAGCGCGGAGCGGCCAAACCAAATTTTTAGGCTTTTCTAAACTCGAAATTTTACTTCATGCGCCAAGCGTATTAAACACTGAAAGCAATGGAATATTGTGAACGAGTAAACTTCGCTTGAAATCAGTGTCTTATGCGCGTGGCGCATGAAGTAAAATTTCGAGTTTAGAAAAGCCTGAAAATTTGGTTTGGCCGCTCCGCGCTTCGCGCTACGCGACCAAACCAAATTTTCAGGCTTTTCTAAACTCGAAATTTTACTTCATGCTTAACACGGGAGTGGAAAACACTCGTTTAAACGTCAAATTGACCTCTATTAAGAAAACAACAAATATTTAAACATCTACAACACGTAATCGGGATATGTATACTCAAAAGAAAAAATTCACAAGAAATTATGATTCAAAGCTTTTCTAAAAGGAAGAACACCAATATACGAGGGTAGATTGAAAAGTTTCTAGAATGGGCAAGAGATGGCGCGCGTATCGTGAAATTGTTATGATGGTTGTCAAGGCTAACCTATTTTAGGTAAGCCGTCAAATTTTCAGACACGTGCGTCGTTCCGTTTTTGTTTACTAGGATATCTTGTGAAGCAAGTCCTTTGGAAAAATGGATAAAAACGAATTTCGTGCAGTCATCAAACATTTCTGGATGGATGGGAAAAAGGCGACGGAGATACGAGATATTTTGCAGGAAGTTCATGGCACATCCACACCTTCATTTTCGACTATTAGTTTCTGGGTGAGCGAGTTCAAACGTGGCCGTACGAGCACCAAGGATGAACCACGCAGTGGACGTCCAAAAACGGCCACAAATGAAGAAATGGTCGACAAAGTCCATGATCTCGTGTTAGCCGATCGACGAGTGAAGTTGCGCGAAATAGTAGAGACCACGGGCATCTCATATGAACGTGTGCAAAATATCGTGCACGAGCATTTGGGCATGAGGAAGCTATCGGTGCGATGGGTGCCGCGTTTGCTGACTATGGACAACAAGCGAAATCGTGTGACCACTTCGAAAGAGTATTTGGCCTTGTTAAAGCGTAATCCAACGGATTTTTTTCGCCGATTCGTGACCGTGGACGAAACATGGATCCACCAACTACACACCAGAAACCAAGCAGCAGTCGAAACAGTGGATTTCTCCAGGCGAATCTGCTCCGAAGAAGGCAAAGACTGTCCCATCGGCTGGAAAGGTCATGGCCACCGTTTTTTGGGATTCGCAAGGTGTAGACTTTTTCCAGAAGGGAAGAACTATCACGGGACAATACTACAGCGATTTATTGGATCAATTCAACGGCATATTGAAGGAGAAACGGCCTCATTTGCAGCGGAAAAAAGTGCTCATCCAACACGACAACGCGCCGGCCCATTCATCCCGAATCGCCAATGCTAAATTGATTGAATTGGGCTACGAGGTGGTGCCGCATCCCCCGTACTCTGACCTGGCCCCGTGCGACTTCTTTTTGTTCACAAACATGAAGACTTGGCTCGGAGGCAAGCGCTTTACGTCAAATGAGGAGGTCATCGCCGCCACTAAAGCTTATTTTGCAGAGTTCCCAAAATCATATTTTTCTGAAGGCTTAAAAAAGTTGGAGCACCGCTGGGAAAAGTGTATCGCCCTGCAAGGGTACTATGTTGAAAAATAAAAAATAAAACCTGTTCAATTACTGCGTTTTCTTGCCCATTCCGGAAACTTTTCAATCTACCCTCGTAAGTCAGCATATGACTTATTTGTTTTATATGGAATCAAACATGAATGTAAATTCTTACTTCTCTGAAATAGGTTGTGACTTTACTTGAATTGTTTTAAATTAAATCACAACCTTCCTTTATGTCCTTTTTCTTGCTCTTCGAAGTTCTCTAATTCTCTTTGTGCGCCCTTATATTTTATCAAAATAAACTTCTGAATATATATTTTGCAGCGCTGTTCTCGTTTTCCCTTTTTTAATTATTTCCCTAAACAAACGCCGTAGTGATTATTATTATTCTTTTTCAGTAATGTAGAGAAGCGACAGCCCTCGTCTTGGCGTTTAATTAAATCCTTCTTTGATCTTTCGAGAAGTGCGCAATTACGAAAGTTAAAGTTTTTTTTCGCGATTAATTTAAAATTCTGCGAGGGCTCTCAAAGTCCACAATAAAAAATACACACGAAGAGACGCGCGTTTGCAACGCTTTAAGCAAGCATTTTATTATTCTGTTTGCTAGTTACGCATAATTTACAATTAGTGTATAAGTTAGTTAATAAAATTATATTGCAAACATTAGTTTTAACTTTTAAATATCCTTACTTATTTAAGTTTAAAAAATAATTTCTTTGTATTAAACCTTTGTTTCGGTTGGCATTCACTTTGTGGTATATCTTTATAACAATAAAATTAAAAACACTTAACTTTGTTTTACCACTTTTATTTTAACTTTTACAGTGGCTATAGTATCGGCTATAAGCTAGTCATTATCAAACTAATTTTTTTTAAATTTATTAACTAAGATATATATGACACATACCGGGCATTTTTCTTTTAAGTATACATATCGCAATAATTACAGCGTTTATTAAATTTGCAAGAATTCGTTGTTTCATAGTTCAATTTAAGGCTTATAACAAGTGTTTTCCACTATCAGACTAAGGTTAGTCTGTTAGACTAGTTTTATTAACCCTAAGATACAGGAAATATTTCTATTAGGTATACAAATGTATACACTATAAATTTTACGTCATTCGATGTTTTTGTAAAAGATTTCAATTTAAGTCTATAAACGAGTGTTTTCCACTCCCAGACTAAGCATAAAGTAAAATTTTAAGTTTAGAAAAGCCTAATAATTTGGATTGGCCGCGTAGCGAAGCGGAGCGGCCAATCCAAATTAGGCTTTTCTGAACTCGAAATTTTACTTCATGCGCCACGCTTAAAAACACTGTTTCACAGTGAAGTTTAAAAAACACACACATACAACAATTAAAATCAACCCAATATACGTTACAGTTATTGGGTTACTTATAATTACTGTTTTAAACAATTGGTTCAGCGTTTTATTCACATCTACATATTAGATTGCTAAAGCCGTATTTTTTTAACTTTACGATATTTCAGCGTTTTATACGCGTAGCGCATGAAGTAAAATTTCGAGTTTAGAAAAGCCTAATTTGGATTGGCCGCTCCGCTTCGCTACGCGGCCAATCCAAATTTTCAGGCTTTTCTAAACTCGAAATTTTACTTCATGCTTAGTCTGGGAGTGGAAATACTCACTAGAAACTTAAAATTTAACTTTTTCAAAAAGAACGAATCGGGATATGCATACCTAGAAGAAACATTTTCTAATAAACTTTTTTAAAAAGAAAAAAAACGGGATATGCATACTTAAAAGAAAAAAATTACCTAAAATCAAAATTGCCTGCATATTCAGTACAAATGTTTCAATTGTTATTATGTAATTTGAATCTATTATGTATTGTACTAAGAATTATTTTTAAAGTTATGCAAACTTGTATCAATGCAGAACAATGCGAAATGTAATTTTACAAAGTCAAGTTGAACTTTGGCGATGAACTAGCGTAATAGAATCAGCAAAGTTTCCGTGTATCCGAGTTGATGATTTGCTGTTCGCGTTGTAATTGGCAAGTCAAACAATTCCGAATCCTTCGGCATTTGTCTATGCTCGCGGAATGTAGCATGGTAATTTGTCGGAGGCATTTCACTAATTATAACTTTGTGTTTAATCGTGTCCATTACACGCCAAATAGTTATCGGGACGGAAAGGCCGAAGGTGTCGAACTATTTTGTTTATAATATATAAAATTACGAAAAAACTATTCGTGAAAATGCAAACAGTGTCTTAATTAATAAGACAATTTAAGACGATAAATATCCATTTTCACGAATAGTTTTTTCGTAATTTTATATATTATGTTTAAAGTGTGCAAACTATAAGAAGCGTAAGCTTATTTTCTCAAATTCAAATAGTTTTGAATTTGAATTTATCTTATTTTGTTTATGCATGAATATCAAATTATAATATAGTTAACAATAAACCCAGAAAGGGTAAATAATTAATTTAGTTTAATAAAGTACCTACAAGTTTTGTCAATCTTGAAGGTACTCTATCCTTTTAAATTAATTATTATTTCTAATTACAGTAGTTTTTCCGTTCCGCTATGTTTTGGTAATTGATTTGATAAACGGGGAAAGCCAATTGAACAAAGAGGAATCAGTTTGATATATTTTTTACACATGGGAAAGTTATTTGATAAAATAGGATTTTCATTTGATTGTAACACTCGACTTTGTAACACTAATTTGTAACACTCTTTCGCGTCGATTTTGGGTTTGTTCGTGAAATGTGTATAAACAGAAAACCTTAAACTTATTAAACTTTTAACACTTTTTATTTGACTCAACGATAAATTAAAGTTATAGACAATTAATCAATCTAATCGCGAGTCTAGGAAGGTTCTCTCTTTTGAAAAATATTCAAACGCTTGTAAAGACTTACCCTCTCCTAGTTAGAATTTTGTTGTTTATACAGGGTTTTTCGTTTCATTTACACCATGTATTTATGTAAGATAGGAAAACAGCGTAATGAGATAACAACATTAGGTTTAGAATTTGAATAATATTTGCTCTTAGAATAATTGGTTTTGAATGATTAGGACTAGCGTTCGCCGTCTCTGATTTTATCTGTGCTTTACAAAGTAAACGTAGTGCAATAGAAATTATAATTAAAATAAAGTTACGTTACATTACACTGTAAATTTCCAGATATTGTATTTCTGTTCTGCATGCATCTTTTGTTATATATTTATATAAGTTATATTGTATTTAATTTGTAATAATGATATAGCCCTGTTATTGGACTTTACAGTCTGTTGGGTTATTACCAAATAAATAAATAAATAAATATTCGTTGTGTTCGAAAATTGTTAAATTTGAAGCATCTTACGATTGTTTCCACTCCCAGATTAAGCATGAAGTGAAATTTCGAGTTTAGAAAAGCCTGGAAATTTGGCTTTGCCGGCACGAGCGAACCTTCATAATAACGTACCTTTATTTTAATTATAATTTCTATTGCACTACGTTTACTTTGTAAAGCACAGATAAAATCGGAGACGGCGAACGCTAGTCCTAATCATTCAAAACCAATAATTCTAAGAGCAAATATTATTCAAATTCTAAACCTAATGTTGTTATCTCATTACGGTGTTTCCCTATCTTATGCGTGTTGGGTCACGTAGGCCCTTCTTGCACAGGTCAATGTGCAAATGTGCAAGAAGGGCCTACGTGACCCAACACGCATAAGATTGAAAAACAGCGTAATGAGATAACAACAACATTAGGTTTAAAATTTGATTAATATTTGCTCTTAGAATTATTGGATTTGAATGATTAGGACTAGAGTTCGCCGTCTCCGATTTTATCTGTGTTTTACAAAGTAAACGTAGTGAAATAGAAATTATAATTAAAATAAAGGTCCGTTACATGATACACGGTGAAAATGAAACGAAAAACCCCGTATAAACAACATTTCAGTTTTATGTCATTCAAATCGATCTGAAAATCGACAATTTATTGTTTGTTAGCAAATTTTGCTATTCAAAAACTACGCCACAAAATCGTACAAGTGTATCTGCTCCATAAGTACCAGTGAAACCTTAAAACTCTTTTTTAACATTTATTATTAATGCTGTAAAAGTTTAATCAACGTAATTATTTCGGTAATTAAATAATAAATGTATAGAAAAATATGTTAAGGTTTATTTAATAAAATGTGAAAGGCCCTCGCACTTCAAAAGCTCGTGTTGTCCTCGCTTAACATCAGGGTATTCTGTGTGATGTCCTTTGAGGGAAAAAATCAAGATTAAGCCAGGTTTAATTCAACGCTGGTCTTTCAAAGGGGGTTTACATTAACGCGTCATACCCTTTCATCTGTTGACAAGGAAAAGTAATGGCTGTATTCTATACGTATTGCGTTTCCATATAAATATTATGAAAAAAACCTTTTGAGTGTTTAATATCAACTCTATTAAAAATAAGTCTTTTAAAAAATATTATCATATCTGTATGTGGAAAGTACACTACACAAAGTTATATTTTTTAAATTTTACAGTGCTAAAAAACCTTTTCAGTGTTTAATATCAACGCTATTAAAAATAAGTCATTTAAAAAATATTATCATATCTGTATGTAGAAAGTACACTACACAAAGTTATATTTTTTAAATTTTACAGTGCTATTAAGTCAACCTTTTAATAGAATAAAACATCTTGATTCTAGCAGTATATAAAAATGTAATTTGAAAAAAAATTTGACTTAGTGCAGTTTACCTCCCACATACAGCTATTTTTCTTAAAAAATGTTAGATGTGAAGAATATTATTATGAAGGTTGAAAAACAAAGGTGGCCTGAAATACCTAGATCGACACATTAATTGTGTTCAAGAAAGTATATTTTATTTTCAGGAAAGACCAATGATTGTTATCCATGGATGGTAGAGTAAAATAAGCCCTCTCTTGACGGATTTTGTTTAAAAATTCTTACAGTGGCGTAGATAAAATATCTTTTTGAACTTTCCGCCGTTTAAGTTACGTTTGATGTACTTAATTGACCACCGAAAATTCGCACTTCAGAGTACACTAGACCGGAAAATCGCCATAAAGCATAGAACTAATTTTGTTGTTGTTTGGTTTGCTTACTGGCATAGGTTTCACAATTCAGCCACTAACGCTTGACTAGTATGAATTTTTAATTGTATTTCTTACTGCATACTTTATATCGTTTACTGTTAGTAGTATACATAAATGTATTGTATTTTACATGTATATATTATTGTTGTAAAAATGGTCTATTTCGTTAAATAAATAAATAAATAAATCATTAAACAATTTATTAAAAAATTTAAAAACGAAATAATATCGACTTTCTGCAAAAATATTGTCTATTTAAGACAATTTATTGTTAATATATAACAATTGAAGACACTCGCTCCTATGTGCTTAAAAAATGCGTTAACGCAGGCTAATTGTGTTTATGTGTTATGTTTGTAATTTTCTTTTACCAAAAATTAGTAGCGGAATGAAATAAATAAAAATTTTGTATTGTGGAGGCTTCTACTTTGTTATACATGTTAATTTATTAATAAAAAACAGTTTAACTTTGTATAACACAATTTACTTTTATGTGACTGCAGTTTCGGCAAATTTAGCTTGCCATTATCAAACATGTAGTGACTAAAACTACTTACAAAACAGGTATATATACAAAATGGTTAGAAAAAAAAAACACAAACAAATTACAAATTACAAATGAAATTATAAAGTAGATAATTTAAACTACAAATCAATCACTTATTTCGGCAATGTTAGTTTCCAAATTAAAAATATTTTAAAAAAGCATAACATAGAAGTAGCGTTCAAACCTTTTTACAAAATTAACAATTACACTTACGTGCAAAGAAAACGACCCGCTTATTATTTAGTTTTTATTTTTTTATAATAGCATTACTCTTGCAATACTGCGAAAAAAAAAACTTGTGATATTTTAAGATAAAATAGACTAATAGGGTATCGAAAAAACCAACATATGGTACTTATGAGTTTATTAAATTAACAATAATCATCACAAATAAAATTTAAAGAGATGCTGTTTATTCGACATTATACATAAAGTATCAAGATGTCTACGTTCTTCTACTGTTTTTGCTTATTTGTTTTGATCTTCAGTGGATGTGGGAATAAACTCACTGAAGGTTGCTGGGTTCATCATGGTTTTAGGTGGTGTAGATTGTGCAAAATCTCTAGCCCTTTTTGGAATATTGGCGAAGCCAGTGGTATGTGGTCAGAGTGCTTAATATCAGCCGTTCTACCGTTCAATGTCTATTTGATGGTCTATTTTATCGTAAAAAGGCCAAACGTTTTGTTCGTAGTATTGCATCAGTGATTTTATTATAAAAAATAAAAATGGGTGGGCCGATTTCTATGCACTTTAGTGTATATATGTAATAACAAAACCAAAATAAATGTAAACAATAGATCAGGAATTTATAAATTAACTTGTACAGATTGTCAAGGAGTTTACATCGGTCAATCTGGTCGTAATTTTAATATTAGGCTCAAGGAACATTTCCGGTCTTTTCGGTTGAGACAGTATGATAAGTCGTCTTTTGCAAAGCATCTGTTAGATGAAAATCATACTTTTGGAAAATATGTACTTTCCATCATTCACTATGCCGAAAAGGGTCGGAAGATGAATCTCCTAGAAGCATTAGAAATACACAAAGCCCGCGCTAATCCGGGAATCCCTCTCATTAACGACCAGGTTGACCTAGTGTATACCCCCATTTTTACAGCCGTTTTGTAATTTGTAATTTGTTTGTGGTTTTCTCTTGGTACATTACTACCGCTAACAACTTTTTTATTACTTATGTATCTTAACTCTTAACCTTTCTTTTGAGAATGCCAATAGATTTTTTTATTGTTACATTTATGTTTAAAATATTGATCATACTATAAATTCACTTATAGTTTTCTGAGTTTTATGAATTCTAATCACACGTTTATGACTATCTATAATACTTCTATGCAGTATAATTTATGTATCGAATAAAATTCAAATGACCATTTTGTAGATAGCCAGATCATAATATATAATGTGAGTATAGTGGTGGTGATCGTTAAATGTATCCAGAGCATGAGTTTTGTCCTGTTTCATTTGCGCCACACTTAAATTTTACGGCGCAATGTATATTATGCACTTTCCGGCATGGAGGATGGAAACGATAGAAGGATGTGATCCTACAATTTTTACAGCCACTTTACGTTTGTGGTCAACGTCACGAATCATCAATTTTTATTACACGGATTTACAACTTTTACAATTCGTTCGATAATTAAAATTACATTGTATACATGGATAAATCTTGAACTGTCTACAACAAAATAATTTATTACTTTACTAATTTGTTCGATGGTTGAAATTAGATTGTATGGATTCACTTCTAACATCTTTTCCTTAAAAACGTATTGATTGAGTAGATAATTAATTAATTATACAGAGAATTTTTCATTTAGGTTTACGTATAACTAGTATTACACTGTACATTTTCAGGCATTCGTTGTTTTCGAAAATTGTTAAATTTGAAGCTTCTACCGAGTGTTTCCACTCCCAGATTAAGCATGAAGTAAAATTTCGAGTTTAGAAAAGCCTGAAAATTTGGTTTTGCCGGCACGAGCGAAGCGAGTGACGGCAAATCCAAATTTTATTAATTTAATACAAATATTTTCCGAACTCAATTACGATATTGAAAATGTTCACCCAAAAATAATTTTCCTGCAACTTTTCAACTTGAGCATGATAATAAATTCTATTGGACAGTGTCCAGTGTCCAGAGCCTCGAGTGGACATCAAATATTATTCTGGAAGCCACTTTGGAAACCGAAGGCTGACACATTAACCCTTGTTTGTTCGGGGCTTTTCCGTTTCCGTCCCCACACTCGAGATTCCTCCACCTCCTCCTCCTCCTGGGCCCCTTTGCTGTCTTCACATTTTATCTCCAACTCACGTACCGTAATATCTCGAAAGTTTTAATAAAACCAAGCCAGAGTTACAATTGACACGGCAAGAATAAGAATACAGATTATTTAAGTATAGGTTTTTTTTGTGGAAAGAGAATAAAATCTTCGAGTAAGTCTTTGCATATTTATGAAGAGTTTCTGTCGTATATAATGTTGTATAAAAAGGTTACACATTTAAAATGATTAACACAGGAAAAAAATAATGTGAGGGGAATTAAAATTAATATCGAACATTTTTTTGTCTCATTGAGACGTCTCCAAATATTCATTGAAACAAGTAGTAGTTGTTTCAATGAATATGTGGAGACGTCTAAATGAGACAAACATTTTTTGCAGAAAGTTGATATTAATTTTAATTCGTTTTTTATATTCTGCAAACTATTGGCAAACTCAATTTTTCTTTATGTTAAATTTTCTTTATGTTAATGTGGGTGAGTTACGTGAAGATGATAATAACTTAAAATAAAACACTTTAAACCTTTCTTCACAAAGAACAATGGGCAAATTTCAGATAATATGCCCGATTGATGGCGGCGGATAAAAATTTGATTGTAACATTTGTTATCAAAAATGACTTCGACCACCCAAAATTCATTAAGCATCAGTCTCAAAATCAGCAATTGTAAATTTTATGAAATCATCATTTTAAACACTATTAAAAATTCATACTAATCATCATCTTCATCACCAACATCTACTGGAGCTAAATTGTCAAAAAAGTGGTCAAGATTTGCTGCAGGAGAATTCAGATCGTCAACTTTCCAAGCATGTGTAGATACCAGATAACTGTCATAATGTGACTGCAGCAACCAGCAGTTCTACTTCCTGGGAAACAACCGCATGTATAACCAACAATCAGATCAAGATCAGAACCGTTCAAATTGAGAAGTACATTTTGATAATAGTTTTTTTCTTTTTGTGTCTTGAGAACAAACGACAGTTTATCCAAACATAGCGTTATCAATATCAAAGTAATCATCGTAGTCAATAATATTGTCTTTTAGAACTTGATACTTGAATGAACCATTATATTTAATAGTTTGAAAATAGTGTGACGGCGCTTGTCGAAGCTGATAAGTTCCAAGTGCAAATGATCTGAGCTGATCTAGCGTAAGTGATGATATGTCTAGTTCCTCCAGCGATTTCTCTATGAACCAGGACTTAGTGCCATTGATATTCTTTGTTTCCATCACTTCGTCTAACTTGTTTGGCATATGTAAACTGTCGTTCAAAGTGCTAGCATATTCAAGTTGATGTCCTTGATCAGATTCAATTGAATTGCGAGTCTAAGTATATATTGCGCAGGCAACCATGAAATCTTGGAACTTGCTCTTCAAATGACCATTAACTGTTTCAACCACAAATCGAATTTTTGTTATAAGGCGTTGTAGAGCAATTATCGTTTTTCAGACTGATGCTCACTGAACCAGATGTGCATTTCGGACACAAAGTGACCATAATCAAACCATTGATAATGGTCACTTTGTGTCCGAATTGTACATCTAGTAAAGAATACATTTGTAAAGAAAGATTAAAAGTGTTTTATTTCAAGTTAACACTGGAAACTTAGACTCTATCAAGCATCGCAATTTCCACAAATAAAGAGTGTTAAATTTGTGAAACTAATAAAAAGTGTTTCATTTGTGTGATGTTAAATCCCGTTTTAGATAAAAGTAAAATAAATCCCAGTACATTAAAATTTTCCTTTTTCACTCATTTATCTGGCGCGTCGTAATTTCGACATAAAAACTCCCCCTTCACACATATATATTTTTTGCAATTTGCTAGAATTAATATATCATCCGGGTGTCAAATACACATCCACCAAATTAAATCACACACGCTATTTACCATCCCTCCGCAGATAAAAAATCATCAGGGCCACGGATGAATAAAACTTTCAGTCTGAAAAATACACGCCCGACGTAACCAAGTGTAAATCGACGATTTTGTGGGTCAATGTTTACGCCTTTCCACCCCCCGTTTGCTTTATTCCGCAACGCGTAAAATTTAAAATTTACTTTCAACCACAATCGAATGTTTGCGAGCGTTTTTTTTTTCTTTTTTTCGATACGTCGCTCTCGGTTGGGGAATACTTTTCTTATGAGATGGAGGCAAATATGGAAACTTCGTTTCGAATTATTTTGCTTGGAGTAAGTTCATAGTTGAATAAATAATTGGAAATGTAAAGTGCATTTATGATGAATGGCTCTAGCTGCTTTGAAATTTCGCTTCGGGAATAAATATTTTCTTTGTATAAATAAAATTCTTTGTATAAATAAAATTCTGAATAACTTTATGATTTTCAAAAAAGTGTGTTTATTTCCACAACAACAATTGTTTCGCAAATTTATTGCTTCTTCAGGTGAATGAAAGTTTACAGTGCAAACTTTCATTCACCTGCAGGAGCAAAAAATGAAAAAGTGAATGAAAGTTTACATAAAAGTTTAACTTTACTGTAAATCAGTGTTTTATACGTGTGGCGCATGAAGTAAAATTTCGAGTTTAGAAAAGCCCCGTGAAAATTTGTCTCGGGTCGCTGCGCGACCCTCGACAAATTTTCTACGCGGGGCTTTTCTAAACTCGAAATTTTACTTCATGCTTAGTCGGAGTGGAAAACACTCGTTACTTTAAAGGGGGGTGCCCGGGCCATCCTCTAGTAACAAAAAAATCATACATTTAAAATCGTAGCAGGCAAGTTTTAACCTAAATTTTGGTTAAAACTTGCCTGCTACGATTTTAAATGTATGATTTTTTTGTTACTAGAGGATGGCCCGGGCACCCCCCTTTAAAGTAATTAATATTAATAAATAATAAATTATCTCACGATTGCAAAATAAAATGTTCTTTACTAAGTAAATTATCTACTTGAAAATTGATAAAAGCTGTCAGCATTTATAAATAGAATTAATATGTATAATCAGTTCAGAAGATTCAACACAATTTGTCAACTAACCGAACAAAATAAAGGCTAGTATTTTTTTTAACTTTTTAATATTTCAATGTTTTATACGCGTGGCGCATGAAGTAAAATTTCGAGTTTAGAAAAGCCCCGAGAAAATTTGTCTCGGGTCGCTGCGCGACCCTCGACAAATTTTCTACGCGGGGCTTTTCTAAACTCGAAATTTTACTTCATGCTTAGTCTGGGAGTGAAAAACACTTGTTAATTTAAACTTCTATATATCCGGAGACGCAAAAAATTTGTGAAACAATTGTGAAAATAAACACACTTTTTTGGAAATCATAAAATTATTCAAAATTTTATTTATACAAAGTAAATATGGTCTAAAACCGACCAAAATGTGGCAAAACCCTACAGTTTCTTTTTATTTTGTGAGATATCAATTAGAAATTTGGTATGCTTATACTAAACACAAATTCGAGTTTACACTTCATCCATAAACCTTATTTCCACTTCCGGTTTCACCGAAAATAACCTCAATTATAAAAATGGTGATGTGTCCTTTCCCCGTTAAAGATATGATGAATTTAATATCAACAATACGAAAAACTTGCTCAAACTAAATTTATTCTACTTTTATTATTCCAAAACTATTCACAAAAAATTCTTGCATATTTTTGCTACATCTAGGTAAATATTGATCATCACATCCAAGCGTTATATATTTTTAACTTTACTGTAAATTAGTGTTTTATACGCGTGGCGCATGAAGTAAAATTTCGAGTTTAGAAATTTGAATATATATATACTTTTTTCGTACCACAGGCTCATACCGGCATATACCGTGTGTAAACATTTCATAGGCTTGCATTACATTGCAAAAACAAAACAAACAAAAGTTAGCCATGGATTTTTTTATAGACTGCTCATTGAAGAGGTACACAAACTTCGTGCGCTCTTCGCTCACGATTTAAGACATTTCAAAATATACGCTCTTCGCACATGGAGCACATAATAACTAAACGTATGGATACGCTCCTCGTAGCGAGAGGGTTAAATCAGAACGATACAATTATGGACAAAAGGGGTTTTGATGAGACTTAACTCTCTAGAAACTGTCTTCCTGGTATATTATACAAATACAGGAGAAACAAAATGTCTAAGGCAGGAATAATATTTATAGCGAATTGTTGTGTGTAACATTAATTTATATGTGTTGACTTTAGCGTACAAATTTACAAGTAATATCAAAATAAACACTTTGTTATGCAAATGGGGGGCTTGTTTGCAAGCCGTCTGCTTTCGTGGGGTCGCTTCATTTTCCAACCAAGCATTTCATTTACACATTATCCATTTAACAACAGCTTTGTCGATATTCAAATCTTCGATTGTAATCGCTTTATAAACTGGCATTGATTTCAAATCAATTTGTCGATTCGATTACCTTACACTTTACACATAAACGATAAATATGATTTGTACGTTAAAAATATATTTAACTTGAAACTTCTAAACCCTGAAAAATATTTATGCAACAAATTTTATTGCGTGATTTAATTAATATATATGGAATTAGAATTTCGCCATTTTATTTATCCTTACATTAATATTTATTTTCAAGTTGTATTTTAATAAAGTGTTACACAAACAAAGTAAAAAGTTATTTAACTATTGAATCTTTAATTTGCTTGGCGTTCACTTTGTGGTACATCTCCATAACAATTTAATTAAAACACTTAACTTTGTTTTACCACTTGTATTTTTACTTTTCAGTGACTTTAGTTTTGACTACAAGCTAGTCATTACCAAACTAAGTGCCTAAAATTATGTGTACATTGCTTTTATATTACAGCATCAAAGAGAGGGGTACACATTATGTCGGTCTTGTCATTAATGAGGGGAATTTCCGGATTAGCTTTTAATTTGTGAATTTCCAGCGCTTCCAGTAAATCCATTCGTCGGCCTTTATCCGACAAATGGATTACTGAATGCATGCTGTTTTCCAATAGATGTGTTGCAAAGGTGGACCTGTTGTTTTTTAAACCGCTTTTTATTTTGACGAATAAAGCACTAATAACCTTTCTTCGCACTTTTATTTGAATTACCAAATGTACATTTCGGACACAAAGTGACCATTATTTATGGATTAACACTCGCTTTTTATTACTATTATAATAATCTTTACATAACTCACAAATACAAATAAAGTAAAAAGTGTTTTATTGTCATTTAACAATAGTTTCTTAAAGTAATAATGCAGATTCTTCAGAAATCGCCCAATTCCTTGAATTATAGTATATTTTAGCACTAAATTGTATCCAATTATCGTGTGTATCAGTTTCTTTTTTAAGTGTAACAATTTGTTAAATTAGATGTATTAGCGTTCAGATACAAGGTAAGTGCTGAGATAAATAACACAAGGAGCAGACAAGTGTATAAAAAGGGAGTTTGGAATCGAATTATTGGACCCCTGAGCCAATATCAAGAATACCCAGCCTAGATCACATAAAGAAAAGAAGGGCAAATAAAACCTGAGGGGATTAACAGTCGACTGAGAGTAAAACAATAAACATTGTTTTATCAAAGAAATTATGATTTTTGTAAAAGTAACGATATTTCAACCAAAAAATCAATAGTTCTAATTTGTTAATTTAGAAACAGAATGTATTGTGAATATTGATAATGAAGGTTTAAATTTAATTACACTTGGTTTGTTTCACAATTTTTTACTTTACTGTTTACTCGACTAGTTTCGCGTTTTACAGCATTATCAGGAGTGAATATTTTCCGTATATACGTATGGTAATTTAAACATTACAAGGGCAATTCTTTTCGCAATCTACAAGTTAGTCCTACAAGAATTGGCAATTTCATTTATACGTGTGGTAATTTATACATTTAGAGATAATTGCACACACAAGACTGATATTTGATTGTACAAGGTGGCGCAAAAGTTGTCACCCGATGTTCTTTGGCTGTCTTTGGATTGTGTTTATTCGATGTTTTAAATATTTTTCCATTGAGTCTAGAAAACGATATCGACCAAGTGGCCGCCGGCATAGACTCGTGACTTTAAGAAACCCCACAAAAAGAATTGTGAAACGGTTAAATGGGACGATTTCGTCGGCCAGTGCATATCACCAAAACGAAAGATTAGGCGACCCGGAAATGCAGTCCTTACAATTATTCCGCGTTCTTTATGAGTATAAACACAAATGTCAAAGCAGAACTGACATTTGGCGCCATTTGCAAAAATTACAGCATCTTCCGATAGAGTGATGAGTTTTGCGCCAGCAAGTACAATAATAACATATTAAGTATCGAGAACAATAAGGTTTTGTTACCGCTCGAGAAGCGAGCGGAGCGAATGACAGACCAAATTATTGAGACCGGTATTATACTTACTATTCGAAAAGCTTATGACGTTTTTTGCAAGATCAGACAAAACGGACAACATTTATTTACAATTATTATGAATATGTCACTGACAGCTTGTCAAATTTATTTATTTATATTTGACTACATTCTATTGTAATAAAGTTGTTTTTGCCAGTCGCTATGGATGATAAGTTTAATTTACCCTTCACTAAACGGTTAGTAACACTTAAGTTTTCCTTACCGGTTTGTATTCATAGCAACTTGGTTAACACAACCGTTTTCAGTACAGTGAAACAGACATAATAATTACTAAAAAAAGATTGATCATGCAAAAAAGATAACAAATTAAATAATTGTGAATATGTAATGAAACAATGTTTGAAAATGGTCGTGACGGTATTTTCTACTTTTACCACGAACGTGTAAATAATGTGCATCACTTCAGAAATTAACGAGTAAATATTATATAGAATATGAATTTGTGTTCAGTACTCACTCATTTACCGGATCACTATATCCGCGTCTCAGGCTTCAACGCCATCATCAGTATATTCCCGAACCAGTGCTTGAAGAATGCTGAACATCTTTGACCATTTATTATGGCCTGTGCAATTTACATATGTTTGACAGCGTAAACGCCATCTAATGCCTATTTGCTTAAGTAGCATTGTCAATAGCTGGCAAACTAAACGTTTAGTTCATCACATCATCTATACAAGATTGATAATTAAATAAAAGTCACTTGGTTTGTTTCACTACTATATTTTTTATTAAACATTAAAAGTGCGATTCTATTCGCAATCTACAACAAGTTAGTCCTTCAAAGACTATATCAAACACTCATTAAAACAACTACTTCCCGGGCTAATACCCCGACGGACATTGAATTATACAACAAGTGTTTGCTGTTACATACAGTAACCTACTGCAAATGTAACAATTTGGGTCAAATTATTCAGGCCATCTATAGACGCGTTTCGAGATTTATCTCTCATCAGTATAGCTTTGCCATTCCCTCTAAACAATTTGACACCTTAGACTGGCGGTCACGTTTGATATAGTCTTTGTAAGACTAACTTGTTGTAGATTGCGAATAGAATCGCACTTTTAATGTTTAATGTATTCTGCAACCAGGAATTGGCAATTTCATTTATACTTATATTTTTTTTCTCTCCGACTAGTTTTATTTAATTATCAATATTGTAAACATGTTTCATCAAGTGATTAAGGAGAACCAAATTAAAGATATCTATACAAGATATTATTTACAAAAAAATGTACACATTTGCCGATCAACGTACATTTACCGTAGCATGCATTATTCCAGTTTACCTTAACATCATCTGTATAAAATGACTTATTAAAGTAGCTGGCCAGCAAGAGCAAACAGGAGGGCACTTATTTCCGTTCGGGGTTTAATTTGAATAATTCATTAATTGCCGCCCGGGTAGCCCCTGTAATTGGGGTGGGTTTAATATTTTAAGGGTTTCCGCGCAAGTAATCGGCTGTTTTAGGGATGTTGCTAAATTTAGAATAAACGTTTTGTGCCGTGGTTCTAGGATGCGTGAGAGCCAACATCTGAATTTCGATACGGAAAGGTGATCTAGGTCAGTGGAACAGCATTTATCTCTTGTTAGGGGTTGGAGTTTTTTTATATATTTGGCGAGGACAGTTAAGTACTGTAATTATTGTTCTTAATTAATTATTGCTGAATATTAAAGTGTATTTTCTATATTTAAGGTTGGAATATTTTAAATTATAGATAACTGAAGTCCGAAACGCGTCTGTGGGTATCTGGTGCCGGAATACTGAACACAAATTCAATATAAATAACTGCAATGGAAAATAAATTGATCAATTTGAGTAAACGTATTAAATACTAAACCCAGCTGATAAATAATCTAATCAGTTTTTAAACTTCATTTTAAATCAGTATTTTATACGCGTAGCGCATGAAGTAAAATTTCGAGTTTAGAAAAGCCTGAAAATTTGGTTTCCCCGCTCCGCGCTTTGCGCTACGCGACCAAACCAATTTTTAAGGCTTTTCTAAACTCGAAATTTTATTGCATGCGCTACTCGTATTCCACACTGAAAGCACTAAAATATTGTGAATGAGTAAACTTCGCTTTAAATCAGTGTTTTATACGCGTGGCGCATGAAGTAAAATTTCGAGTTTAGAAAAGCCTGAAAATTTGGCTTGGCCACTCCGCGCTTCGCGCTACGCGACCAAACCAAATTTTCAGGCTTTTCTAAACTCGAAATTTTACTTCATGCTTAACCAGGGAGTGGAAACCCTCTATGAAGTTTTAAAAATTAACTTAATTTCAAACATATTGTTTTACATGTACAAAAATTTCCAAAAAAATTAAACAAATGTTTTCTGAGAAACAAAGAGGAATGTTCTTATTAGGTATATAAGTATACAAACAGGGAGCGTTTCTTTGAAGAAACATAATATGTATATAGGGCAGGTGGTGGCCGAGCGGTAACGTCGCCGGACGGTAAATCGCTCGGCGAGCCACAGACTGGGTTCGATTCCCATGCACGGGGAATTGTTATTTAAAAATTATAACTCGTCGTGTCCCTGGGTGTGGTGTGAATGTGCTGTGACGTCTAATATATGTTAATACAACTTATGAAATAAGTTATAAATTAAATAATATAGGTTAAAAATAAATAATTGGTGTTGGCTAATGGTCAAAGCAACTAAGGCCAGGCAAAAGCCAAAACAAAAAATATGTATATCGTCGTTTAAGTTTTTTTTTTTTTTTGGCTTTTGCCTGGCCTTGGGAACTTGCCCATTAGCCATCATCAATCTATATATTTTTGTATCAATTAATTTATTACAATTTGTAGTATTTAACTTTTCATTCGGACAATCACACACATTCATACTACACCCAGGGTCACGACGAGATATTATTTTTGAAATAAAGTCTCCCCGTGCACGGGAATCGAACCCGAATTTGTGGCCCGCCGAGCGATACAGCCCGGCGACGTTACCGCTCGGCCACCACCTGCCCCTTTTAAGTTTAAACACAGCATATCCCAAAAAATGCGAAATTGAGTAATGCATACCGTTGGATTTATATTTCCTCACCATTGTGTTGGTAGCAATAATTTATCATTCTGATGCTTGAAAGCGCCACAATCAAGGTTCTTATCATCTTCACATATCTTAAATCACAAATTTTCACATATCGCAACACAGTTTTTCGCTCTACTGTAAGTAGAGTAGAGAAAAGTGAGATATGCAATGTTGAAACTAAACGACGATATGCTGTAAATTTTTAAACATTCGTTGTTTTTCTAAATAGTTCAATTTCAAGCGTTAAACGAGTGTTTTCCACTCCCAGACTAAGCATGAAGTAAAATTTCGAGTTTAGAAAAGCCTTAAAATTTGGTTTGGTCGCGTAGCGCGTAGCGCTACGCGACCAAACCAAATTTTAAGGCTTTTCTAAACTCGAAATTTTACTTCATGCGCCACGCGTATAGAACACTGGTTTTAAGTGAAGTTCAAAATATACGCTTTTAGCATTTTACTTTAGTAGCATATTGTAAATTTTACAATAATTTAGTGTTGTGTACGCGTGGCGCATGAAGTAAAATTTCGAGTTTAGAAAAGCCTGAAAATTTGGTTTGGCCGCTCCGCGCTTCGCGCTACGCGACCAAACCAAATTTTCAGGCTTTTCTAAACTCGAAATTTTACTTCATGCTTAATCTGGGAGTGGAGAACACTTGTTTAAAGCTTCTTGATGAACTCTTAAAAAAAACAACGAATATTTAAAGATTTACAGCAAATACGCTGTAAATATAGATGTTTAATTGAATTCTCTTGGTTTGTTTTACTAAAAATATTTTATTTCAACTAGTTTCGGCTTAATGCCATTTTAAAGAATGATGTACAAAAGAAACAAATTGGTGTTATATACTAGATGTCGGGATTTCAGGTAATAAGCGCTTTAATTATCGAGGAATTCCAAAGCTCCTCGTTGTCGTTGACCACGTTTTAGCTCGCCTTTATGGCTTAACTTATTTCCAGTCCTTCCCGATAATTTGAAACTAATCCCTTGTTACCTGTATGCAATATTTTATAATCGTATGAACTGAAAAAGTGATTAGATGCGATGCAATGTTTCACAAAACCTATGGTCTGTTTATTATTTAAAATATCCTTTCTATGTTCTTTTAATCGGGTTTCAAAGGACCTGCCCGTTTGTCCTATGAAATACGCTGTAATTGAGAATTGTTTATTTATAAAAGAAAAACTCCCTGTATCTATATATCTGTATGCTACTACACAACTATTGAAAGCAATTACTAAAAAGATGTTGAACCTAAGTTCCAACACTGTACCAAGAATGCAACATGTAACTTTTATCATCCAAACCATAAACTACATACATCCGCTAACTAAAAACTGGTTTGTATAATAAAGTGCTCATATCGCAACACGTAGCGCTACGTGACCAAACCAAATTTTAAGGCATTTTTAACTCGAAACTTTACTTCATGCGCCACGCGTATAAAACACTGGTTTTAAGTGAAGTTCAAAATATACGCTTTTAGCATTTTACTTTAGTAGCATATTGTGAATTTTACAATAATTTAGCGTTGTGTAAGCGTGGCGCATGAAATAAAATTTCGAGTTTAGAAAAGCCTGAAAATTTGGTTTGGCCGCTCGGCGCTTCGCGCTACGCGACCAAACCAAATTTTCAGGCTTTTCTAAACTCGAAATTTTACTTCATGCTTAATCTGGGAGTGGAGAACACTTGTTTAAAGCTTCTCGATGAACTCTTAAAAAAAAAAACAACGAATATTTAAAGATTTACAGCAAATACGCTGTAAATATAGGTGTTTAATTGAATTCTCTTCGTTTGTTTTACTACAAATATTTTATTTTAACTAGTTTCGGCTTAATGCCATTTTCAAGAATGATGTACAATAGAAACAAATTGGTGTTATACAGTAGATGTCGGCGTTTCAGTTAATAAGCGTTTTAATTATCGGGAAATTCGAAAGCTCCTCGTTGTCGTTGACCATTTTTTTGCCCGCCTTTATGGCTTTACTTATTTCCAGTCCTTCCCGATAATTTAAAACTAATCCCTTGTTACCTGTATGCAACATTTTATAATCGTGTGAACTGAAAAAGTGATTAGATGCGATGCAATGTTTTACGAATCCCGTGGTCTGTTTACTATTTAAAATATCCGTTGTATGTTCTTTTAATCGGGTTTCAAAGGACCTGCCCTAGAGTGTTGTACTGCCACGCAACGGACCGGGGTTCAAATACCGGCCTAACAAGTTGTCTGCTTTTATATAGGTTAGGATAAAAATGCCAAACACTCCGTCTTCTCGGATATGACGTTAAATGCATGTAGGACCCGTGTACTGCCTGGATGTTGCGTGCACGTTAAAGATCCCCACCGGTGGGTTGGAACTCCCACCGGGTTCGGCAAAATTTCCGGATAGCTGTAGACCTAATCTCCGGCATCATGATTGGCCTTAGCAGCGGAAATAGATGACGTAAAACCCAAAATAAAAAAATAAAATAATAAATAAAGGACCTGCCCGTTTGTGCTATCAAATACGCTGTAATTGAGAAATGATTTTTTTTTAAAGAAAAACTCCCTGTATCTCTATATCTGTATGCAACTACGCAACTATTGAAAGCAATAACTAAAAAAATGTTGATCCTAAGTTCCCACACTGTACCAAGAACGCGACATGTAATTTTTATCATCCAAACCATAAACTACATACATCCGCTAACTAAAAACATGTTTGTATAATAAAGTGCTCATATCGCAACACGTACGCGAAACACAAACTTTACGCCCGAAGCGGGGTATGTAATGTTTTCTCGCGTAAATTTTCCGTCGCGTCGCCCCAATTTCCCTGCTAGCGCCTGTACCATCTTGATTGTATGGAAATTACATAGAGCTAAGAGTATTATTGCATCGCAAATATTGTTACGGCTTGTTGTTTCATGGGGTAGTTTATACAAATTGGATTCCTCCTAATGTGGAAACATTAAAGTTACGCTTAACGAGCGCCGTTAAAAATTCTTACCACGCATAAAATAGAACGAGGCGTATGTGTGCTTAATAATCTTCACATAAAAATGTTATTGCCGACATGATTAACCCGTTTATGGTTAGGTTTTTTTAACTATAAAGAAACTATGTATTATTAAAAATACTACTTTCTATAGTTCGTAATAGAAAAATTGAAAGACTAACGATTCGAGGTGATGTACACAGATTTTTTTTAAAATCTTAGAATCATCGGTTATCTAGAACCTTACCAAAAAAACTTCATTTTTTTTATACATTTATTTTATATTGGTTTTAAACCATTCTACCATTTCACCTTTGTATTATGTAATTTACTATATTTAGACACCACAAACACATTCACACACATCCATGGACCCAGGTGGAATCATTTTGTACTTTAAAAAGACCCCTCCCGGCGTGACCCCTGGGTTAGAAGGCAGGGCCTCTACCCACTACACCACCGGGGTCCCAAAGACTTCATTTATGTATCGATTAATGTCCGAGAAGCTCTACTTTTTAATACTAGTGTCAGAATGACGAATGCTAATTAAATGAGAATTACTTTTTTAAACACTTTTATTTACAACCTCGCCAAATATCATAACTTCATTTATGCATCGATTAATATGCGAGAAGTTCTACTTTTTAGCACTAGTGTTAAAATAGCTAATGCACTTTAAATAGCTCAACTAGTTTTCAGCATAAAGAAGTACATTAAAAGTGCGATTCTTTTCGCAATCTACAACAAGTTAGTCTTACAAAGACTATATCAAACACTCATTGAAACAACTACTTCCCGGGCTAATACCCCGACGGACATTGAATTATACAACAAGTGTTTGCTGTTACATACAGTAACCTACTGCAAATGTAAAAATTTGGGTCAAATTATTCAGGCCATCTATAGACGCGTTTCGAGATTTATCTCTCGTCAGTATAGCTTTGCCATTCCCTCTAAATAATTGTTGTTGTTTCAATGAGTGTTTGATATAGTCTTTGTAAGACTAACTTGTTGTAGATTGCGAAAAAAATCGCACTTTTAATGTTTGAAGTATTCTGCAACCAAGAATTGGCAATTTCATTTATAAAGAAGTACTTCTGTAATTTATTTTAAGATTTTTGAAAAAATAAACATTTCCGGTAAGAATTTGTATTTTTTTAATTTTTTAAGGATCTTAAAAAACGCACAGACTTTCTTAATACTGTATGTTCAATTAAAAAAATCTCTAGGGTGTCATGGAAAATATTCAAGGTTGGTAACTCTGAAAATATACATTATAATTATTATGTCTGACGTTGTATATGTCATTTTCTGAAGTGTGTAGCCAACTTAAATTTGAAAAAAGATTAAATCATGGCACTCTAGAGGTTTTTGTTCATTGAACATATGATAGTATTAGAAACAGTGCCGGCTTATTTTTTCCTGAAAAACGACTTTCTACGAATTTCTTTCACTTTTAAAGACTAGAGAATGCTAACAGTAAAAAATATGATCAATCCTTGTTTTTCACTTAAATCCGGGCCAAGTTTACTTCTTTAAAAATAAATTAAGAAATATTCTAGTCAAGCCTGTTTGGAATTTGCAGGGCTATAATTTAAAATAAAACCGAATTTTGAGAATTTAAAGCTAAGCTTAGCACGTCCGCTTAAAGTTGGGGTTTACTGGATTTATCAAGTTTCTGCTGTATATAAATATGAACAAAATGAATGTAATCATTTTTTTGCAGAAAAAAAAACCTCCAGTAGTTTCTAACATTAAGAATTGCATCTATGTTTTTTTTTTAGAATTTAATAAATTAGAAAATTTTCGGTGAAAATGGGAATATTTTATAAGTAGGGAGGTTATGGAAAAACCTTTTTTTTCAATTTTAAAAAATCTGAAAAAATTTGCAAACTTTCACACTAGCATTAAAAACAGCATGGCCCACTTATTTTCTTTTGAAAAACAAATTTCCGCCAATTTTCGTCACGTTTAAAGACAAGAGAATATTCACGTACCCATCAAAATCTAACTTTGAGCGCTTATACTAAGCACGATTTTTATGTATAAAACAACTCTTTCGCATAAAATTACAGCTTATTTAATTCTGAATCGCTTACTTGTCGAATAAATTAAATCGAGTAAATATTGTACGAAGTAGAGCGTATTGAATGCTACCAAAAAAAAAAGATCAATAGTCGTTTTTCACTTAAATCCGCTTTAATTTAGTTTTTTTGAAATAAATTAAAAAATATTTTAGCCAAGCCTGTTTAAAATTAGAAGCGCTATAATTTAAGCTAAAACAGATTTTTAATAATTTAAAGCTGAGCTCAGCACGTGCGCTGAAAGTTAGGTTTTACTGGATTTATCAACTATCTGTTTTATATAAAAGTTGACAAAATGGATTTAATATTTCTTTTACTAAACAAAAAATTAGCTTTAGTAGTTTCTAACATAAAGAACTGCATTTATGATTTTTTTCAGAGTTTTTAAAAATAGAAAATTTTTTGTGTAAATGTGAATATTTTGTAAGGGGTAGGTATGGAAAATCCGTGGATTTTTTTGAAATATTAAATTTTTTAAAAAAATTCACAAACTTTCGTACTAGTATTAGAAACAGTGCAGGGTACTTATTTTTTCCCGAAAAACAAATTTGCACCAATTATCTTCACTTTAAAAGACAAGAGAATGTTATGAACTCATCAAAATCAAACTTTAAGCGCTTATACTAAGCATGGTTTTTATGTGCGAAACAACTATTTAACATAAAATTAAAGCTTATTTTATTCTGAATCGCTTGTGTTTTGAATAAATTTAATCAAGTGAATATTATTCAAACTAGAACGTGCTGAATGCTAACATTAAAAAAATGATCAATCCTTGTTTTCACTTAAATCCGGATCAAGTTTACTTTTTGAAACATAAATTAAGAAATATTTTAGCCAAGCCTGTTTGGAATTAGAAGCGCTATAATTTAAGCTGAAACAGATTTTTAATAATTTAAAGCTGAGCTCAGCACGTGCGCTCAAAGTTAGGTTTTACTAGATTTATCAACTATCTGTTGTATATAAAAGCGGACAAATTGGATTAGCTTTAGTAGTAGCCTTCGTTGTGTTTGCCCAATGTACATTTTTTGCAATTATTACAGTTAATAGCATCTGGTATATAATACAAATTGTGAACAAAGGTTAAAAGTGTTTTAATTAGTTATTATAATCTTCACGTAACTCACCCAAATGCAACAAATTACTATACATTCATCTGCCTGATGAAGCCACTGTGTGGAGAAACAATTGTTGCAGTGTCAATCAATAAACAGTGAAATCTTAACCAAGAGTGTGTGGCGGAATAAATGATAATCACAATTTAATTAAATTAAACATTTTGCACATACAAAATGTAAATTAAAATAACGCGTTACTTAAATAAAAATATAAAAATAAACAAAAAATAGATTCCACAATGACCTGTACAAAAATAACTTAAATTGGGCGCCACCTAGAAGCACTGTCCTAGGACGATAGTATTACAACTGCTTGTAAATTAAATTTCATAAATTAACGCTTGAATTTCGTAAATTAACTTTCAAGGATCTTCAGGTAACTTATCTGTTATTCCCTTCCGCAACCGAGGTTAATTCTACCCAGTTGAACGGCAACACGGTGGTCGGCGAATCCCTGTTTCGTCTCTCGCTGTCCCTCTCTCTCTTTTTCCCTCTTTGCAAAAAAAGGTGAGGCTCCAACCGGGATCAGAATATTTGGTTGACAAACTTTATTCGGTAATCGAAAAGCCCAACCTAACTATACATAATTACAAAAAAACACTGCAGCCAATTTGCAAAAATTAAAGGACTTGGAAACCTTTCACGTTCCCCCCCTTTTTTTTTTATATGAGAAATATTTTACACTCACCCCCAAGGCAATGTCGAACGCTAGTAGCGTAACTAATAGCGGCAATGACCAGCAGCGACGATATCGATAAATGGTCACGAAACTGACGTGATTATTGATGTCGGTACGATATAGAAAAATTTCTATCTTCTGCCATGTGCTCGCACACTCTTCCTCGCTCGCCGCAACGGAAAAAAGTCTCGCGCACGCCAACCCCGCTCGGCGAAAATTGGTCGAGCTCCGAAATTAAAAAAAAAACGTTTTTAACAAAACAGCATTGCAGCGTATGCAACTGAAGTTGCGCGCGTATATTTGCAAATTTACAAATGTATCATTTTTATTCCCAAATGAAAATAAAAATGCTACAAGTGTTATTTACTAAAAGTGTTAAATTACTATACTTTACTTGTGAAATCTAAACAACCTGTTATTTATCAAAGTGTGAACATTTGAGATTCATTTAAATAAAATACGTGTATGTAAAAACAACATTTTTGACGAAACCTGATAACTTTGTTGAATACAATTAAATCCAACTTTAGAAAACGTAATATCCAACATATGTGCGGCACCATCGCTTTGTCCTCCGACAAAACAAAGAACACAAAGGCTCCTGAAACGTAATTCACACACATACAAACGAAAATGCGAAGAGATTAATATCCTTTTCAGATTTCTCCGCAGAACTTGCACATATCAAACAAAAAAAAAACGCGACCGATTTCCATTTTCCCGTCCGCAGATTTAATGCTAGAAATACCGAAAGTTGACAGAGATTCTCGTTACTTTTATATTTAATTTAGCGCCATTGTTGGGAGATCCTACGCGAAAAACGTTGGAAATTTTCAGGAGATTTTCAGGATTTACGACGCTCGATTTAGTCTTTGCGAGCTGCTATTTGTATAGTGTGGAACTAGTTTTCTTGTCTTAAAGCGTGTTTGTGTTGCAATTTTAGAGTTTTATTGCTGTGCTGTTTTTATTTCGCCTTTTTCTCATTATGTAATTTAACAAAGTTATATACCTATAAATTCTGTATTTTGGAGGCTTCCACTTCGTTATACAGGGTGCGGCAGGGAAACTTGCTGATTTGAAAGGTCAATAAAAGAAAAAGTATTTCACATATCGATTTAATTCTTTCTATATCGTATTGTACACATCCTGAATATTTGTTCCAAGTGGTTTTAAAAATAACATCGGACAAATGGCAGCCCTCATTAGTGATACACTGATCCACCTGCTTTTTGAAGTTTCCACTCTTTCGAGCATATCAACGGGAATGTTGAATGGCTTGGCGAATGTTGTCCTTCAGGTGTTGCAGGGTTCGTGGTTTGTCATTGTAAACAATGGATTTGAGATATCCCTATAAAAAGAAGTCACAGGGAGCCAAATCGGGGGAGCGCGCTGGCCCCAGTACGTCATCCCTCAAGGAGATAAGGCGCTCGTGGAAGTGTTCCCTCAAAAGTTCTATTGAAGTTCTTGCTGTATGTGCCGTGGCTCCGTCCTGCTCGAACCATACGTCCCCGAGTTCCATTTCTTCAAGTTTGGGGAGAAAAAATGCCTCAATAATTTCTTTGTAGCGAACTGCATTCACAATAACAGTGTGTTCTTCTTCCTCGAAAAAGTAAGGCCCAATTATCCCAACTCTCGACAATGCACACTACACAGTAACACGTTTACAATGAAGTGGTTTTCCACTCCCAGACTAAGCATGAAGTAAAATTTCGAGTTTAGAAAAGCCCCGTGAAAATTTGTCGAGGGTCGCGCAGCGACCCGAGACAAATTTTCTGGGCTTTTCTAAACTCGAAATTTTACTTCATGCGCCACACGTATAAAACACAGATTTCAAGTGAAGTTCGAATATACATAAATTTCACAATATTTTAGTATTTTATACGCGTGGCGCATGAAGTAAAATTTCGAGTTTAGAAAAGCCCCAAGACAATTTTCACGGGGCTTTTCTAAACTCGAAATTTTACTTCATGCTTAGTCTGGGAGTGAAAAACACTCGTTCAAAGCTTCATATTAAACTCTTTTAAAAAAACAACGATATCTAAAGATATAAAGAAAATAAGCTGAATTTGGAATACGTATTATTTAAAGATAATCGCACCAGATAGACTAAAAGATATAAAAAGGGAAAAATATGTAAACGAATGGATACTGTCAATAGAAATAGACATGATAGGAAAGGAGACATGGTCACTAATAATCGCATACGGAGAAAACGAGGATGCAAAAAAAGAAGAAAAAGATATTTTTTTTGAAAAACTACAGAAAGAAATAGATGAGGGGTCACAAAACATAATTATAATGGGAGATCTAAATGGACGAAATGGTAACAAAAATGAAGGGATAGAAGAAGTAATGGGAACAGAAGGAGAAAACGTTAAAAACAATAATGGAAAAAGAATAATAGATATGAGTATTGAAAACAATCTAGTAATAGCCAACACTAAGTTTAAACATAAGAACATACACAAATACACTCGAGAGGAACCGGCAAGGAAGGAAAAGTCTATCATAGATTATTTTTTAATTAGCAGAAATAAATGGAATATAGTAGAAAATATAAAAGTTTCTAGACAAGCTGAGATAGGAAGCGAATCATTATTTGTTGAAAAAGGACATAAAACAAAGAATGAAGGAATACACCGACAAAAGAAGAAAGAAGATAAAAGAAAAAATAAGAACATATAAGCTAAAATAGACAGAATATCAAAATAAATATCAGGAGATATTAAAAACTAAAATACAAGAGAGAGAAATAAATACCGATGTGGAGGAAACGTGGGCAATACTGAAAAAACATATGCTAGAAGCTGCTAAAGAAACCTGTGGTATAACAAAAATTACAAATAATGTCATTAAGAGAACGGAATGGTGGACGAAAGATATACAACAAAAAATCAAGGACAAAAAAGAAACATGGCAAAGATACCTAAATACCAAAAAATAGTGGACTATGAAAAATATAAAGAAAAGATAAATGAAGTCAAAATAATAGTTAAAAATGCTAAACATGAATCATGGACCAAATTTGGAAGAAAAATGACCGAAAACTACAGAGAGAATCAAAAACTATTTTACGGGACACTGAAACAACTAAAACAAAAAAAAGAACATAATATGGTAAATATAAAAGATGAAAATGGAAACATAATTACAGAAGAGGACAAAATCATGGAAAGATGGAAGCAATACTTTGAAGAATTAACCGAAAAGGGGGCAGACGCAATAGAAGACCCAGATGATAATAACGAACTGCATGAAATGGAAAACATAACAGAAGTATAAGTTATGGAAGCGATGAAAAAACTGAAATGCGGAAAAGCTCCAGGGATAGACGAAGTAACCACCGAAATGATAAAATATATGGGCCCAGAAGGAATCACATACATTACACAATATCTTAATAGTATAATTAGCGTCAAAATACCAACAGACTTTAAAACAGGGATAATAATACCCATATACAAGAAAGGAGACAAGAGAGACTGCAAAAACTACAGGGGGATTACAATCACGAGTGTGCCAGCTAAGATTCTGACAAGAATACTGGAAAAAAGAATTAGAGACCAAATAGAGGATACAATAGAGGATACCCAAGGCGGATTTAGACGAGGAAGAAGTACGCAAGACCTAATATTCGTAATACGTCAGATGAGCGAAAAATTTATAAATAAAAATAGAGATATCCATATGTGTTTCATTGAGCTGGAAAAGGCATTTGACAGAATAAGGAGGAAAGATATGGAATACTCTAAAGAAAAGAGGGATAAATAAAACAACAATAGCGCTAATCAAAAGTTTGTACAACGACAATAAAAATATAGTTAGGACTAACAACGAAGAATCACTGGAATTTAGCACTGAGTCAGGAGTAAAACAAGGGTGCATACTAAGCCCTCTAATATTCTCACTCGTACTCGACGAAGCCATAAAAATTGCAAAAACCAAGATGCGGCCAATCAAAGTAGGACATTGGAAAATGAATAAAATAGAGATAGGGGAACTCATGTTTGCTGATGATATGGCCATTCTAGCAGAAACGGAAACAGACCTCCAATATAACATAGACATACTAGCAAACGAACTAAACAAAATTAACATGAAAATAAATACGGTAAAAACCAAAACGATGATAATCTCGAGACAAGACAAAACACACAACATACAAATACAAGGGGAACGAGTAAAACAAGTGGATAGGTATAAATATTTAGGGTCAATAATATCAAAAAATGGAAAGATAGATGATGAGATTAAGGACAAAATAGGGAAAGCAGGTAAATTATTTAATATGACAAAAACCACCTTCTTCGGAAATAAAGAAATACCCAGCAAAATCAAAACTGAAATCGTAAAAAAAGTCATAAGACCAACAATAATGTACAGCAGCGAAGCGTGGACGATAACAAAGAATCAGCAGACAAAAATTAATGCTAGCGAAATGAGGTTCCTCAGGAAAATCGAAAACAAAACAAGAAAAGACAGAATAAGGAACGAAACGTACAGACAAAATTTAGAGATCGGAGATATAAACGAAAAAATAATCGAGGGACAACTAAGATGGTTCGGACATATATGTCGAATGGAGGACACGAGAACGACAAAAAAAATATTTGAAGCTCGAACAACAGGAAAAAACTATAAAGGAAGACCAAGAAAAACATGGATTGATGGAGTTAAAAAAGGAGCAGAAAAGAAAGGTATACCGTGGAAAGGAATAAAGGACAAAACACAAGACAGGAAACAATGGAGAGAATTGTACTCGGCAACACAATAAAAGACATAAATTCATGCCTTACACCGAAAGGTATAAAAGGCAAAAGATAAAAAAAAATTATTTAAAGAAAAATTCAATGCATTATAAAATGTAAATACAGGGAATTTTTCTTTTAGATAAGCATATGCACAAACTGTAAATTTTCCGACATCCCTTATTTTTTCAAAAGAATTCAATTTGAAGCTATAAACGAGTGTTTTCCACTCCCAGACTAAGCATGAAGTAAAATTTCGAGTTTAGAAAAGCCCCGTGAAAATTTGTCGAGGGTCGCGCAGCGACCCGAGACAAATTTTCTGGGCTTTTCTAAACTCGAAATTTTACTTCATGCGCCACGCGTATTAAACACTGAAATATTGTGAAGCTAAAGATATACTGCTTATATTTAATATCAAGTTAAATTTTGTATAAATGTGTCTAAACAAATCAAAATTCAAACGCCTCGAGTGATTTTCTTTATAGACAAAAAATCATACAGAGATTTTTTGCAGGAAACAATAATCGAAAAACAAATTCAATTTATCTGGATATATATTACGAGTACAAATCAAACTTCATTTTTACTTCCGGATATCAATCTATATTACAGAAACAAACACAAACAATGATACGTTTCAATAATTGTCAATATGTTGGCTGGATGTTGGGATAATGTGAAAACAATTTGGTGAGTTTTTCCTATTATTTTTCCAGAATTGTTCGATAGGGGCGGGAAAGCAATTTCCAGAAGCACTCTAATCGCCGTTTCCTCCGTTCGTGGTCCCTCGAAGTGCGGCGAAAAGCTGGCGGACATAGCCGCGTGTGTCTTATGATAGCTATTGATAACGCTATCAGTACGACACACGCTGAGCTCTGCCCAACAGCCACCATTTTCTCCTCACCAATTTCAGAAAAGATGGAAAAAACTTAAATGCTTTCAATAAATCTAAATAATACAACTTGTTTATATTATACAGAAGGATACATCGACTCTCTAAGTAATAATTTAAATATTATATAGTATTTTTAATACCCATTTGGAATATCCCCATCCTTATTTATCCATCATGAAAATACGTAAACACTGGAACAACGTCCCAGGCCTACGTCAATCAAAACGACTCATCAAGTTAGATCACAGCCATAAAGTGCTCGAACTCACAAGGAACGAGCTGAAAACATTCGCAGGACTCATGACAGGGCACTGTGCCCTTCGGTACCATTTATGGAAAATGGGAAAAGAGGAAAGTGGAAATTGCAGGTTATGTGATTCGGCAGATGAGACGACCGAGCACATACTCTGCTTGCCCACAAGCGTTTTTCACAGTTCGGCAGGGACCGATTAACCCACGAAGAAGTGAGTAGCATCACTCCCAAGGAAGTTACCAGGTTCATAGAGGATGTGGGACTGCTTGGGAAGTGACTGGGTAAGGGCAGAACAATAGATCGGATAGGTCGCAGTTCACGAGAGGCTGACTCGCCTCACAATGGCCCTATATAACCTATAACCTATAACCTATCCATCATGAATCACATGAAACAAAAAATTACCAGCAAAAATGAACGTCGGTTACTAATTAGATGTTACGTCAAATGTTTGATGTCTGGTTATGTCATTAAATAACGCACAAATTTTCCGATGAATCTAAAAAGTGTATGCTTAATCCAGTAAGTTATTTTCAAAATGAATTAAAATCTTGATCCTCCACAAAGCACATTATACAATCTACAAGATGAAAACAGAGCAACGGATTTCGAATTTAGAAGGAATATGTCTACAAATGTTTCCCTGAGCAAAACTCGAACTACGAAGAATACTCTGCATTTTTTTAACGGAAGTGATCTACAAAATGAAACTATTTACTGGCAATTTTTGAAAAAATCACCAGAAATTAATATCTCGAAAAGCAAAAAACGTCTTATAAAATGGCCAGGAAAGAAAAATATCCCTTTTTACTCAGGGAAACGTTTGCAGACATATTCCATCTAAATTCGAAATCCATTACGTGTTTGTTTCTTCCAGGTTATATAATATATTTTATGGAACTTTTAGTTTTGTTATAATAACAGCATATAAATAATTATGTTCCATATTATGAATTTAATTAATATTACTCCACCAATGCCCTAAGAATAATAGTTTAGATGTCAGCCATTTGATATGAACCTAACCCAATTGTGTGTGTGAGTTCAAGAAGCCACGTACGTTAAGTCACTAAAACGGCTGGTACTTCCAAATAGGTATTAAAAATACTATAGCATATAAACCTTGAAAGACACATGAATAGAAGTGCAACTGAATGTAAGCGGCGCTAAACTTATGCAACCCAATGTAGTTTAGATAGTTTAGATGTCAGCCATTTGACATGACATGTTTCTAACCCAATTGTGTGTATGTGTTCAAGAAGCCACATACGTTAAGTCACTAAAACGACTGGTACTTCCAAATAGGTATTAAAAATACTATAGCATATAAACATTAAAAGACACATGAATAGAAGTGCGACTGAATGTAAGCGGCGCTAAACTTATGCAACCCAATGTACAATATAATGTTCCCTTACAGAAAAGAGCGCCCTCTACATTAATTTATTTCTATTTCCATCAATGTTAACAGTATTATATCGCTGTGGTTTTTTAATTAAAGGAATTAGCGATTCCTAAAAATGTTAGTTCGCTGTCAGATCCGCCCAGTCGGCATAAATTTACCGTAACGCAAAAAATACATGGAGTTGCACTTCCATATGATTCGTCAATCAACAGTATAAGTCAGGAAAGTTCATTTTAAGTTATTTAAATAGAAAACAAGTACACATTTAAATAAAGGGTATCAAATTATAAGTGATCCATTTACAGGCACTACAAATATGGAACAAAATTGTTCTTTTTCGAAAATTAAAGATGGAAATTAAAGAAACAACAAATATCTAAGGACACCTGATGTAATATTCAAGCATTGAAGTTCAAAATAATTAAGAATAAAACTTGAAATATCATCTTTAATATCTTGAACAAGTTTCTCATCTTTCACGTGGTGAAACATATTTATCTATAATTTAATAAAGAAAACACTTGGTTAAATTTCACTAATATTTTGGTTTTTTATTCCAACTAGTTTCGACTTTGAGTCATTCTCAAGGAGTACAGGAAATTACATTTTTACAAACATTATATACAAGAGAGGTTAATTTAAATTTTATGGTTAGGCAATAAGGGCTGTCATGATGGGTGAGCTCCACAGATCTTCGATGTCATTAACAATTGGTTTTCCCTATTTTATTGCTTTCTGGATTTCCAGTCCTTCGCGATAAATGAGATGACTTAAAGTCGAAACTAGTTGGAATAAAAAACCAAAATATTAGTGAAATTTAACCAAGTGATTTCTTTATTAAATCATAGTTAAATATGTTTCATCACGTGAAAGATGAGAAACTTGTTCAAGATATTAAAGATGGATATTTCAAGTTTTATTCTTAATTATTTTGAACTTCAATGCTTGAATATTACATCAGGTGTCCTCCATTTCTATCGATGCACATCTGCACGCGGTGCAATATTAACCCCATTACACGCTGACACATTTCAGCAGGAATCTCAGCAATAGCTTTTCTTGTATTTTTTTAAGTCTTCCTGAGTTTGAGGTCGGTTCTGGTATGCTTTTGATTTAACATAGCCCCACAAAAAGTAATCTGGAGGCGATAAATCAAGAGAGCGCGCAGACCAAGGCTAATCTGGAGACGCTGAGATAGCAGACGACCCGGAAACATCTCTCACAGTACTTCCATAGGTAATAGAGCTAGTCTTCTATTTTTTTTAAGTCTTCCTGAGTTTTAGGTCGATTCTGGTACGCTTTTGATTTAACATAGCCCCACAAAAAGTAATCTGGAGGCGATAAATCAAGAGAGCGCGCAGACCAAGGCTAATCTGGAGACGCTGAGATAGCAGACGACCCGGAAACATCTCTCACAGTACTTCCATAGGTAATAGAGCTAGTCTTCTATTTTTTTTAAGTCTTCCTGAGTTTTAGGTCGATTCTGGTACGCTTTTGATTTAACATAGCCCCACAAAAAGTAATCTGGAGGCGATAAATCAAGAGAGCGCGCAGACCAAGGCTAATCTGGAGACGCTGAGATAGCAGACGACCCGGAAACATCTCTCACAGTACTTCCATAGGTAATAGAGCTAGTCTTCTATTTTTTTAAGTCTTCCTGAGTTTTAGGTCGATTCTGGTACGCTTTTGATCTAACATAGCCCCACAAAATGTAATCTAGAGGCGATAAATCAAGAGAGCGCGCAGACCAAGGCTAATCTGGAGACGCTGAGATAGCAGACGACCCGGAAACATCTCTCACAGTACTTCCATAGGTAATAGAGCTTGTCTTCTATTTTTTTTAAGTCTTCCTGAGTTTTAGGCCGATTCTGGTACGCTTTTGATTTAACATAGCCCCACAAAATGTAATCTGGAGGCGATAAATCAAGAGAGCGCGCAGACCAAGGCTAATCTGGAGATGCTGAGATAGCAGACGACCCGGAAACATCTCTCACAGTACTTCCATAGGTAAATTTGACGCATGAGGCCTTGCACCGTCTTGTTGAAACATGTAACATCTATTGGTAACCGGAGTTGATCGATGGCATCCACTAAAAACATTTGCAACATTTTCACATATCGTTCACTGTTACCTACTGCATTTCCTAATTCATCTGGGCCCAGAGGTTTCAAATCCATCATAACTGATCCTTTATGGTGATAGTGTGTGACCTATATTTTAATTGTCTTACGAGAAGGAACCACTTTAACATTAAATTGTTGCCAGAACTGTCGCTGTTTGAGTAATAGAATCAATTCTTAAAACCTATACACGGAATATTATTTAAGCAATCGGCTAGCGCTCCATATCTAACAAAATTAATTATATTGTTATATTGTTAAAGTAATTATATTGTTACAGCCATAGAAGCGGGATTTGAAGTAGACTCAATATATACCGATTACTCTAAGGCTTTTGACATAGTAGATCATAGCATCCTTCTTTCGAAACTTAAGTTTATAGGAATCAAGGGATCCATGTTAGATTGGATACAGTCTTACTTATTCGGAAGGTCACAGGCCGTGCGGATTAGTAGTGTTATATCGTTTGTGATACTTGTAACCTCAGGGGTTCCCCAGGGATCACACCTTAGAGCTCATTTATTTAATATCTTAAATGATGTGGTTGATTGTTTCCATAATTCCCAGTGCTTGCTATTTGCAGACGATATAAAATTATTTTTACGAATCGCGGATGATAGATCTTCTGTGTTGTTACAGGAAAAATAGATTAAATAGATTTTCAGTTTGGTGTACTGACAACCGTATGAATCTCAACCTCAAAAATGTAATTGTATAACTTTTACTAAAAAAAGGGCCTCGACAGTGAGAAATTACTATATCTCTAACGTCCTTTTAATTCGCGTTTCAGTTATTTAAGACTTTGGTGTATTATTGTCTCACAACTGGAAGTTTAATAATCATCTACGCAACATAACTGCTAAAGCATACCGTGTTCTGAGTTTTTTAAAACGTAACAGCAGAGATTTCTCAAACATTCATACCCTTACGACCTTGTATGTATACCTTGTCCGCCCCCACCTTGAGTACTGTTGCACTATTTGGAATCCTCATAGCAAATCGGACGTAAAAATGGTTGAGAGGGTCCACGTTAAATTTACAAAATTTATCTCTTACAAGTTCGGGATTGTCGGCTCCTACAATGACGTCCTACAATCTTTAAATATCCATTCGTTAGAGCAGAGACGAAGGAATGCAGACGTAATGCTAGGATACAATTTAATAAATGGGGCGATTGATTGCCCCTATTTACTTGGCCAATTTAAAATCAATGTGCCAGCTAGAAGTTTGCGTTCCTTCGATCTGTTCCATGTACCATATTGTAGGACGGACTATGGTAAAAATTTTGGTATATCCAGAATCGCCAATAATTGTAACGCCATCAATCCCGACTTTGGTGTAATTAGCAGGAATGCTTTGAAGAACATCTTCCGACAGGGTAAATAGTCTTCATATTTTAATCTGTTGTTTGTACCTAAATGTGTTGTTTGTTTTTTACTCTTTTATGTACCTATATTTATTATCTATTTGTATTTATATTTCATTTATTTTTATATTTAGTTTTTATAATATTATTGTACTTAAATGGACTTCCGTTAATAAATAAATAAATAAAACTTGAGATATGACAATATATTTGATAATATATAAAATTACGAAAAAACTATTCGTGAAAATGCATGTTTGCATTTTCACGAATAGTTTTTTCGTAATTTTATATATTATGTTTAAAGTGTGCAAACTATAAGAAGCGTAAGCTTATTTTCTCGAATTCAAATAGTTTTGAATTTGAATTTATCTTGTTTGAATACATTTGATATTTGTAATCATTACAACTATATCTTTAAAATTTGTGTACTTAATAATTCAAATAGGGTTACTTATAATTTGACACTTTTCATAACGAAGTAGGGGTGGAAAATTTACCGACTTTTTTCATTAAACGATTTTCTGGTTATTCGCAATATTGTTGTTTTGAGGAGTAAACATATTTATCTATAATATAAATTAATTCAACATTCATAACTAAACTAAATCAGTAAATTAATAAATTTATTCAAAGCGCCATTCGATTTTTCAGCTCGCCCCCTTTAAATTTCATTCCTCGGTTTGAATAAATCAAGTTGTGACCCTTAATTGAAATCCGGGGGACTGAATTTCTCGACATTCAGGTAGAGGAGAGGCCGTATTATTCCACGAGAGAAACTTCAATTTGCGTCCGTCAATGTAATTTCGGTATGATTTTAATTAAGCCGAATTGAGAGAGGTAAATATTTGCCTTAGTTTCTTTTCCGAACGCGTAATAAAGCGACTCGGAATCAGGTTGAATAAATACATAAAGTGAGAGAGAATTGTGTTTTTATATTTTTCGTTTTTTTGTAAAAAGGGAAAATATTTGATAAAATGGGTTTAATTATAATGTTTAATAAAAAATTACATCGAAATAAATTATACAAGGAATTTTTTTTAAGTAACATATCTTGATGATTTCCGAAATTTTCAGGAGATTTTACACTTTACTTTAAATAATTGTTTTAAACTTTAAATTATACTTTATGCTTCACGCGTTTAAAACATAGATTTGAAGTGAGACTTAAAATATACTGTTAAGCAATATGCTGAAGCAGTATATTTTGAACTTCAAAATAAATCAGTGTTTAATACGCGTGGCGCATGAAGTAAAATTTCGAGTTTAGAAAAGCCCAGAAAATTTGTCTCGGGTCGCTGCGCGACCCTCGACAAATTTTCACAGGGCTTTTCTAAACTCGAAATTTTACTTCATGCTTAGTCTGGGAGTGGAAAACACTCGTTTAAAGCTTCAAATTCAACTCTTAATAAACAGCGAATGTCGGAACATTTACTGTTCCGCATAAGCATAAGCTGTAAATGTTCCGACATTCGTTGTTTTTTTAAAAGAGTTCAATTTGAAGCTTTACACGAGTGTTTTCCACTTCCAGACTAGGCATGAAGTAAAATTTCGAGTTTAGAAAAGCCTGAAAATTTGGATTTGCCCCTTGTTTTAATCATCAAGATTTTTTTTTTTCGTTTTTGGCATTGTTAGGAATATTTTATTTCTCTTAATAACCACGTTTCAAACTTGTTTTTAATGATTATTTTAAAACGAAATGTTTTTTGTGTAACGATCATGAGATTTTACTCTTTCTTAATTAAAAAATAATTACGAACATGTAACTTTTTCACCCACTACTTCAATAACTATAATGCACTATCCCCCTTCCTCCTCTTTTTCGGGCCATCCCATTGTTTACAGCCTTAATCATTACTGAAATGAGGCAAAGCCACCCCCATTGTCCAATCCGTGGCCTTAAAACTTGAAAGACACAAGGCCAAGGCATCGTTTTTTTTTTTTGAAGGACAACAAAGGGCTCGACACCGGCGTCCCCGCATTCCAGAAAAAAAAGAAAACTCCTGCAATTTTCTGTAAGAATTAGGGGAGCTGAATACGTTGTTACGTGGACAGGATATCCTCTCGGATTTCTGTGTATGTATGTATGTATGTATATACAAAAAAAAAAGAAGATGTGGGATTTGATTTGGGATTAGAGAGCTTATTTTTTCAAGCGTGTATTCATTTACTGTAAAAAGGTAGACAATATGAACTAGATTAGCTTTCTTCGAAATTTTATTTCATGCTTAATCGGGCAGTGGAAAACCTCGTTAAAGGTCAATCATTGAATTATATTAATTTTTCATGTATTTATTGACTTCTGCCCCCAAAACAACGGAAAATTGTGATTCATCCGTTAATTATTGGCAACACCATTTTGATTTACAAGTTAATTGAATTACCTGTAATTGTAAAGGTGATAAATTTACAATCGCTGCGCTCGCGACGGCAAATCCAAATTTTCAGGCTTTCCTTAACTCTTAATTTTACTTCATGCGCCACACCTATAAATCACTGATTTTAAGAAAATGTCAAAATGTAACGCTTTAGAACTATTTTTTTACTTTAGAACTTGAAATCAGTGTTTTATACGCGTGGCGCATGAAGTAAAATTTCGAGTTTAGAAAAGCCCCGTCTCGGCTTAGGAAATGAACAAATTGTGATTAATATTATTATTATTATATCTAAAGAAAATAAAAACATTTATTATTACTATTATTATTAAAAACCTCAGTTATACAAACAAAGTTTAAGTGTATTATTTGTGTAAAAGCATAATATTATCTAAGTTCAAAATGCCTTGAATACATTACTTATCCTGTATTATTTTCTAAATGTCACACCAAGTAATAAGTGAGAAAGTTATTTAAGAAACATCAACTGATTATAATCATTTATAAAGTTCTACAAAACTTATTCATTCTTATTATCTACACTCTTGTTTACTTCGAGTTTCCCCTATTCAATAACATTATTTAGATGCATATACCATCATCGAAATTAAATCAAAACTTCGAACAACTTTTCCAATAAATGGAAAATACGATACATTACCACGCTTCTCGTGAAAATTAACAATGTAATGCATACAGTGTACCTAACGCAAATAATACGATAAAACTTTCCTCATGCGGCGAAACTCGAACGGTGATTTTCCGTAACTTTCGCAAACAAATATCAATTTCCTTGCGCCGAGAAGAGAACACTGTCGGAATTACAATCAGCAGGCCAGGAAAAGTATCTCGGGTGGAAAGGGAAATAATGAATCTAGAAAAATTGTTTCATGTTATCTTGAATGAAATGTTTGAAAGTGGCGAAGTATAATAAACGTTCATGGATTTACTAATGTAAATGTACAATATTTTTAATTTAATTTTTATAATTTTCAAGAAATAACAGGGGTTTTCATTTGATTTTGACCTTGTATCAAATGAAATATACAATTTATCAAATGAAAATTCTATACAGTGCGTTTTATTTAAGTATGGCCATAGTGTTAAAAATTGCGTTTAATTTTAAGCATTTTCTTATAAATTTAAATCGTTTTATTTCTGTTCATTTTCAAAGAGTTAATTTTATTGTTATTGTAATTTTATCAATTTAAGATCAATTTTTTATAGTACAATACAATTTATGTTTAGCGTTTATGCGGCGTGCACGCAGTGTCCACGTGGTCGTGCGCTAGGCGAGTCGGAGCGGCGCGCGCGTTTCTCCCACTCGACTCGTAGCATGTCCCCACCACTGCGGCCGGTCATAAAAGCGCCGGACGCGCTCTAATTCAGAAGAACCCAAAAACGAAACTCTCTCTAACCGGACTGAGTACAATTTTCAACATTTAAAACTTTTAACCCTTAGTCTAATAACTCACTCGAATAGACTGGAAATGATCCAAAATAAATGTCTTCGCTCAATAGAGTTTAAACTGGGTCGACAACATATACAGAGAGTTTTATATAACACCGAACATTTTCATAAAATACGATTTGACACCTTTAATTTTTAGGTTATGTGTAAATTGGCTTGACTGCATATTGTGGGCATCGGATTTCGTTGATTCTTTTTGCACTTTCATATTACTGTTTTTATAGGCATAAAAACAGTAATATGAAAGTGCAAAAAGAATCAACGAAATCCGATGCCCACAATATGCAGTCAAGCCACAGGAATTTTTGACACCGAATTTATTTCTTAGTATTACGGAAGTATCTACACTCTCTCTATATAACACCGAAACATTTTCATAAAATACGATTTGACACCCTTAATTTTTAGGTTATGTGTAAATTGGAATGCCTATATGAACATTACAAACTGTAGGTAATCAATTGCAATTAATACCTCAACTTGTACATACAGGGAGTTTTTCTTTCAAGTAGACATGTCCCAATTACAGCGTATATGCCGTAAATCTTAAGATAATCGTTGTTTTTTTAAAAGGAGTTAAATTTAAAACCTAAAATGAGTGTGTTCCACTCCCAGACTAAGCATGAAGTAAAATTTCGAGTTTAGAAAAGCCTGAAAATTTGGTTTGGACGCGTAGCGCGAAGCGCGGAGCGGCCAAACCAAATTTTCAGGCTTTTCTAAACTCGAAATTTTACTTCATGCGCCACCGGTACAAAACACTAACATATTACGAAGTCGAAAACACACCGCTGAACTTTTCATTGAATCAGTGTTTTGTACCGGTGGCGCATGAAGTAAAATTTCAAGTTTAGAAAAGCCTGAAAATTTGGTTTGGCCGCTCCGCGCTTCGCGCTACGCGACCAAACCAAATTTTCAGGCTTTTCTAAACTCGAAATTTTACTTCATGCTTAGCCTGTGAGTGGAGAAACACTCGTTTAAAGATTCAAATTGTATTATTTTAATATACCGAACGTGGTAAAGTGTACGTCTGCATATGTATACTTAAATGAAATATTCTTGTTATTGTTGTATTTCTATATAATTTATTGTAATTTTTACTACATCTATATATGTAACTAATCCTTGTAGATTTGTGTAAAAGGAGATTCCGTAAATATATAAATAATAAATAAATAATGAATATGTTCGGTGTTACATAAAACTCTCTGTACGTGGCTGTTATTCCGATATAATGAGCGAACTGAATATCAGAAGCTTAGCTGATCGTCGGGTTATTATGGATTTATGCACACTGCAGAAAATAATAAATTATAAAATAGACAGCCCGTATCTATTGGAACAGCTCAATTTCTACGTGCCAGCTCACTCAAGGATCCACAGGTATTCTCATATATTTCGGTTGAAGACCTTCACCAGCAACTACTGCCATTTCAATTCAATAGCAAGAATGATGAGAACAGCAAATCAACTCTCGGAAAAACGCTGGTTCAATTTATTTAATTCAAGTTTATATCACTTTAAGTATACGTTAAGGAAACATTTGTAATCATTTTGTCTATTTCAATTCTATTTCAATTTTATTATATGTATGTGTCAACAAATACTGTTATAGAACATAATCTTTTTGTTATAGTTTTTATTATATATGTATATATCATCGCTATATTATGTAATTATATTGTTTTTGTTAAAAAAGGGAATTCCCGTCAATAAATAAATAAATAAATAAATTTTGTAATTTAATTCCGACTAGTTCGTAGAGAGAGTGAGTTTCGTTTGGAGTCCGCCACCACACACGGTAAAACCTTTTAATTTTCGTATTTATTTAACTTAATTTCTTCATTTTAATCGTGGACTTTAATTGTACACTTTGATTTTGTCAAGTTAAATTAATTTTGCACTCTCAGAGTTCACACTCTAAATATTCAACATTCTCCTTATAGAGTGTTTTGATTTAGAGTATTAGTTTTAATGCAACGCGAGGAGCCTTGTGGAAATATTTGCATTATAGCTTTAACTCTAGTCCAGTACATTAGGAATTCTCTATGAACGCGAGGAGCCTTGCGGAATTAGGGAATTCTTGGCTTCCTTACTTTACCTTTCGATTGTTATGATTTAGAGTATTAGTTTTAATGCAACGCGAGGAGCCTTGAGGAAATATTTGCATTATAGCTTTTACTCTAGTCAGGTACATTAGGAATTCTCTATGAACGCGAGGAGCCTTGCGGAATTAGGGAATTCTTGGCTTCCTTATTTTTACCTTGCGAGTGCTTTAATCAATCTAAACTAAATTTGCGACTGACAAGACAGAATCATTTTCAATTTTACTAAGGTGGTTAGGTTAGCGAGGATTTTCACAAAAGGATACAAGTGAGTATCTACGCTAACACTTTCATGTGTTATATTAATTTGTACTATTTCTAATGCAAACGCGGTGAATCCGTTTGAGTTTAAGACCTGTAACTAAATAAAGAAGAAAACCCTTATTTTTAATGTTTATAAAACTACTACTTGAAGTGCTAATTGTTGTTTGCCACGCGGAGAATTATTGATTATGTTTTTAATTTGTCTAAAAGACTGAATTTTATTTTATGAAGAGAATTTATATTTTTTATTGTTAAAATTGTTATTTTGAATATATTTCTTGAATTTAAAAGAATATTAAAATAATTATTTTATATGTTGAACTTTTCATAGAAATAATAAAACTACATTTTTTTTCCTACATTTATTGATTTGTGGAAATACTAAATAAAATATTAAAACCATTTTTCGGGCATTTTTTCTCTTTATTGCATTTGAACCGTTGGTTAATAAATAGGTTCAAACTTGTTGATGTGTATTTTTTCTGATAACCCTTTTCAACCTGAAAGTGAGATGGATTGGGCTCCGTCAACTTGGCCCCCCACTTTCAATTTTTTGGAAAAACATCATTGCACAGAAAAGCCCTTAGCTAGCACAAGCTAGCACAGCCAAAATTCGAGCAAGCACACAAAGAGTAAAAAAGTTATAGGGGTTTCAAATATGGGGGGGCTAAGTTGACGTTTGCCCCCCACTTTTGATTTTTCAACTTTTTTTATATGATTTGGATTCCTCAGAGCTAGCACAGGCTAGCACAACCAGTTTTAGAGCTAGCACAACCCCAACAACCCCTTAAAAATACAAAATTAGTTTGTACCCCAGCCCCCCACTTTAATATTTTTTGATTATTTCTAAAGGAATCTGCAGCTTAGAGCTAGCACAGGCAGAATATGCAAAAATTATTTAAAAAAATAAAATAGTTAAAAAGATATTTCAATTTTAATTATCAACCGTGAGCTTTCAAATCCTGTATGCGTAATTCCGTTCATGTATTTAAATTATTATGCTAAATGCGTATATTCTAACACATCACAATATTTCAACGGATTTGTTGACAATTACTTTGCCATATACTTAACTAACAGTTTAAAACATTGCTTTCAAATGCTGTGACCCGGAAAGCAAGCACATTAAAGACAGTGACGTAGTGAGTTATTAATGACCAACCCTCGAATAATTTAAAATGTAATAACTCCACCAAATACTAACAGATTTCAAAAATTCTTTCAAAATATAAATGACTAATGCATTGGTAATAAATGCTGTGACTAAGAAAGCTAGCACAGTAAAGACAGAGGCGTAGTAAGTAATCAATATTTAACCCTCGAATAATTTAAAATGTAATAACTCCACTAAATACACAGAGATTTCAAAAATTCTTTTAAATTATGAATCACTCATGCATTGTTAATGAATGCTGTGACTAAGAGAGCTAGCACAAGAAAGACAGTAGCATAGTGAGTAATCAATATTTAACCCTCGCATAATTTAAAATGTAATAACTTCACCAAATACCAACAGATTTCAAAAATTCTTTCAAAATATAAATGACCAATGCATTGGTAATAAATGCTGTGAGTAACAAAGCTAGCACACAAAAGACAGTGGCGTAGTAAGTAATAAATATTTAACCCTCGAATAATTTAAAATGTGATAAGTCCACTAACTACAAAGAAATTTCAAAAATTCTTTTAAATTCTGAATCACTAATGCATTGTTAATAAATGCTGTGACTAAGAAAGCTAGCACAAGAAAGACAGTAGCGTAGTGAGTAATCAATATTTAACCCTCGCATAATTTAAAATGAAATAACTCCACCAAATACTAACAGATTTCAAAAATTCTTTTAAAATATAAATGACTAATGCATTAATAATAAATGCTGTGAGTAAGAAAGCTAGCACACAAATGACATTGGCGTAGTAAGTAATCAATATTTAACCCTCAAATAATTTAAAATGTGATAAGTCCACTAAATACAAAGAAATTTCAAAAATTCTTTTAAATTATAAATCACTAATGCATTTTTAATAAATACCGTGACAAAGAAAGCTAGCACAAGAAAGACAGTAGTGTAGTGAGTAATCAATATTTAACCCTCGCATAATTTAAAATATAATAACTCTACCAAATACCAACAGATTTCAAAAATTCTTTCAAAATATAAATGACCGATGCATTGGTAATAAATGCTGTTAGTAAGAAAGCTAGCACACAAAAGACAGTGGCGTAGTAAGTAATCAATATTTAACCCTCGAATTATTTAAAATGTGATAAGTCCACTAAATACAAAGAAATTTCAAAAATTCTTTTAAATTATAAATCACTAATGCATTGGTAATAAATGCCGTGACTAAGAAAGCTAGCACAAGAAAGACAGTAGCGTAGTGAGTAATCAATATTTAAGCCTCGCATAATTTAAAATGTAATAACTCCACCAAATACTAACAGATTTCAAAAATTCTTTTAAAATATAAATGACTAATGCATTAATAATATATGCTGTGAGTAAGAAAGCTAGCACGCAAAAGACAGTGGCGTAGTAAGTAATCAATATTTAACCCTCAAATAATTTAAAATGTGATAAGTCCACTAAATACAAAGAAATTTCAAAAATTCTTTTAAATTATAAATCACTAATGCATTGTTAATAAATGCCGTGACAAAGAAAACTAGCACAAGAAAGACAGTATCGTAGTGAGTAATCAATATTTAACCCTTGCATAATTTAAAATGTAATAACTCCACCAAATACCAACAGATTTCAAAAATTCTTTCAAAATAAAAATGATCGATGCATTGGTAATAAATGCTGTTAGTAAGAAAGCTAGCACACAAAAGACAGTGGCGTAGTAAGTAATCAATATTTAACCCTCGAATTATTTAAAATGTGATAAGTCCACTAAATACAAAGAAATTTCAAAAATTCTTTTAAATTATAAATCACTAATGCATTGTTAATAAATACCGTGACTAAGAAAGCTAGCACAAGAAAGACAGTAGCGTAGTGAGTAATCAATATTTAACCCTCGCATAATTTAAAATGTAATTACTACACCAAGTACCAACAGATTTCAAAAATTCTTTCAAAATATAAATGACCAATGCATTGGTAACAAATGCTGTGAGGAACAAAGCTAGCACACAAAAGACAGTCAACAAATCCGTTGAAATATTGTGATTTGTTAGAAAATACGCATTTAGCATAATAATTTAAATACATGAACGGAATTACGCATACAGGATTTGAAAGCTCACAGTTGATAACTAAAATTGAAATATCTTTTTAACCACATTATTTTTTTAAATAATTTTTTCATATTCTGCCTGTGCTAGCTCTAAGCTGCAGATTCCTTTAGAAATAATAAAAAAATATTAAAGTGGGGGGCTGGGGTACAAACTAATTTTGTATTTTTAAGGGGTTGTTGGGGTTGTGCTAGCTCTAAAACTGGTTGTGCTAGCCTGTGCTAGCTCTGAGGAATCCAAATCATATAAAAAAAGTTGAAAAATCAAAAGTGGGGGGCAAACGTCAACTTAGCCCCCTATATTTGAAACCCCTATAACTTTTTTACTCTTTGTGTGCTTGCTCTAATTTTGGCTGTGCTAGCTTGTGCTAGCTAAGGGCTTTTCTGTGCAATGATGTTTTTCCAAAAAATTGAAAGTGGGGGGCCAAGTTGACGGAGCCGATGGATTGTCCAGTTAAGTAAAAGATTTAAGAACTTTCCTATGCTATAAAATCCAGGTGTAAAAAATAATATTGTTCGAGCTCAGGATTCATTTAACAGTCCGCTGTTCTGCCAGCTGTTGGGCCGATTTTTTAATCGAATTTCGAACACATAGGGATTTACATATTTTACGCCATGTTAACTTTTGTTGTCGTCTAAATTAGACATTTTTTGTTTGTTTTTATTAATAAATAAACACTTTTTTACAAAATGGTGTAATGGTAATTGTTAGAAGGACATAAACATGTTAGAATTTTTTATTTTGGCTTTTAAGTTTAACAAAACAAATATTTACATTACGAAATTTTCGCCAAGTTCATTTTGTAGCTTAATTATGAATGTATTAATGTATTATTAATACAACGAAATTTTCTTTAAAGTGTACATATCCTAATAATTATAGCGTTTGGTTTATAATTTAAATCTTCTAACAAGTGTTTCCACTCCCATACTAAGCATGAAGTAAAATTTCGAGTTTAGAAAAGCCCCGCGTAGAAAATTTGTCGAGGGTCGCGCAGCGACCCGAGACAAATTTTCACGGGGCTTTTCTAAACTCGAAATTTTACTTCATGCGCCACGCGTATAAAACACTGAAATATTGTGAAGTTAGAAATACACTGCCATTGTTTTTTTTTTAATTAGTAATAATTTAAATGTTTAAATAACAAAATAATTACATTTTTCTTCATACATTTTCAAGTCAGGTCAAATAGTATAATATATTAAATTAACTTATTTAGTAATTTTATTAACAAACAATTAATAATGTTGTGTGTGTGCATCAATGGCCCTTAATGGGTTAATATCGCCATTTGTGATGAGTGTGAACAAAATATATACTAGATTAATAATATTCCGATGTGGTTCAGGCAAACCAATGTACGCTACAAATCGATAAATGATTGTGCAAATGATGTAAAACTGTGACAAAATATAAACATACACATTTATTAAAATATTAATTAATATAAAATGTACCGCAAAGGCTTGTTATTTCATTAAATTCGTCTATAATGTAGTATTAATATCATTTAATAATCTCTATGATGTGTCTATATGCACTGGCTGTCGAATCCAATTATTGTTTTTATATATATTAAGCCCGCCGTTCGAAATATTGTGAAATATCTCGCCTGTAAAAATACAATTATTTTCACTGATCCGAGTAATCCTCATAGCGTACATGTATTTTTGAGATCAAAGGATGTTGATGTCATATCCCTTAGGGCCATTGTTGTTCTTTTACCTTTGCCCTTTATTAAAATAGACTTATAGTGTAATGAATAATAAAAATACGTTTTTATGTATATGCTGTAAAAGTTCAAGTATTCGTGGATTTCATTAAAGTGTTAAATTTAAAGCTTCTAACGAGTCTTTCCACTCCCAGATTAATTAATAATAATAATAATAATATTTATTACCCAACAGGACATCCCAATTACAGAGTAATATTAGAAAAGTAAAAATTCTTAAAATAATATATATAAACAAAACAAAATATAATTACAAAAATAAAGATCACGTGATGTAAGATCATGTTCTATTTAAACAAAATAAATTAAATATTTAGAAATTATTATAATAAAATAATGACAAAATAACAAAGAAATAACAATAGTTAGTCTATGCAGCCGTTTCTTGTTATTAAGCATGAAGTTTAGAAAAGCCCTGAAATTCGGTTTGGTCGCTCCTTTAAACGAGTGTTTTTCACTCCCAGACTAAGCATGAAGTAAAATTTCGAGTTTAGAAAAGCCTGAAAATTTGGTTTGGTCGCGTAGCGCGAAGCGCGGAGCGACCAAACCAAATTTTCAGGCTTTTCTAAACTCGAAATTTTACTTCATGCGCCAGGCGTATAAAACTCGGATTAACTGAAGTTTAAAAACACAAGAATCAAGAATTTAAATCCGTTTGTAGAGATTCTAATCACCTAGAAAAAAATAATAATAACGAATCCTTTTTCATATAGTTTTATTTGAGAAACAATACGATTTGAAGTGATTTGTATGCCGTTTTAATTTTTGAAGCACATTTAAAACATCAGTTGCAACTTAACCTAGGGCCTGCCGTGGCCGAGCGGTTAAGCCGCCGCTTTCGCCAATCGGACACGGAGGTGATCTGGGTGTGATTCCCAGCGGAGGCGAGTAATTTTTCTAACGAAAAATACTCGTCTCCGGTTCCATGGATGTGTGTGAATGTGTTGTGACGTCCAAATAGTCAAAATATATGTTAATATAGATATTATAAAAATCAACGTTAGTCGCTGAATGGTAATACCTATGCCAAACAAACCAAAAAAAAAAAAAAAAAAAACTTAACCTAGACTAACTTAGAAGTATGTGGAATCACCAAAGTGTATACATTTTTTTTTTTTCGGGTTTTCTACTTACTATGAGACGCTCTCTTAAATTATTAATAATAATTATTTATTTATTTATTTATTCTTACGGGTGGCCAATTACATAGAAAAAATAACATATATAATAAAAAATACAATAATACAACAATACGGACAAGCCATTTATTCTCACAATTATTTTAATTTTCACTTATTTTAATTACCAATAAAATTATTATCATTCATTTTCAATGTCACGAAACAAATTGTTGCACCACTTTAAAGTTAATGTCGTTAATATTAAATATTATGTAATGAGTAAATCAGTCTTAAGTAATTTTGTTACATTACATTTATTTATGTTACCGGATTTGTTCGCCAACTATTTTACTTTAAATAAGATGTACCACAAAGTAAACTCCTACAACACAAAACAGTTATTTTATTTAATTTCTTTTATTTAATTTTTTTATATTAATATTAAATAATTGTTTTTTACTAACCATTTTTGCTTGAATTTATTTTTAATTTGGTTGGCGTTCACTTTGTGGTACATCTTCCTAACAATTTAATTAAAATACTTAACTTTGTTTTACCACTTTTATTTTTACTTTTCAGTGACTATAGTTTCGACTACGAAAATCGAAACTATAGTTACTAAAAAGTAAAAATAAAAGTGGTAAAACAAAGTTAAGTGTTTTAATTAAATTGAATTAATTTTATAATAAATGTTTGTTATTATATCTGTAAAAATGAATTTCCGTTAATAAATATATTATTATTATAATATATAAAAAAAAATTATATCTACAAAAACTATAAGAAGCGTAAGCTTATTTTCTCGAATTCAAATATTTTTAAATTGGAATTATTTTAATATTATTATACATGGATTTTTGGATCAAGAATATTGTATTGTATTTGGCTTTGTTTGTGATGTATGTTGGTATCTAATGAACGGTACTTTCGGGTCAGTCAATTTTGTACGATTGCAAAAATCCCTAACACGTTCACGATTAACAATCCGAGAATTCCCCAATAGTTGGCAGTAAACTCCCAACTGTTGTCTCTGATAAACGGGCCCATTGTTTAAAAAAAATAGTTAAGTACATATGAGATTAATAACACTAAATTTATCTCTGAACTAAGTTCAAAATTAAGAATTGATAGTTCAGAATGCTACGCGACCAAACCAAATTTTATAACTTCCAAAAAAAATTGCTCACATTTTGAAAGCGCGACATTTGCTTAGACAGAATAATAATATGTTAAATTTATCAACGTCAGATAAGCACATGCCGCTGTTCTTAAACTTCGCAATATTTAAGCTTTTTATGCGCGTGGCGCATGAAGTAAAATTTCGAGTTTAGAAAAGCCTGAAAATTTGGTTTGGTCGCTCCGCGCTTCGCGCTACGCGACCAAACCAAATTTTTTCAGGCTTTTCTAAACTCGAAATTTTACTTCATGCTTAGTCTGGGAGTGGAAAACACTCGTTTAAAACTTCAAGTTTATCTCTTTTGAAAAAACAACGAATATCTGAAGATTTTACAGTATTATTATTATTGTTTATTTTCCCAACAGATATACAAATATCCAATTACAGGGAACTTAATCTAATAAAATGCTATGTTACCTAAATTCAGTATATACGATATGTATACCTAAAAGAAAAACTCCCTGTATATATGATTGTTATTGATAAAAAAAATATTACTAATTATAAAAAATTATAACTTCCAAAAAAAATTGCTCACATATTGAAAGTGCGACATTTGCTTAGACAGAATAATAATATGTTAAATTTATCAACGTCAGATAAGCACATGCCGCTGTTCTTAAACTTCGCAATATTTAAGCTTTTTATGCGCGTGGCGCATGAAGTAAAATTTCGAGTTTAGAAAAGCCTGAAAATTTGGTTTGGTCGCTCCGCGCTTCGCGCTACGCGACCAAACCAAATTTTCAGGCTTTTCTAAACTCGAAATTTTACTTCATGCTTAGTCTGGAAGTGGAAAACACTCGTTTAAAGCTTCAAGTTTATCTCTTTTGAAAAAACAACGAATATCTGAAGATTTTACAGTATTATTATTATTGTTTATTTTCCCATCAGATATACAAATATCCAATTACAGGGAACTTAATCTAATATAATGCTATGTTACCTAATTTCAGTATTTACGATATGCATACCTAAAAGAAAAACTCCCTGTAAATATGATTATTATTGATAAAAATATTACTAATTATAAAAAATTAAACACACATATCCACATTATTTAACATACATATTCGTGTTAAAATAGAAAATACATGTATTCCCCGAGACAAAAACACAACACCCAAGCGACAACACCACCATTCATGATTTCATTTCATCATTTCATAACATTAACTATCACAATTGAAGGACAGTACCATTTCGACAAGACAATTGACGACATTAACCATCATGACCCTTTTGTACATCATAATTGATAATGACAGAAACTGCACGATCCAAGCGGAAAGACCAATGTTCGATAGCCATAAATAATTAACACTGTTGTATCCTTTCTTCACACTTTATTTTCTAATGGTTAGATATACATTTCAAGTGCTAAGCACTCATTTTCAATAACAACTAATTCTTACAACTGTTGCGCGGTTTCTTTATACCTACAGTGGATTAAAGGGAAAAACCCCAGATTAAGGGAAGATCTTTGGGTGGGTTTTTGCGTGTTGTTTATGGAGGTAACAAATTTATAGCCAATTGGCAGAAGAAATAAATTAATTTTTATTTATATTTATATGTATTTATTTTAATTTATGTACATAGTCTGTCAATAAAGATATTTATATATATATATAGAAAATACACATCCCGATTCATTCATATTGACATTAATTCACACAATAACATAAATTCACTAATGTTATTTTTATCCATTCATAAAATCACCGATGATATAAATACAAATACACATTCATATTTAATTCATGACTCGTTACAAATTAAATATTAACGCGTAAAGCAAATGTTTACACTGCCTGAGTTATTTACCTGCCGTTGCATATTTTAACGCTATGTTAAAATGTTAGGAAAACTTTCCGATGCTCAACAATTTTTAGGCTGAATTATTAAAAGCACCGCCGAACTTTCCGAGTTTCCGATAAGTAGCTAAAAAGATTTAACGTGTAAAGCTCTTAAGTTTGTTTATGATTAAAAAAAGAAGTTTGGAAAAATTAATTCGTGTGAAATATTTATGTAATTAACATTTGCGAAAATTTAGAGTAATAACCTAGTTATTGCTTGTTTTTAATTTATCAATAATATCGAAGAAATTTAACATTTCGACGTTTAATAACTGAAAAACTAGCAATGGGGTATTTTCCAATTTTTACAAATTTTGAAAGAAGCATATTTTAATAATATCTATACAAAATTTCATCGCGATATTTCTATAACTGTCTTAGTTATTGCCAGTTTTTCAATTTTTATTCATCAAACATATCAAAAAATCAACATTTCCACCTTTAATTAAAAATAACTGAAAAAGTATCAATGGGGTGTTTTCCGATTTTTATCATGTTTTGAAAGTACCATATTTTCTTAATATTCACACAAAATTTCATCGAGATATTTCTATAATAATCCCAGTTATTGCTTGGTTTTCATTTTGTATTCATCAAAAACCTCGAAGAAATTCAGCATTTCGACGTTCAATTGAAAATAACTGAAAACCTAGCAATGGGGTATTTTCCAATTTTTACATATTTTGAAAGAACCATATTTTAATAATATCTATACAAAATTTCATCGCGATATTTCTATAACTGTCTTAGTTATTGCCAGTTTTTCAATTTTTATTCATCAAACATATCAAAAAATCAACATTTCCACCTTTAATTAAAAATAACTGAAAAAGTATCAATGGGGCGTTTTCCGATTTTTATCATGTTTTGAAAGTACCATATTTTCTTAATATTCACACAAAATTTCATCGAGATATTTCTATAATAATCCCAGTTATTGCTTGGTTTTCATTTTGTATTCATCAAAAACCTCGAAGAAATTCAGCATTTCGACGTTCAATTGAAAATAACTGAAAAACTAGCAATGGGATATTTTCCAATTTTTACATATTTTGAAAGAACCATATTTTAATAATATCTATACATAATTTCATCGCGATATTTCTATAACTGTCTTAGTTATTGCCAGTTTTTAAATTTTTATTCATCAAACATATCAAAAAATCAACATTTCCACCTTTAATTGAAAATAACTGAAAAAGTATCAATGGGGTGTTTTCCGATTTTTATCATGTTTTGAAAGTACCATATTTTCTTAATATTCACACAAAATTTCATCAAGATATTTCTATAATAATCCCATTTATTGCTTGGTTATTATTTTGTATTCATCAAAAACCTCGAAGAAATTCAGCATTTCGACGTTCAATTGAAAATAACTGAAAAACTAGTAATGAGGTGTTTTCTGATTATCACATATTTTGAAAGTACCATATTTTATTGATATTAGCACAAAATTTCATGGCGATATTTCTATAATTGTCCTAGTTGTTGCAAGTTTTTCAATTTTTATCAATTAAAAATATCAAAAAATCAACGTTTCGACGTTCAAATAAAAATAACTGTTTTTACCGATTTTTACATATTTTGAAAGTACTATACTCTTTTGATATTCACACAAAATTTCATCACGATATTTCTATAATTGACGTAGTTATTGCTTGTTTTTATTTTTTTAATTATCAATAATGTCGAAGAAATTCAACAATTCGACGTTCAATTGAGAATAACCGAAAAGCTATCTATGGGGTGTTTGCCGATTTTTACAAATTTTAAAAGAACCGTATTTTATTAATATCTACACAAAATGTTATCGCGATATTTCTATAATTGTCCCAGTTATTGCCAGTTTTTCAATTTTTATTCATCAAAAATATCAACAAATAAACATTTCGAAAGTACCATATTTTCTTAATATTCACGCAAAATTTCATCAAGATATTTCTATAATAATTCCAGTTATTGCTTGGTTTTCATTTTGTATTCATCAAAAACCTCGAAGAAATTCAACATTTCGACGTTCAATTAAAAATAACTAAAAAACTATCAATAGGGTGTTTTCTGATTTTTACATATTTTGAAAGTACCAAATTTTCTTAATATTCACACAAAATTTGATCCCGATATTTCTATAATAATCCCTGTTATTGCTTGATTGTCATTTTGTATTCAACAAAAACCTCGAAGAAATTCAACATTTCGACGTTTAATTGAAAATAACTAAAAAACTATCGAGATGTTCTCCGATTTTTACATATTTTCAAAGAACCATTTTTTCTTGATATCTACATAACATGTCATCGCGATATTTTCACAATTGTCCCAGTTATTGCTTGTTTTTCATGATTTCATGAAGTGTTTTTCATCATTTAACATTTCGACGTTCAATTGAAAATAACTGAAAAACCACCGATAGGGAGATTTCCGAATTTTATATATTTTGAAAGAATCATATTTTATTGATTATCTACATACAGTTTCATCACGATATCTCAAAAATTGTCAAAGTTGTGATTTTAAAACTATTATTCATCTAAAATATCGATGAAACTCAACATTTCCACGTTCAATTGAAAATAACTAAAAAATTATCGTAACTTTATGTATTGATTATTTAATTTATAACGTGTAATTGCTGCTATGTTTGTATTTAACAATAAAATAAATAATAAGTTAAATTAATGAATAAACTAACTGTTTTGTTTTCTTTCTTTTAAATTAAAATTATTATTCATATATTTCCTATTCCTTGCATTCTAAATTTAGTCGGCACTTAAATAATATTATTATAATACTACTACACTAAAGTTCCAGGCCATTAAATAGCAGTAGTTATTGTAGGATAATAATAATAGAAGAATTGTTATTATCCTACAATAACTACCTCTATTTAATGGCTTTGGCATCTAAGCTTTGTTAACCAGTCACAGTATTAATTAAACAAATTAATATTTAACCATTGAATCTAATTACTTTAGTTATATCGTATGTTCAATAAAAAAAACCTCTACAGTGCCATGATTTAATCTTTTTTTTAATTTAAGTTGGCTACACACTTTAGGAATTGAAATATAAAACGTCAAAAATATTAATTATAATTTATAATTTCAGAATTGCCAACCTACTGTTTATTCCATAGCACTGTAGAGGCTTTATTTTATTGAACATACGATATAATATGCAAACATTGAATTGGAATTAAAGGCACTTAGTTTGTTTCACTTTATTTTTTATTTCTTCTAACTAGTTTCAACTAATCGTCATTCTCAAATAAAAATTATTCCTTGAGAATGACGATAAGTCGAAACCTGTTTAGAGTTGAGTGAAACAAACCAAGTGCCTTTTATTCAAGTTCAATATTAGTACAAATGTTTTATCAAGTGATCAATGAGAATCAAATTAAATATTTAATATGAACAGTTTTTTTCTTTCGGTAGATTTTAATAAATGTATTGATCACAGAATTTGCGGTGTTTTAAAAACCCTGCAATTTTTGCGGTTAATGAAACAGAAATTTCCAATCGCCTGAAATACGAGCGGTTTCAGTTTATTTCAGGTTATAATTAACTTTCTGGGTTAAATATGAAAATCCTTTGATCTTACCAAAGTTAATTTAAATAATTTTTATTTGCAATTCAGATATAAAATGAAAATATTCGAACGAAAAAATCAATAAGTACCAGTAAAGATGATTAAAAACCATTTAATTATTGTGTAAGTATTGCGTAGCGCTACGCGACCAAACCAAACTTTCAGGCTTTATTAAACTCGAAATTTTACTTCATGCTCCACGCGTATGAAACATTGAAATATTGTGAAATTGAAAATATTCTTGTTTAGCAGGATATTTTTAAAACTGCGTTAGCAGTTAATTTTTATTACTGATTCAGCAGTATGTTTTTAATTTCACAATATGTGAGTGATTTATACGCGTGGCGCATGAAAATTTCGAGTTTTTACTTCATGCTTAGTCTGGGAGTGTAAAACACTCGTTTAAAGATTCAAATTGAACTGTTTAAATAAAAGCGTTTGCATATTAATACTTAAAAGAAAAATTCCCTTTATAGGATTATTGTTTGTAGTTTATACAAACATTATCGTAATTTTATATAAATAAATCTAGTTCTGGATATTTAATTAAAACACTCGTTTTCACTGATTTAAATCAGTGTTTTAATTAAATATTCAGAGCTAGATTCAAAAATGTTTCACCACGGATTAACTGAGAAATGAATTAAACATATTGATATATAAAATGACGATGATGTTTATACCGGGCTTTCATTAATTCCCGAACCCCACGTGACCAAAAATAATAGGCAACCAAATGTACAAGGTGGTATGGCTCACACAAAAATTCCCTAGATTTAAAAATATTTATTCGCCGGCGTATTTTTATGACGACTGAAAATATTATATTTAAAATGATTAAAAAATAGGCTCATCTTCAAAAATGTAACTAATTTTTATTAATTTTCGCAGTATTTGCTTATCCTAGCAAATTGACTCTGCAAAATAAATAGAAATAAAACTCAATGTTTCAGAATAATTAAACAATTTTTGCTTACCTGAAAATTCCGGGCGAATCTTGTAAGATCTCAAAGGTTGGTTTAACGATGCACCGCGCATAAACGTTTATGTCAAATTTGACTTTAGTAACGTTTGGTTACTTTTTTCAAAGCCTCCAACGTACAAATACAATAATTTACGCGGCAATTTTAAATTTAGTCACGTGGGGTTCGGGAATTATTGAAAGCCCGGTATATGTCGTCGTGAACAGGCCAGTGAACTATTTATATTTAAGGTAACACAAAATACTACAGACTGTCCTGATTTACTAAGCAAAATTATTATTTTATTCCTAGATTATCATCCAGACATTCTAACACATTTATGTTACCCATCGCTATATGGTAATAATGTTTAATATGGTTTCTTTTATTCATATTCAATTATCCTTTTATTTTTAAATTTAATTACTCTCGCTTGTATTTTGCATTTTTGAGTTTTTTTTATCTCTTCGTTTATTACTATATAACTACTTATGTAAATTACTGTATATTTTCCCATGTTGAATTCTTTCGTTGGATAATAAATATATTATTATTATTATAAACTGCAAACAATAATTTTATACAGGGAATTTTTTTTAAGTATATCTATGTATAAATTTGTAGGTTTTTCGACCAAAAAAAATAATATGCCTCTTTCCCGTTTGGATGCATGAAATTTTCAACGCAAATAAAAAAATGCTCATTAAAACCCATATCACGTACATGCGGTCTGCATTTTTCTGTCATTTTATTTTTGGGTTGCGGAAAATTTCCAGTGCGTTCCAATTAGCTTTCCTCGGGTTTTCTCCGATTGTAGTCGCGCTAATTATTTAGGGCGCAATTTTCGGAAATGAAAGCATAAAAGGACGAGCAGAGAGGAATTTGGGGGGACGTTTGCGAGTAGATAGGGCGTTTAACAATAGGGACTTTGTGTGCGACTAACGATGCGTGTAATTATCAACGAGTCTCTTTCTATTGATCACTCCATTTTCTGAAATGAGCTAGGAATATTAGTTCCTTTCTAGAGAATTTATTGATAAATATACAGAAAGTTTTGTTTTAACTAGACATATTTTAATTATGTACTGTACATTTTCATATATAAGTTGTGTCTGGAGAATTTAGTGATAAATATACAGAGAGTTTCTCTTTTAATAATAATAATAATAATAATAATAACTTTATTTGCCCAACAGATAACCAATTACAGGACAAAATTAAGTACAATATATGTGTATAAAACGTTTAAATAAATTACAGCATTAAATAGTTTCAAATAAGTAAATAAATAGAAAACAAATACATATACAGGTGAATATTTGACTTTAAAGAGACATATTAACATAATTATGCTTACAAGTTTTTCACAATAAAAGATAAAAGAGTATTCCTAAGTTGACGAAAATTCACACTAAAACATTTACAGCTCAAAGTGACGGATATATTTTACTGTACATAAGTATACATATCTGAATTATGTGCTGTAAATGTTCACATATAAGTTGTTTTTCTTTGTAAAGGGGTTTAATTTGTAGCTTTAAACAAGTGTTTCCACTCCCAGGTTAAGCATGAAGTAAAATTTCGAGTTTAGAAAAGCCTGAAAATTTGGTTTGGTTTCTAAAATTGAAATAAATAGCATAATTGCATAGCTTTTACGATAAATATTACAATTTAAAATACTCACTGAGTTAAATATAAATTACGAGTTATTTTAATAATAAGTTGTTATAGATCTAATGGCGTAGTTACATACAGGGAATTTATCTTATAAGTATACATTTTCTAATATATACGCTGTTTGTTGAGGCATTCGTTATTTTTCAAAATTGTTCAATTTAAAGCTTCTAACGAGTGTTTCCACTCCCAGACTAAGCATGAAGTAAAATTTCGAGTTTAGAAAAGCCTGAAAATTTGGTTTGGGCGCGTAGCGCGAAGCGCGGAGCGGCCAAACCAAATTTTCAGGCTTTTCTAAACTCGAAATTTTACTTCATGCGCCACGCATATAAATCACTGATATATTGTAAAATTCAGAATATACTGCTTATGTTTAATCTAACATTAGTAAATTTTACAAATATTTAGTTCGTAGCGCAAACAAAAGAGGTATATTGTTGATAAATATTACCAAATAACAATTCAATACTAAAGATACAAAAAATAATATTGACTAACCTTTTTCTGTGTCATAACCGATTCTTTTAATCCAAAATTTCATATTAATTTCCACAGTCCATAACGCAACACTTCACTACATTTAGATATTTAAAAATCTCATTCAGATATATGAAATTATTCGCACAGTCCATTACACAACACTTTACTACATCCAGATATTTGAAAATCTCGTTCTTAAACATCGAACATCAATATCTTAAAAAAAAAAGTGAAACGCACTTGCGAACGACTTGAACTTAACTGATTGTGTACACACAGAACCGCACAAGAACACAAGGTTAATTTTATCAGTATTGCAATTCAACGCGTTTTTTGCGCCCTTGATAAACATGAATCGGACAATGAAATTATTGGTGAATATTTAAAACCGGTTTTATTTTAATTTTAGTTGTTGGTGAGTCATATATTTGTGCAATTGGAATAATGGAAAATATTGAGGTTTGATTTTAATTCAAATTTGAGGGTAAGTTATTTTTTTTTTTTTTAAATAATAATTATATTTTGCTTATATCATGTATGTATTATAGATATTAAATATTTCTGAATTTAATTTTATTCTTTTAAAATCACGAGAATCACGAGGCGAGGACAGAAGGAAGGAACTCCAACAGCGTCAACTACAGACGATACATCAAACAAATAAATATCATACAAATAATATACATACATATACCTGTAATTGAAACACTGAAATAAATAAATAATTTTCTAAAAAAAAAAAAACACTGCGCTCACGTTGTTATTTATACATGCACGCTATTGACATTTATAATTACGGACTTCCGAATGAAATTATGTCCGCAAAAGTTCACAAGCAATGAAATTAATTATGAAAACATAATAAAACCTTAAAGGCAAAATTCAGGCCTTCCTAAACGCGCGGTATTTTTAATTAATTAAATTTGATTCTAGAATTTTATTAATCACGTCAGGGCTCTGTCAAAAAAAATGCTCGTAATTAAAATTTTGCACGGAATTTCATATTGGGCAATTAATAATCAGGTATGCGGAATTTAATGTCGGCGTGTACGTATATTGATTGAATTTCCTGCGAACTTTGAATTGTTGTGTTAATTTTCTAGTAATTCAACGAATAATTGATTAAAAATTGCTTTTATTTAATTTTGATGAAATAACGGTTTTATTTTGCCTATCGCGATAGGCAATATTTATTTGTGAAATATACAAGGATTTTTTTATTTTAAAATAAATATTGATTGAATTTCCTGCGAACTATGAACTGTTTTGTTAAATTTGTACTAATTCAATAAATTATTGATTAAAAATCTTTTTTATATATTTTCAACAGCACATTAATTTTATTTTGTCTGTCGCAATTTATGTAAAAATTTGTAAAAAGGTGTTTACCGTAAATAAATTATATTGAAATTAAAACAGGTAATATTTATACAGAGAGTTTTATGTAACACCGAATATTTTCATAACAAGAATATTTCATTTAAGTATACATATGGATTTCGTTTTACATTTTCCGACGCTCGGTTTATTAAGAGAGTTCAATTAGAACTTTAAACGAGTGTTTTCCACTCCCAGGCTAAGCATGAAGTAAAATTTCGAGTTTAGAAAAGCCTGAAAATTTGGTTTGAAAATTTGGTTTGGCCGCTCCGCGCTTCGCGCTACGCGGCCAAACCAAATTTTCAGGCTTTTCTAAACTCGAAATTTTACTTCATGCGCCACCGGTACAAAACACTAATTCAATGCAAAGTTCAATGGTGTGTTTTAAACTTCGTAATAAGTTAGTGTTTTATACCGGTGGCGCATGGAGTAAAATTTCGAGTTTAGAAAAGCCTGAAAATTTGGTTTGGCCGCTCCGCGCTTCGCGCTACGCGACCAAACCAAATTTTCAGGCTTTTCTAAACTCGAAATTTTACTCCATGCTTAGTCTGGGAGTGGAAAACAGTCATTTTAGGTTTCAAATTAAACTCTTTTAAAAAAACAACGATCATCTAAAGATTTACGGCATATACGCTGTAATTGAGACATGTATACTTTAAATAAAAACTCCCTGTATGTACAAGTTGAGGCATTAATTGCGATTGATTGGCTACAATTTGTAACGGTCATATAGGCAAACCAATTTACACATAACTTAAAAATTAAAGGTGTCAAATTGTATTGAATGAAAATGTTCAGTGTTACATAAAACTCTCTGTATGTAAAATATATAAGGATTTTTTTCCTTGGAAATATACTAATATATCCCAACACAAATTGCTTAAAATGTTAAAAGTGCAAGATTTGGTTAAATGAAATAAACATTGTTTAAATTTATTAACGTGATTTTACAAATATTAATGTGCAATATGTGAAACTTTTACACACATACTGTTTTACAGTAAAAGTATACTTAAACGAAAAAATCCCTGTATGCAATAAACATCCAATTATAATTGCAAATTATGATATTTTGATATTTTCTATAGCACACATACATAATCGCATTACACTGTAACAAAAATTTGCAACACGAAATAAAAAGAAATTAAAATCCGGAATAAATATTTATGCACACAGCGGGAATTTCCGTTGGTCGTCGCTATACTCACTGAGATTACATCGCTTCGGGGTCGAAAAATGGAAATGCAGATAACTACATACCTGAAACAAACGAAAAATACAAAATATAGAAACAATGCAACGTGGAATTAATACATCGGTGCTTTCATTGTAACGAAAAAATCAAATATGTTTTTAAATAAATGAGATTTGGATATTTTTTATTTACAGTTGGAATCTCAAATAATCAAATACGATGTCTAAGATCAAAAATAACAATTGAATATAAATGTGTTATTATGAACGCTGTTTATTTCTCAAATAAAAAACTCCAATTTAAATTGGGGAATACTTAATCAATTTTGTATCTCAAGAAACTCCAGCATTCCATTCAAATACAAATTCCTTGTCAATTTTGCATAACTTCAATAAATCAAATAATCAAATAGTCCTTTGTCTTCGTAAGACAAATTAGTTGTAGATTTGCAAAAAGAAGTTCGACATTTTTAATATTTTTGAAATATTCTACAAGCAACTATTGGCATTTCATTATATTTTACATAAATAATTGTTCAAACAAGAATAATTAAAATTTAAAAATATTTGAATTAGAGAAGCTTACGCTTCTTATAGTTTGCACACTTTAAATAATATATAAAATTACGAAAATATTTTTCGTAAAATGCAAACAATGTGTCCTAAATAATAAAATAACTTAAGACAATAAATATCCATTGAAACAACGACTTCCCGTGCAAATACACCTCCGGATATTGATTATACAATGAAATATTTAAAATCTTATTTTAATTGATTTGTTACAACGCTCTATCAAGAGATTGAAAATATTTTATTGTATAATTCAATATCCGAAGGTGTATTTGCACGGGAAGTAGTTGTTTCAAGGGATATTTATTGTCTTAAGTTGTCTCATAATAATAATACTTTATTTACGGAATAAACCTGTTTACATTATTTCAATTATAATTTTACACACTTATAATATATAATAAACAATTAATATATAAACATACATATTCGATATAATTAATACAATATACTCCCAAGCCCTGTAGACAAAAACAATTAAACATGGTTGTATAAAGATGGATCAATCAGCTTTAATCGTTTCATAAATGATTTAAAAGATATACCGTACAGCTCAAAATGTGGTGATACACAAACCAAATTGCATAATTTTGTCATACGACAAAGTGCATTATTGCTTGTGTAGTTGTTACGATGAACTGTTTCTCTAAAAATTAATTGTGAACGTGTATTAGATGGGATTAGAAACTTTAAACCAGTCAGTAATACATTAGGCCGTTTACTATTTTGAAAAGAATTCCCAAATCAGATAGAACACGTCTCTCTTTCAAAGATGTCAAGTTTAAAAAAGTTAGCGTAAAACTGCGACTGTAATTAATTCTAGAAATTCCCAATCTAAAGGATATTGACAACAAAAATTTGTTTTGTACCCTCTCTATTTGATCAATTTTATTGTTATAAAATGGTGACCAAACAGAGGAAGCATACTCTAGTTGAGTTCTTACAAGAGAAATAAATAAATGCTTGTACGTGTTCATTGAGAAATTCTTACCAAATCTGTTTATAAAGCCAAGCACTTGCAATGCTTTGCAGCACAAGCTGTCAATGTGCTTCGTAAATGACAAGGTACAGTCAAATATTACTCCTAGGTCTTTGACATGTGGAACTGTAGATAGCTGGTATCCATTAATTTCATAATTTAATTTAATGACATGACTACGACCAAAGGAAATAGATACGCACTTGTCATTATTAAAATAGAGACGGTTATTCAAGCACTATTGATAAATGTTATTCAAATCTTGTTGCAAGACTGTGATGTCGTTAGTGTTTTTGATTTTACGAAAAATTTTAAGATCGTCTGCAAAAAGAAGAAATTTACAATGCTTGACATAAAACTTCAGATCGTTAATGAAGAGTAAAAACAGTATTAGTCCACAATGCGATCCCTGCGGTACACCTGATGTGACATTAATTTCTTTTGAAATAAAATTATTGATTTTCACATACTGTAACCTGTCTGACGAAAAGCTCTGAATCCATTTAGTGATTTTTACTCCAAAGCCCATTCTCTGCAATTTATGCATTAAAATATCCTGCGAAACGCGATCAAAGGCTTTGGAGAAATCGGTGTACACCGCATCAACTAGGCAATTACATTCAAAGGCATTTAAGATGTACGATTGGTATACAAGCAAATTTGATATTGTGGATCTCCCGGAGGAAAATCCATGTTGGTCTTCACAAATAACTTGTTTTCAATGAAACGATAATTGATCAGCTATCAATTTGTCACACATTTTTGGTATAACAGATTGAATGGATATTCCTCTGTAGTTAGCAATATTTTCCCTATTTCCACTTTTAAAGATAGGTCTTATAAAGCTTCGTTTCCAGACGGAGGGGAAATATCCCTGATTTATTGATAAATTGAATATTGTGTGCAGGGGTGTACATAATGAATAAATACATTGTTTTATAAAAAAACGATGATATGCCATCGGGGCCAGGTTTACATGAGTTTTCTAATGAATTGATTGCACTAAAGACATCACTAATATTGACAACAAACTCGGATAGGTTAACAAACTGATCATTCACAAAATTGTTACACGCCCCATCGGGTATTGGCGCGCTATCATTGGTATATACACCAGAAAAATAATCTGCAAACAACTCAACACAATCATCTCCAGAATCACTTGATTTTTCATTGAAAAACATTACCTTAGGGAATCCATCAGTTTTCCTGGATTCATTCACATAGTTCCAAAATGACCTAGGTTCATGGGAAATATTTAATTAAATTTTTTTGACATAATTTTCATGTAACTGTTCGCTGAGTAACTTACAATTACAACGGTAGATTTTGAATTGTTCATAATCATAAAATGTACCACTTCTTTTATACTTTGTATGAGCTTCTTTTTTCTTTTTAATCATATTTATGAGAGTGCCATTGAACCACCTTGGGTAAGAAGATGATTTAATAATTTTAATAGGAACGTATTTATCAATTGCATACAAACAAATATCATAAAATTTGTCAAGGATTACATTTATGTCAGAGTGCTGTAAACTCTCTTTCCATGAAATTGAAGACAAAAATAAATTTATTTCATTATAATCTGCGGCTTTGAAAATATATATATAATCAACATACTTGAGTGGATCTTTGATATTGTTAATATTAATCAATATGGTATAAGGTTTATGATGAGTACTTTGAGTAAATAAAGGATCATCAGATGGCGATACGTTAACATCTTCAATATTTGAAAATAACAAGTCTAGAAGAATACCGCGATTATTAGGTATTGTATTAGATTGGCGCAAATTAAAAAATTCTAAAGTCTCAGCTAAGATTTGAGCATTAGGACATTTATTTTCCGTTAACAAAACACCGGTATTTTTAAAATTCCAAGACGCACGTGGTACATTAAAATCACCGCAAAAGATAAACTTATAATTTGAATATTGTTTACAAATAAAATCAATTGAAGAGCAATAATCGCTATACGATGGTGCAGATAGACCCGGAGAAATATAAACCGACGAGATAATCAAATCTTCTCCCACTTTTACATATATTTCTTCAATATTAGAAAAACTATTGACAACATTACTTTCAATATGAGATTTTACCGCAATCATAACACCGCCCCCACGAGACTTGCTACTACTCTGGCTAGAACGATCACATCTATAAACCGTAAAATTAAACAGGCCTAACTCACTATCAATAACTGAGGAATCCAGCCACGTTTCGACAATAACTAAAATATCGTATTGTGTTAGATTAACGTTCGATTTTAATTGATTTATTTTTGACTGAAGGCCACCAAAATTTAATAGTATATTTTTAGTTTTTTGTTGTATTACTGTCAATACTTTTAACAATACCAGGATGACCTTTAGTATATTTTATAGTTAAATTCCGTTCCCCATATCCTCTGCGTTCTTCTAGCTCCTTATTTAATTTTTGTAGATGTTCTCGCTGCAATTGAGTCCTATCATTTACGAATCGTACAGTACCAGTATCTGCACCTTTGGCCGCTTTTAGAAGGTTGATAGCCGACTCGCGATCTTCACATATAATTTTTATTGGCCTTGGCTTTGTCGTTGGCTTTCCAATGCGAAAAACTTTTCGAGGTCAAAAATTATTAATTCTTGTATCAAGCATAGACTTAATAGTTACCACATCATTTTGAGTCAAATTTAGAGTTTCAGGAACGTTAACGACTATAACATTTAAGGCACGCTTTTGACGGTCTTCTATTTCCGCTAAGATTTTAGCATCTTGCAAGTGATCACGACAAACAGAAGAAGTCAAATTTTCAAGTTTAGAAGTGCGTTCTTTCATGCCATTAATTTCTGTTAGTATACTTCCCAACGCTGTCTGAAATTCTGCCTTAAAATGGATAGCAAGTTCCTCTTTTAAAACTTTTTTGATTGTTTCATTTAATGAAGACGATGAACTATGTTGTTGTAGTTTAGTCGTTGGATCATCGGGAAGGCAATTAGAACATTTCCAATAGTCACCATCACGTTTTTTAGATTCATTGATATAGTAGTCCAATAAATCTAATGAACAATTCGGACAAACAGCGTGAAACCATTTATTGCATTTATTAATTAAGACACATTGTTTGCATTTTACGAAAAACATTTTCGTAATTTTATATATTATAAATAATTGAGTTCTTTTTTTTTAGTTTGTTTTCACCAAAATAATTACACAAATAAGACACTTTAACTTTGTTTGTATAACTATAGTTTCGACAACTTTAACTATAGTTTCGACCACTTTAATTATAGTCTCGACAACTTTAACTATAGTCTCGACAATTTTAACTTGTCATTATCAATCTAGGAGTAGTTACAGTTGTCAAAACTATACTCACAAAAAATACCTCAGTTATACAAAAAAAGTTTAGGTGTCTTATTTCTGTAAACAATGATGTATAACAAAGTAGAAGCGTCTATAGTTAACAGTTTAAAATAATTACAAATTAAAATGAACTCTTGCTATAAATAACGGTTCATTTTTAACTTGTTGCCATTAAAAGCTCTCCCAATAACAAACGATCACCAAAATTACTAGTTTACATCAAATAGTTCATTTAAGCCGACATCGCCTTCTTATCTCTTAAATGACCTGACTAAAAGTTAGGAGTTTTCAGCTAATGGAGCGATATATATTCGAAGCAGAAAATAATGGAGCTTAAAGCTTTAAGCTCCACGGCGCAAAACGATTCGACTTCGGGTTTGATCAATGAACAATTCCCCGGTCCTTTTTTTTCGTCTAGTGAATCGCTAAACATTTACTCAACTTGTTCGGGTGATTAATTATCAAAGAAAAGGTATTTTGCTAAAAGCCGGAAGTGAGAACACACGCAAAAAAACAGAGTTGTACTAACGATGCCATAAGTTGAAGTGTGTTGTGGTAAAAAGTATAAGATTTAAAAAGAGGACTGACAAGTTTTATTAGATTGGTGAAGTTGTAAGTGGAACTTGATATAAAGTCACGGTTATGTTTCTGTTGAAGGCAACATGTATCAATGTTTAAAAAGTTGATTGTGTAACAACTTTTTAAACAATAATAAATGTACCTTCAGCAAATTTTGTATTGTAGACTTCTACTTCGTTATACATGTTAATTTATCAATATAAAACTTTTAACTTTGTTTATTTCTACCTTCAGCAGTTCAGCTTTACTTAACTTTGGTTACCTACACAATCAACTTTATAAAGAATAATAAATAAACCTTCAGCAGTTTATTTCAAAGCTTTACTTCACGTTAGTTAAATAAGCAATCAAATGTTTAAACAATAATAAATGTACCTTCAACAGTTTATTTGAAAGCTTTACTTTACTTTACTTTAGTTACAGACATGCCATTTACAATATTTAAGATTAATAATACCGAGAATTTACCTTTAAAGTAAAAATAAGTATTCGTTGTGATTTTTGTTTTGGTTAAAACGTTTAAATTGAATCTGTTACGTGGAAACATTCTTTGATTAACCCATTAAGCGCCACTGATGCATACACGCAACATTATTAATTTTTGTTAATTCAATTACTAAATAAGTAAATTTTAAATATTATAATATTTGACCTGACTTAAAAGTGTTTGAAAAAGAATTTAAATATTTAATTATTTAAATATTTCGATTACTACTCATTTAAAAAAAAATAATGTGAGTGTATTTCTAGCTTCACAATATTTCAGTGTTTTATGCGCGTGGCGCATGAAGTAAAATTTCGAGTTTAGAAAAGCCTGAAAATTTGGTTTGGCCGCTCCGCTTCGCGGAGCGACCAAACCAAATTTTTAGGCTTTTCTAAACTCGAAATTTTACTTCATGCTTAGTCTGGGAGTGGAATCACTCGTTTTAAACCTTATATATAAAATCGACGAATGCCTGAAATTTTACAGCATATACATTGTGTATATTTAAACGAAAAATTCACAGTATGTATTACAATAAGTCATTCATAATTATCATAAAAAGAAGTGCACAATTCTACCTAAAATCAACTTTTACAGTTTTTATATAAAATCGACGAATGCCTGAAATTTTACAGCATATACATTGTGTATATTTAAACAAAAAATTCACAGTATGTATTACAATAAGTCATTCATAATTATCATAAAAAGTAGTGCACAATTCTACCTAAAATCAACTTTTAGAGTTATATCTATAATTGCTCGGCCGTTAATGGGTTAAGCATGAAGTAAAATTTTGATGGAACTATTTACGAAACTGTGTTCGATGAAAATGTGGAAGTATTATATATCAAAGAAAAATGAACGATGAAACCATTACGTGTTTCTTTCATTTATAACATTTCAACGTTTAGAGTGTAATTTTTTAATTAAAAAAGAATTTCTCGCATTACAATGTATTTCATCCCTGGTGAGCACTTAACTAGATATAAACTGCACAACTCAATGCAGAGGAGTGCATCATTGTTTCCAAGCACCATTACAAACCACTCTACACGCCTGTTCATTCCCTTGTTTTCTCCACACTTTTTTTCCACAAACTCCGGAAAACTGCGGTGAACCGTGAAAATGCTTGGGAAAAATCAATATCACTTTTTTGTACACATACGTCCAACTCTGGATAGTTTTGCAAAGTCATTATTGCAACGTTATTTTTCTTTGGATGTAATGTACAGTTTTGTTTGCTTTATTTTGTGCTCATGATGAAGTTGGAACAAAATAGTATTCATTAAAAATAAATACCTACAGGAATTGTTTTTATTACGGTACTCTGTAACAGAGCTAGGCAGGATTCCAATCATTCATGATTCGAATCCTGGATTCGAATTCTTTTAGAGGATTCAAAAGAGGCATTCGAATACTTTAATTCAACTGGATTCGTTACATTTATTCAAGAGGATTCGTATTCGAATCCAAATGCGGGTGATTCGAATTCTTATAAAAGGATTCGAATATTTATAAAAGGATTCGAATATTTATAAAGGGATTAAAATACTTACATAAGGATTCGAATATTTTCAAATGGATTTGAATCGTCAAAAATAATTCGAATTAATTGTAAGGATTAACATGAAACATTTCTTTTGTGTGTTTTTAAATTTCTCGTTAAATCAATGCGGGTGATTCGAATTCTTATAAAAGGATTCGAATATTTATAAAAGGATTCGAATATTTATAAAGGGATTCAAACACTTACAAAAGAATTCGAATATTTACAAATGGATTTGAATCGTCAAAAATAATTCGAATTAATTGTAAGGATTAACATAAAACATTTCTTTTGTATGTTTTTCAATTTCTCGTTAAATCAGTGTTTTATACGCGTGGCGCATGAAGTAAAATTTCGAGTTTAGAAAAGCCCCGTGAAAATTTGTCGAGGGTCGCGCAGCGACCCTCGACAAATTTTCTACGCGGGGCTTTTCTAAACTCGAAATTTTACTTCATGCTTAGCCTGGGAGTGGAAATACTCCTTCGAAAATTCAAGCTGAATCAAAGTATAAATCAAAGTATATTTAAGAACATTAAATGACTGAAAATGTTTTTCAAGATAATAATATAGTTTTTTTTTTGTCGATATTTAACTTGGTTTTATAAATGTTCACGTGTTTTGTAATTTTTATGAAGCCTGTTGATTTTGCCAAGTTTAATAATATCTCTAGCTTTTTGTTAGTGTTTTGGTTAATTTGAATATAATTCTATGACGTTTCTCTGACTTTCCCAGTTTTAATGATATTCAGTGAATTTTTTATTTACGTAATTTTCAGGCATTCGTCGATTTTATAACAGAGTTCAATTTGAAGTTTTGAACGAGTGATTCCACTCCCAGGTTAAGCATGAAGTAAAATTTCGAGTTTATAAAAGCCTGAAAATTTGGTTTGGACGCGTAGCGCGAAGCGCGGAGCGTCCAAACCAAATTTTCAGGCTTTTATAAACTCGAAATTTTACTTCATGCGCCACGCGCACAAAACACTAATTTGAAGTGAAGTTCAAAAACACACAAATACATCTTTAATCAGAGTAACACGGAATCAGATATTTAGTCTGTTATCAACGATGTTCAGTGTTAATAATAAATAATTATGTTCTGAATAGTTTTGTTGAAACAACTGGTAACGATATTTATATGTTAATAGTTGCAAAAAATGATAAAATCAAATTTATTCTTAAAGGATTTGTATTCGTGATTCGAAAAAACAGGATTCGAATCTTTGATTCGAATCATATTTATCTCTTACGAATCCTTTATTCGAGTATTCGCGATTCGAACCATATCAGGTGATTCGGATTGGTGATTCGAATTCTATTTACGAGAATTCGTCCCAGCTTTGTAATAGTTCAGACATTCGTTGCTTTTATAAAAGTGTTCAATGGAAAATTTCTAATGAGTATTTTTACTCCTTGATTAAGCATGAAGTTCAATTTCAGATTGAGAAAAGTCTGAACATTTGTATTAAGCGCGAAGCGAAGCGGAGGTGTTTAATTTTTTCTAGTTGTTTAAACATGTTTTACTAAGCGTTGAGGGAAAAATTAGTTTAAGAAAGAAAGAGAGAAAGTCGATATTAATTTTAATTGGTTTTTATATTTTGTAAATATTCTGTAAACTATTGACAATTTTTTTTTAATCTAATAGATATTACGTGGTTTATTTATATCAAGTTAATCCATTTGTGTTTCGTGTTTGTTCGTGGTACATTTTCAGTTTGATATAAAGAAAACACTTAACATTTTTATACCACTTTTATTTAAATAAAAGTAGTATAAACAAATAAATTGATTGTGAGTTACGTGAAGATCAAGTTAATTTAACGAATAAAGCACTAATAACTTTTCTTCACACATTTATTTGATCAGTGGTAATCCATTGATAATGGTCACTTTGTGTCCGAAATGTACATTTGGTAATTCAAATAAAAGTGTGAAGAAAGGTTATTAGTGCTTTATTCGTTAAATTAAATAGTATAAACAAGTTAAATGTTTTCTTTTAATCCATTCAATTATGATTTTGCTTAAGTAATTCAATTTCTAATTTATGCCTTGGATTAAGATATTGTTTAGAAATGAAATTTGTTCAGGGATTGTTCCTGTGCGAGTATTCCAAATTAAACTAATTCTAAAATAACTAATTCAAGTATCCACCAAACTAATAATTAAATATACCGTTTCATTAAAACTTGGTTCGCCTCAAATTTCTCCTATTAAGTTTAATCCAGATCAATATTATGCAAATATCATATAAACTCTAGATTATTAATTAAACTTCCCCAAAATTGATTTGACGTTGAATTACTGTATCGCCTCGGGAAATAATGTTATCGAAGTTTGATTGACTTATTGGCTATATACATACAAAATTCAGTGATGTATTTTCGTTCAGTGCTTATTTGTATTTTTTTCTAATTTTGAAATATAGTATTATAGTAATCTTAGTATTGTAAAATATAAAAGCGAATTAAAATAAATATCGACTAACTGCAAAAAAAATTAATCTCTTTGAGACAAGTCTCAAAACTTTCAATCAAGAATAATTTAAATTTAAAACTATTTGAATTCGAGAAAATAAGCTTACGCTTCTTATATCCAAATATTCGTTAAAACAACTACTTCTGAATGAATATTTGGAGACTTGTTTCAACGAGACTAAAATTTTTGCAGAAAGTCAATATTAATATAATGTAATCAAATCATTTCTAGCAGACAGACTACAGTCCGTTGTATTAAAAGACAAAAAAGATACAATAATTAACCACAAATATAGGTCACATAAAATATAGTTAGAAAGAGGAACTCCTCAGGGATCAACTCTAGCTCCATTTCTATTCATTATATTAATGAATGATGTGGATATGATGTTTGAGGACATCCCGAAACTTACTCTATATAAATATGCGGATGATACATCCTTAACCATCAGCAACTCATCCCCGCAAATTGTCGAAGAGCTAGCAAATGATGCGATTAAAATTTTTTTCTCGTGGTGCACTTGCAACAAATTAGTGCCAAATTTATCTAAAACTGGCTATATCCTATTTAAAAATACCAGAAATAAAAATTTACCAACAGTTGCTGGTCTGAAACACAATGAGCAATTAATAGAGCATGTAACATCGGAAAAATTCTTAGGAGTAATCTTGACACCTACATTAGATTGGGGAATGCATATTGATAACGTATGCCAAAAGCTCCGTTCCAGTTCCTTTGCTATTTTGTCAATAAAAGACTCGGTCAGTCGCTCTTCACTCTTAGCTTACTACTATGCTCATGTCCAGAGCCATCTAATGTACGGTATTATTTTTTGGGGTCAATCAAGTCAATCACACAGATTGTTTATACTGCAAAAAATGATTATTCGAAGAATTGCATGCTAATTATCGTAATAGCTGTCGTGACTTTTTTTAGAGATCTGCAGATAATGACATTTTATTCATTGTACATATATAAGTCCTGTTTATATGTTTTTTGTAACAAAAATAAATTTTGTACAAATTCTAAATTCAACAAAGTTGCAGTAACTCGTAATCGGAATCAACTTGCTGTGCTTTCTCATTCCACGACACTATTTAAAAAAAGTCCTTATTATATGTGTGTAACATTATTTAATAATTTGCCAAAAAATATAAAAAATTTATCATCACTTAAGGACTTTAAATATCAGCTCAAATTACTACTAATAGAAAAAGCATACTATTCAATACCAGAATTCTGTATTGTGGAGGCTTCTACTTCGTTATACATGTTAATTACACAATGAAACACTTTTAACTTTGTACAAACAAAGTTAAAAGTGTTTCATTGTGCAATACCAGAATATTTAAATGATTGATGTTGGAAATTGTTTTAATGTTTTGTGTGTGTTTCTGTTTAATTTGATAATACTTTTTATATTAGATTTTAAGAAAATTATATATATAACCATGTTGACTATTGTAATACATATTTTTATGTCTACTTACAAATAAATAAATTATTATTATTATTAATTTTAAATTCGTTTTTATATTTTGTAAACATTGTGCAAACTAGTGACAAACTCAATTTTTCTTTATACAATTTCTTTTCTTATCTTAGTATTGTGGTAAATAAAATGTTATCAAGAACAAATGTTTATTTTAACAGTTTTAAATAAGTAAAAAATAAATTTTCTCTAATTCATTTAATAAAATCATACAAAATAACGATGATTTCCCCTAACATAATTAAATTAAATAAAAAAATGTAGATTAATAAAATAGTAATATAAAAAAATTAGGTAATTTATACTATTAAACTGTATTATTGCTAATTAATTAAAATTGAAGATAACTGTATTGTTTCGAGTTTACGTGAAGTGATTAATCACAAATAGAAAGACTGTTATTCCTTTCTTCACTTTTTATTTTTATGTTAGTTGTACATTTCGAGACACAAGGTGCTCATTATCAATAACGTTATTAATAATGAGCACCTTGTGTCTCGAAATGTACATCTAACGTAAAAATAAGAAGTGAAGTAAGGAATAACAGTCTTTCTATTTGTAAAATTGAAGAGAAGAATATTTACTACAAAAAATGCCCCATTGATCGTAGTTCCCCAAAAACTCTTACTTCGTTGCTAAACCTTTTTTTTATTGGGTTTGGCTTTTGCCTGGCCTTGGGAACTTGCCCATTAGCAAACATCATTTTATTAATATTTGTATTTGTTTTATTTCTTTAACTTATTGCTAATTACCTATAACTATATATATTTGGACGTCACAACACATTCACACACACCCATGGACTCCGGGACGAATATTGTTCGTTAGAAAAATTACTCGCCCCGGCTGGGAATCGAACCCAGATTACCGCTGTGAACGATTGGCGAAACCAGCGGCTCAACCGCTCGGCCACGGCGGGGGTCTGTCAACTTGGCCCCCCCAACTCAAAATTTTCAAATAAAAAATATTGCGCCCGAAAGGTCTTAACTTGCGCTCACTTGCGCCCAAATATTAAAACTTGCGCTGTTAAGGGTAGAAAGTTATAGCGATTTGAAAATAGGGGGGGCTAAGTTGACGCCAGCCCCCCCATCTCGGAATTTTTAACTTTTTTTTTCATAAATACATTCTATGGAACTTGCGCTGTCGATACCACCTAATTTTACAAGTTGCGCTGCAAAAATACACCCCCTATAAACGAAATAAAGGAGGGTGCCAGCCCCCCCACTTTACATTTTTTAAGTTTTATTGCATTGTACACAAAGCTTAGAAGTTGCGCTCACTTGCGCCATCGAAATTTCTTCAATATCAGTTCTTATGAAAAAGTTATGGCATATTTTATATATACTCGAATCCAGTGCGCGTATTCCCATAATCTCCATGCAACTACAGAAGAGTAATACAATAAACATACTTAACTCACAACCACTGTCCTTCTTCGTCGAAAAGCATACATTATACAACCAAAACAGTAATTTTCTATAATATTTGCATATTTATTCCAGCGCCGTATCATGGTGGAAATATATATTTTTATTATTACTTAAATAATTTTATTTCTAAAACAAATAACAATAATTCGATTCAATTAACAAATGTAACTTTAACAATGTATTTAAAATGCATTTCTGCTGATTAGAAAAGTTGCGCTGTTTTCCCAGTAGCGTTGCAAATAATTTATTATTTAATTTAATTAAATATTTTCAAAACCAAACGTGAAAATTTAAATTTTTTAAGTGATTTTACTTAAACAATGCATAAGAAATGCATCTATGCCAATGAGAAAAGTTGCGCTGTTTTCCCAGTGGCGTCACAATTAATTTATTATTATTTAATTAAATTAAATATTTTTCAAACCACACAAAAAATTTTGAATTTTCTAAGTGATATTACTTAAACAATGCATAGGAAATGCATTTATGCTAATGAAAAAAGTTACGCTGTTTCCCCTGTGGCGTCACAATTAATTTATAATTATTGAATTAAATTAAATATTTTCAAAACCAAACGGAAAATTTTAAATTTTCTAAGTGATATTACTTTAACAGTGCATAGGAAATGCATTTATGCTAATGAGAAAAGTTGCGCTGTTTTCCCAGTGGCGTCACAATAAATTTATTATTATTGAATTAAATTAAATATTTTCAAAACCAAACGGAAAATTTTATATTTTCTGAGTGATATTACTTTAACAATGCATAGGAAATGCATTTATGCCTATGAGAAAAGTTGCGCTGTTTTCCCAGTGGCGTCAAAATTAATATATTATTATTGAATTAAATTAAATATATTCAAAACCAAACGGAAAATTTTGAATTTTCTAAGTGATATTACTTTAACAATGAATAGGAAATGCATCTATGCTAATGAGAGAAGTTGCGCTGTTTTCCCAGTGGTGTCACAATTAATTTATAATTATTCAATTAAATTAAATATTTTCAAAACCAATTGGGAAATTTTGAATTTTCTAAGCGATATTACTTTACCAATGAACAGGAAATACATTTATGCTAATGAGAAAAGTTGCGCTGTTTTCCCAGTGGCGTCACAATTAATTTATTATTATTGAATTAAATTAAATATTTTCAAAACCAAACGGGAAATTTTGTATTTTCTAAGTGATGTTACTTTAACAATGAATAGGAAATGCATTTATGCTAATGAGAAAAGTTGCGCTGTTTTCCCAGTGGCGTCAGTGATCATTCCCAAAAACAGATGGTTTCCGTCGGTCACCCTACATTGTATATAGCAACATATTAACAAACAATATATTATTATAACGCATTAAAAATCAGTCAATATCTGCTATAAATATCAACATTTTCCGTTTAATTTAATTAAATAATAATAAATTAATTGTGACGCCACAGGAAAAACTGCGCAACTTTTCTCATTAGTATAAATGCATTTCTTATGCAGTGTTAAAGTAATATCACTTAAAAAAATCAAAATTTTCCGTTTGGATTTGAAAATATTTAATTTAATTAAATGATTAAAAATTAATTATGACTCCACAGGGAAAACAGCGCAACTTTTCTCATTAGCATTAATGCATTTCCTATGCATTGTTAAAGTAATATCACTTAGAAAATTCAAAATTTTTCGTTTGGTTTAGAAAATATTTAATTTAATTAAATGATAATAAATTAATTGTGACGCCACTAGGAAAACAGCGCAGCTTTTTTCATTCTCATAAATGCATTTCTTTTGCATTGTCAAAGTAATATCGCTTGGAAAATTTAAAATTTTTCTTTTGGTTTTGAAAATATTTAATTTAATTAAATAATAATAAATTAATTGTGACGCCTCTGTGAAAACAGCGCAACTTTTCTCATTAGCATAAATGGATTTCCTACGCATTGTTAAAGTAATATCACTTAGAGATATCAAAATTTTCCGGTTGGTTTTGAAAATATTTAATTTAATTCAATAATTATAAATTAATTGTGACGCCACTGGGAAAACAGCGCAACTTTTCTCATTAGCATTAATGCATTTCCTATGCATTGTTAAAGTAATACCACTTAGAAAATTCAAAATTTCCCGTTTGGTTTTGAAAATATTAAATTTAATTCAATAATAATAAATTTATTGTGACGCCACTGGGAAAACAGCGAAACTTTTCTCATTAGCATAAATACATTTCCTATTCATTGTTAATGTAATATCACTTAAAATATTAAAAATTTCCCGTTTTGTTTTGAAAATATTTAATTTAATTCAATAATACCAAATTCATTGTGACGCCACTGGGAAAACAGCGCAACTTTTCTCATTAGTATAAATGCATTTCCTATTCATTGTTGAAGTATTATCACTTAGAAAATTCAAAATTTCTCGTTTGGTTTTGAAAATATTTAATTTAATTCAATAATAATAAATTAATTGTGACGCCACTGGGAAAACAGCGCAACTTTTCTTATTAGCATAAATGTATTTCCTGTTCATTGTTAAAGTAACATCACTTAGAAAATTCAAAATTTCCCGATTGGTTTTGAAAATATTTAATTTAATTGAATAATTATAAATTAATTGTGACGCCACTGGGAAAACAGCGCAACTTCTCTCATTAGCATAGATGCATTTTCTATTCATTGTTAAAGTAATATCACTTAGAAAATTCAAAATTTCCCGATTGGTTTTGAAAATATTTAATTTAATTCAATAATAATAAATTAATTGTGACGCCACTGGGAAAACAGCGCAACTTTTATCATTAGCATAAATGTATTTCCTGTTCATTGTTAAAGTAATATCACTTAGAAAATTCAAAATTTCCCGATTGGTTTTGAAAATATTTAATTTAATTGAATAATTATAAATTAATTGTGACGCCACTGGGAAAACAGCGCAACTTCTCTCATTAGCATAATTGCATTTTCTATTCATTGTTAAAGTAGTATCACTTAGAAAATTCAAAATCTCCCGATTAGTTTTGAAAATATTTAATTTAATTCAATAATAATAAATTAATTGTGACGCCACTGGGAAAACAGCGCAACTTTTCTTATTAGCATAAATGTATTTCCTGTTCATTGTTAAAGTAACATCACTTAGAAAATTCAAAATTTCCCGATTGGTTTTGAAAATATTTAATTTAATTGAATAATTATAAATTAATTGTGACGCCACTGGGAAAACAGCGCAACTTCTCTCATTAGCATAGATGCATTTTCTATTCATTGTTAAAGTAATATCACTTAGAAAATTCAAAATTTCCCGATTGGTTTTGAAAATATTTAATTTAATTCAATAATAATAAATTAATTGTGACGCCACTGGGAAAACAGCGCAACTTTTATCATTAGCATAAATGTATTTCCTGTTCATTGTTAAAGTAATATCACTTAGAAAATTCAAAATTTCCCGATTGGTTTTGAAAATATTTAATTTAATTGAATAATTATAAATTAATTGTGACGCCACTGGGAAAACAGCGCAACTTCTCTCATTAGCATAATTGCATTTTCTATTCATTGTTAAAGTAGTATCACTTAGAAAATTCAAAATCTCCCGATTAGTTTTGAAAATATTTAATTTAATTCAATAATAATAAATTAATTGTGACGCCACTGGGAAAACAGCGCAACTTTTCTCGTTAGCATAAATGTATTTCCTGTTTATTGTTAAAGTAAAATCACTTAGAAAATTCAAAATTTCCCGATTAGTTTTAAAAATATTTAATTTAATTCAATAATAATAAATTTATTGTGACGCCACTGGGAAAACAGCGCAACTGTTCTCATTAGCATTATTGCATTTCCTATGCATTGTTGAAGTGATATCACTTAGAAAATTCAAAATTTTTCGTTTGGTTTTGAAAATATTTAATTTAATACAATAATAATAAATTTATTGTGACGCCACTGGGAAAACAGCGCAACTTTTCTCATTAGCATAGATGCATTTCTTATGCATTGTTCAAGTAAAATCACTTAAAAAATTTAAATTTTCACGTTTGGTTTTGAAAATATTTAATTAAATTAAATAATAAATTATTTGTAACGCTACTGGGAAAACAGCGCAACTTTTCTAATCAGCAGAAATGCATTTTAAATACATTGTTAAAGTTATATTTATTAATTGAATCGAATTATTGTTATTTGTTATCGAAATGAAATTATTTAAGTAATAATAAAAATATAAATTTCCACCATGATACGGCACTGGAATAAATATGCAAATATTATAGAAAATTACTGTTTTGGTTGTATAATGTATGCTTTTCGACGAAGAAGGACAGTGGTTGTGAGTTAAGTATTTTTATTGTATTACTCTTCTGTAGTTGCATGGAGATTATGGGAATACGCGCACTGGATTCGAGTATATGTAAAATATTCCATAACTTTTTCATGAGAACTGATATTGAAGAAATTTCGATGGCGCAAGTGAGCGCAACTTCTAAGCTTTGTGTACAATGCAACAAAACTTAAAAAATGTAAAGTGGGGGGGCTGGCACCCTCCTTTATTTCGTTTATAGGGGGTGTATTTTTGCAGCGCAACTTGTAAAATTAGGTGGTATCGACAGCGCAAGTTCCATAGAATGTATTTATGAAAGAAAAAGTTAAAAATTCCGAGATGGGGGGGCTGGCGTCAACTTAGCCCCCCCTATTTTCAAATCGCTATAACTTTCTACCCTTAACAGCGCAAGTTTTAATATTTGGGCGCAAGTGAGCGCAAGTTAAGACCTTTTGGGCGCAATATTTTTTATTTGAAAATTTTGAGTTGGGGGGGCCAAGTTGATAGACCCCCACGGCGGGCCCGTTGCTTAACCTATTATGCATCATTGATACTTGATACAATAACGTAACAATATTAATTTTTTGTTAATTAAATATTAAATATTTAGTCATTTGTGAGGGATTAATATCCGAATAAATTTAAACCACGTACATATACAAATCATGTAATTTCGTTCGTTTCGTTCCATTTACGTCCAATATTCTGGCCTATGTATTTTTTTTTTCTACGTTACGTAGTAAATTTTCAGAGGACATTTTTATGGGCAAATGAGACAATAAATCTATCAAAAGGGAAATATTTCAGTACAGCATAGAATTCATTGCTCATATATTTCATCAAAGAATTTTTATTATAGCACTTAAATTTAAATTCTAGGTAAAATTCTGCATTTCATTTAATGATTTCTATGAATGACTTATTTATAGAAATAGCTAGGAATTGTGTTTGTAAATATACATAATGTGACGTATAAATTTTCATTCATTCGTCGATTTTATAAAAGCGTTCTATTTGAAGTTTCGATCGAGAGTTTCCACTCCCAGACTAAGCATGAAGTAAAATTTCGAGTTTAGAAAAGCCCCGCGTAGAAAATTTGTCGAGAGTCGCGCAGCGACCCGAGACAAATTTTCACGGGGCTTTTCTAAACTTGAAATTTTACTTCATGCGCCACGCGTATAATACACTGAAGAATCGTAAAATTTAAAATATATTTCTTAAGCAATATTCTAAAGCAGTATGTTTTGAACTTGATTTGAAATCAGTGTTTTATACGCGTGGCGCATGAAGTAAAATTTCGAGTTTAGGAAAGCCTGAAAATTTGGATTTGCCGTCACTCGCTTCGCTCGTGCCGGCAAATCCAAATTTTCAGGCTTTCCTAAACTCGAAATTTTACTTCATGCTTAATCTGGGACTGAAAACACTCGTTAGAAGCTTCAAATTAAACGCTCTTCAAACACATCGAATGCCTAAAAATTTACAAATCGGTTATACTTATTTCGATTTGCAAATTTTCAGGCATTCGATGTATAGCGTATAATTTATTTTAAATGGATATCCGTAAATAAACAATAAACAATAAATGTTCATTCATTTGTCGATTTTATAAAAGCGTTCAATTTAAAGTTTCGATCGTGTGTTTCCACTCCCAGACTAAGCATGAAGTAAAATTTCGAGTTTAGAAAAGCCTGAAAATTTGGTTTGGTCGCTCCGCGAAGCGGAGCGGCCAAACCAAATTTTCAGGCTTTTCTAAACTCGAAATTTTACTTCATGCGCCACGCGTATAATACACTGAAGAATCGTAGAATTCAAAATATACTTCTTGAGCAGTATTCTAAAGCAGTATATTTTGAAGTTCATTTGAAATCAGTGATTTATACGCGTGGCGCATGAAGTAAAATTTCGAGTTTAGGAAAGCCTGAAAATTTGGATTTGCCGTCACTCGCTTCGCTCGTGCCGGCAAATCCAAATTTTCAGGCTTTCCTAAACTCGAAATTTTACTTCATGCTTAATCTGGGACTGATAACACTCGTTAGAAGCTTCAAATTAAACGTTTTTTAAACACATCGAATGCCTGAAAAATTACAAATCGGTTATACTTATTTCGGTTTGCAAATTTTCAGGCATTCGATGTGTAGCGTATAAATGTTCATTCATTCGTCGATTTTATAAAAGCGTTAAATTTAAAGTTTCAGTCGAGTGTTTCCACTCCCAGACTAAGCATGAAGTAAAATTTCGAGTTTAGAAAAGCCTGAAAATTTGGTTTGGTCGCTCCGCGAAGCGGAGCGGCCAAACCAAATTTTCAGGCTTTTCTAAACTCGAAATTTTACTTCATGCGCCACGCGTATTAAACACTGAAGAATCGTAAAATTGAAAATATACTTCTTAAGCAATATTCTAAAGCAGTATATTTTGAAATTCATTTAAAATCAGTGTTTTATACGCGTGGCGCATGAAGAAAAATTTCGAGTTTAGGAAAGCCTGAAAATTTGGATTTGCCGTCACTCGCTTCGCTCGTGCCGGCAAATCCAAATTTTCAGGCTTTCCTAAACTCGAAATTTTACTTCATGCTTAATCTGGGACTAAAACACTCGTTAGAAGTTTCAAATTAAACGCTTTTTAAACACATCGAATGCCTGAAAATTTACAAATCGGTTATACTTATTCCGATTTGTCAATTTTCAGGCATTCAATGTGTTTGAACGGCCTTTAATTTTAAATGAAAAATTCTCTGTATAGTTTTGAAGAGATTTTCTATTAAAGCACTTAATCTAGACATTTGTATTACTTTTTCATAAAAATACAATGCATAATAAAAAAAAATCAACGGTCAATATACAGTATACAAAATATACTAGCTCGCTTCGCTCGTGCCGGCAAATCGAAATTTTCAGGCTTTCCTAAACTCGAAATTTTACTTCATACTTAATCTGGGACTAAAACACTCGTTTGAAGTTTCAAATTAAACGCTTTTTAAACACATCGAATGCCTGAAAATTTACAAATCGGTTATACTTATTCCGATTTGTCAATTTTCAGGCATTCAATATGTTTGAACAGCCTTTAATTTTAAAAGAAAAATTCTCTGTATAGTTTTGAAGAGATTTTCTATTAAAGCACTTAAACTAGATATTTGTATTATTTTTTCATAAAAATACAATGAATAATACAAAAAAAAATCAACGGTCAATACATTTGTATACAAAATATACTAGCTTTGTATATACCATGAACGGCCGCATGAACATGATTTAGAGTGGGCTTTGAGCTTTAAATTAGATTGGCACTACTGACTGTTAACACATAAGGTTTGTTCGTTTGTGCTACACCAAGTTGCACTGAGTTCAAGTTTGTGACGTCACAGTTAAACTTAGTGTAACTTTACATTTACAATTGCAGGCGTCTAGTTTATGTAACGAACAGATTCAGTACAGTAAGTCTAAAAAGTGCTACACCAGTTCATGTAACGAACAGACCTATAGTTTAGCATAACCTATAATTTAGTCCATCATTCAATTAGCAGTCTGAGCAACCGCACAAATAAAAATCCGCTTACTCTAAATCATAATTTAAATGATCGCACTGTATACATTTTAACATCATTGATGATACCACTGCCATTAACTTACTTAACTTTCATGTACCTAGGTTGGCAAGCAGATCTTGCTGCACCTTTTCTTACAATACTCCTAATTCACTTCATCATAATAATTCTCCACTATATAAGCTGTACAAATCATACCATAGTGTGCAATATAATGCTGATATATTTAGTGATTCTTTCAGTTCATTCCTTAGTCATATTAACCAATGCTTTAATTAGTAATTGCGTCCAAGTACTAATTTATTCTATTTTTTTTTTATTTTAAATTTTTATATTTTATTTTTACCTTAAATTTTTATATTGTTATTTGTATACTTAAGTTATAATGTTATTATTTGTATACTTAAGTTATGATATTACCCTGTTACTGGATTCTGTATCTGTTGGGTAATAAAGTATTATTATTATTATTAAATATTGATCTAGCAATTTTTCTAGAATAAAAGCCCAACATTTACATTATTCACATTTAAATCAATTCTTTATCTAATGCTTTAAACCTCCACACAAGTTGGATTTTTCTTTTGGCAAACATTAAAAAGGGGGTGGCTTTTATCTTACTACCTTTGCGGTTTTATTGCGGTCGGCCTCCAAAACGACCCTTCTTTTTATATGGACGTTGCCCGTTATCTATTTGTAGGGCGTTTGATTAGAAAGCGCACGTTTTTGCGACTATTCAATGCTAAAGAGAGGGCTAGCTATACCGACGGAAATTCGTAAAATACAGGATAATGGCCCACAAGCTCACCGTTTAAGATTGTAATATGAACTAAATTGCCGTTGGTATTACGATAGGGATTCAGAGTTTCTTTATTTTATTAAGATTGTATGTAGTCTACGAAATATTGTCAATAAAACTACAATAAAAGAAATATACAATATATTAACAACAAAATATCATTAAATTGTGTTTTTTCTTCAATTCGTTGCATCAGTTCTTATTTGTGCCATGCAATTAAAACCTAGGATTCCATGGCACAAATAAGTACTGATGCGACGAATTATTTATAACTTATAATTATTCAAATATATTTTTTTATAGAGAGATATTTTTATTGAAAGAATTAAAATATCTTATGATTTCTGTTGTGATTAAATTTAGACTGGAGGAAAAATTAAAGTCTTTATAAAAATCTACAATGCTTTTATTATCGGTGAGTACTAAAATATGTGAGTAATTTGTGAAATCAACCTGAATTAGATATTTGCGATTCACTAAATGAGCAAGCAGATTGAATTTAAAGTACACATATTTTATGCAAATTGATAAACATATTTAAAAGTAAAGAATGTGAATTTTGTAGTTAGACCACTTGCATATAAAAATAATAATAAAAAAGCTTAAAACGTTTCTCATCCGGTGGAAGCGAACCCGGGTTAGTTGCGCAAAACACGAGACTTTTAATCACTCAAATTAATTATAAAACCGTTTAACATTAGAACTAACTGTAAATGTTTCATTTATAATAAAACAAATATGCACAATAAAAACAACAAAATACGAGTAATTTTTTTCTTTTCTGTGTTTAAAGTGAGCTTTAACGTTAAACTTTTTTTTTTGTTTTTAATAATTTTCGGCTTTTGCCTGGCCTTAGTTTCTACCATTGGCCAACATTACTCTATAAAATTATAACCATATCATTACTTCTATTAATTTAAATTCCATCACATTCATCTTATTCATACTTGGAAAACAGGTAAACATAGACATTCTTCTCGCCTAGGGGCTCGTCAAGGCATTTTAAGTAAGACAAACAAAACTAAGCCACGGGTAAATGGGAAACCCACACAGATAAAAACATAGGATTCACATTCATATTTACCATTCATTCACACTTTTAACTTATATCCTAACATTAATACTTTGAAAGAATTCAAAAACCTTCATATAAACTTCAAACTTTTTTGATTCCAAAATAGTCATATAATTAAATGGAAGCGTTAAATTCATACTAATTGATTTAAATCAATTATTATTATTATACTATGCCGTGGGTGCTTGGAAGAAGAGGAAACTCCCCAACACCTACTGTGCACATGCGAAGCCTATAAACGGCAACGCACGGAGCAACTCGGGAAGCCCGTGCTTCCTGAAGAACAGCTCAAGAACATCCCCTGGCCCAAACTCCTGGACTTCTTAGAAGACACAGGAATATACAGGGAGTAAAATAACCAGAGGAGCACAAAAGGACCACGGAGACCGTAGTGCAGGGACGCTAAGCGATACCACCTCATGTGGAGAAAAAAAAAATGGTTTAAATAGTGTTTCTCTCTCTCGACAAAATCTGCTGCAGTTCATAACGACGTGTTCTAGTGTTACCCTCTCGCCACATTCACAAAATGCATCATTTTTCCGATTAATTTTATATAAATAGAAAGGGCATAAACCATGATTACATCGAAGTCTACAAATGGTTTTAACGAATAACTTTGAGATAAACTCTGTTTTATAAAACCAAGGACTTGCTGGTACAATAGGGTTAATACTTCTATAAAAATTGAAACCGATTCTTTTTTGGAAAAACTCCTTAAATTCTTTATCAAGTACCTTATTTACTTTATTATACAGATCAGTTGGTGTTGGTGGGTAACTTACCCTATTTATACCTTGTAGACCATTTCTTGCTAATAAGTCCGCCCTTTCATTGCCAGTAATACCGGCATGGCCTTTCACCCATAATAGAGAGATATTTTTATTGAAAGAATCAAAATATCTTATGATTTCTGTTGTGATTAAATTTAGACTGGAGGAAAAATTAGAGTCTTTATAAAAATCTACAATGCTTTTATTATCGGTGAGAACTAAAATATGTGAGTAATTTGTGAAATCAACCTGAATTAGATATTTGAGCGCTTCTAAAATTGCAATTGATTCCGCTGTATATACCGACTCACAAAACGTTAAACTGTTTCATACTATAACATTTATTTTATCAAAAGTACATTATTAATCGTACTCTGCATTTTGAGTTAGAATAAAATATCTGTATCTAGTTTACGCACAATCAAGCGATGGAAAACGTAATCTTTCCACTTAATAAATTCAAACTTTCAATAAGAATGCGATAAGATGTCCCCATCGCGTCTCTCCATTTAAGCCCGAATTGTTATTACTAAATATAAGAGAGACCTTTTTTCTAGCGTTTTGTCGTCCCACTAAAATATTCATAAGGCAGTCTTAAAAGCTTTGGGGCCTTATTTCAAAGGAGGCCCACGTTTATGAATATCTAGAGCTAAAGCGAAACTTTAGACCCTTGTCCACAGTGGAGCTTCGGTATTGATATTTTGGAGGACACTTCAAAGGAACAAAATGTATCTATACAATCTAGGTATATTTAATTAAAGCAGGGGTCTCCAAACTATCTTCTTCGCGGGCCACAAATACAATTCTACATAATAAAGTCGGCCAAGATCCGATTAATTTTATAAAATTATGGAAAATTTAAGGAAAATTGTTACAATATTTCAAAATATGAAATTTACAAAAAAAATTACAAACAATCGCGGGCCGGATTCATGCAAGTCGCGGGCCGGATTTGGCCCGCGGGCCGTAGTTTGGAGACCACTGATTTAAAGTATACACACGTCGATAATCAGCGTTTGGTAATTTGCAGGAATTCGTTGCTTTTAATCGACTAAAACCTTAACTCGAATATAAAATTGAATTGATCTGTTAAATTCTATTGAAAATTTATTCATTTTCAATAGAATTTTACAGTTTAAAAATAAATCAAATCATTTTAAACATCCAGAAACTTTATTCAACTTTGGAAATGAATTAATCGACTAAAACCTTAGCTCGAATATAAAATTGAACCGAAGTGGAATTATTCGAGGCACAACCTAAAGAAAGCAGAGTTAATGTCGTTAAGTTCAGAGCCCTGGGTATTTCCCTCATTTTCTGTTCTCCGACATCAGAAACCACTTGGAGAGGATACGCAAATTTAATAAGCATTTTATTCCCAGCGCACTCGTACTATTTAAATCAATGCGATTTCCGCGAACCAGACCCGGTGATATTTATTCATGATTTTACTTGTATTCTCATTTTTGTCGCCAATGGGAAAATTTTCCATTTTCTGCAATGTTAAACCGTAATGGAGTTGGATGTGTAGAATAGAATTATACACTGAATGCGATTTTTGGAGTATGTTGCACTCTGAATTATGAATTATGAATTATTTCGGAAACATGAAAATTGCTCACAACTTTTCAAATACTTAGCTATGTTCGTAAATTTCCTAAATATTTAAAAAGTTTCTTGCTTATCGCTTTTTGATTTAACAAAATGTCAAGTATGTTCACCTGAAACGTCAACAATATACAATTTCTTTGCGTCCGGTGGAGGGCGGGGGGCGTCTTCCCGCCCTCCTCTGCTGCCCCTTGGGTACGCCCATGTATATTGTCATAATTATAACAAATTACGCTAATAATATGATTTTCTGACTGTAACAGAAACATTTTCGACAAATGGATTGGCATGTTTCCCAGTATTGTATTACTGATGATTTGTTTGTGGCAATTGTGATATTATTGATATAGGCTGAGATTTTTGATGAACAAGTTGCATATGTTATACCGTGCGATCGTTTTAATTGTGAAATAAAATTAATATAATACACTGAATGCGATATTTGGAGCATGTTGCACTCTGAATTATGAATTAAGGCTAAGATTTTTGATGAACAAGTTGCATATGTTATACTGTGCGATCGTTTAAATTGTGATTTAGAGTAGGCGGCATTTTTTTGTGCGGTTGCCCAGAATACTAATTAAATGCTGGAATATATTTGAGGTTATGATAAACTATGTGTTAACAGTCAGTAGTGCCAATCTAATCTAAAATTCAAAGCCTATTCTAAATCATGTTTTAAATGATCGCACAGTAGTTGGCTAATTATATATTGAATCAACACAGTGATTTTAAAAAAAATATAAAAACAAATTAATATTGACAGTGATTTTACTATACTAATATTTGTTATGTTGAGTCTTTATATGAATTTATATGTTATGTTGAGTCTTTATATAGATATAGAAATATATAAAATTTTATTAATTGGTTATGAACATAAAGGAGAGTTAAATTTCCGAAACTTGTGTAAGAATTTTAAACATTAACAGACTTATTATTAGACGTTACCATAAAGCTTTAACAGGGTTCTAAGGATGATATTAACATTTTCGGATTAATAAAATGTTTTAATAGATTACTATTGTTAGTTTACTAATAATTTAATAGCATTTTACTCCTAGTTTAAGTCTTGTACATCATCTAAATTGTCATAAACTAAAATAAGGTTATATAGAATGTAGTTAATAATGCTATAAACCATAAATAAATTATAATACCTGATCAGTATATTCTAAACTTCACTTGAAATCAGTGTTTTATACGCGTGGCGCATGAAGTAAAATTTCGAGTTTAGAAAAGCCCAGAAAATTTGTCTCGGGTCGCTGCGCGACCCTCGACAAACTTTCACGGGGCTTTTCTAAACTCGAAATTTTACTTCATGCTTAGTCTGGGAATGGAAAACACTCGTTTTAATTATTTAGATATTTATTGTTTTTTTTACATCAATTTGAAGCTTTAAACGAGTGTATTCCACTCCCAGACTAAGCATGAAGTAAATTTTCTGAGGTTTTCTAAACTCAAAATTTTACTTCATGCGCCACGCGTACAAAACACTGATTTCAAGTGAGGTTCAAATATACGTAAATTGCACAATATTTTTGTATTTTATACGCGTGGCGCATGAAGTAAAATTTCGAGTTTAGAAAAGCCCAGAAAATTTGTCTCGGGTCGCTGCGCGACCCTCGACAAATTTTCACGGGGCTTTTCTAAACTCGAAATTTTACTTCATGCTTAGTCTGGGAGTGGAAAACACTCGTTTTAATTATTTAGATATTTATTGTTTCTTTTATTAATTTAATTTGAAGCTTTAAACGAGTGTTTTCCACTCCCAGACTAAGCATAAAGTAAAATTTCGAGTTTAGAAAAGCCCCGTGAAAATTTGTCGAGGGTCGCACATCTTAAACGATCGCACAGTATAACATATGCAACTTGTTCATCAAAAATCTCAGCCTTAATTCAGAATTCAGAGTGCAACATGCTCCAAAAATCGCATTCAGTGTATTATATTAATTTTATTTCACAATTAAAACGATCGCACGGTATAACATATGCAACTTGTTCATCAAAAATCTCAGCCTTAATTCATAATTCAGAGTGCAACATGCTCCAAAAATCGCATTCAGTGTATTATATTAATTTTATTTCACAATTAAAACGATCGCACGGTATAACATATGCAACTTGTTCATCAAAAATCTCAGCCTTAATTCATAATTCAGAGTGCAACATACTCCAAAAATCGCATTCAGTGTATAATTCTATTCCACACTCGAGGGTCGCGCAGCGACCCGAGACAAATTTTCACAGGGCTTTTCTAAACTCGAAATTTTACTTCATGCGCCACGCGTATAAAACACAGATTTTAAGTGAAGTTCGACTGTACATAAATTTGACAATATTATAGTGTTTTATACGCGTGGCGCATGAAGTAAGAAGCAAGAAGATTAAAAGAAGATTAAAAGAAAATAAGCTGAATTTGGAATACATATACTTTAAAGAAAAACTTCCTGTACACCAAAGAAATGTCCTTCAAACTCAAAATTTTACTTCATGCTTAGTCTGGGAGTGGAAAACACTCGTTTAAATGAAGACAACCTTACACAAGACTGTCTCAGTTTAAACCGAGTCGACCTTATACAGTAATGACTTTGATTTTGACGTCATGTGAGGATTTCAGCGAGTGATAAGGTATATTTGAACCTCACTTGAAATCAGTGATTTATACGCGTGGCGCATGAAGTAAAATTTCGAGTTTAGAAAAGCCCAGAAAATTTGTCTCGGGTCGCTGCACGACCCTCGACAAATTTTCACGGGGCTTTTCTAAACTCGAAATTTGACTTCATGCTTAGTCTGGGAGTGGAAAACACTCGTTTAAATGAACACAACCTTATACAAGACTGTCTCAGTTTAAACCGAGTCGACCTTATACAGTAATGACTTTGATTTTGACGTCATGTGAGGATTTCAGCGTGTGATAAGGTATATTTGAACCTCACTTGAAATCAGTGTTTTATACTCGTGGCGCATGAAGTAAAATTTCGAGTTTAGAAAAGCCCAGAAAATTTGTCTCGGGTCGCTACGCGACCCTCGACAAATTTTCACGGGGCTTTTCTAAACTCGAAATTTTACTTCATGCTTAGTCTGGGATTGGAATACACTCGTTTGAAGCTTCGAATTAAATTTAAAAAAAAGACAACGAATAACTAAAAATTAAAAGAAAATAAGCTGAATTGGGAATACGTATACTTTAAAGAAAAACTCCCTGTACACCAAAGAAATGTCCTTCAAACTCAAAATCCAACATAATCCTACCCTAATATTACCTGAATCCATATCAGATTTCAAAAATGCAAATATCCTACATATATCAAATGACATTCAACAGTTTATAGATAACCACCCAGAAATAAAATCCTGTACCACTCTTCAGTTCAACAAACTACTAGCAAAATCAATACCTTCATACCCCACAAATCCCTGAATAACACTACAAATATCCCTTACCCAAATTTATCTTACGCTTAATAAAATATAAAAGACAACTATACCGGAACTATAGACAATTAAAGGACGAACAAATCAAAATGACATTCAACAAACTAAACAAGGACATAAAAAAAACTTATAATTGAATATAAAACACAAAACTAGCTTGAAGCGTGCAATAATATTAATGACATACAAGGAAAAAAATACTGGACGGAAATAAAGAAACTCAGTAAATACAAGACATACAACGCTATTTTAGAAATTATTGACTCAACAACAAATGACATACGAACAACAGACATAGACATCTCAGAAATATTTGCAAACAATTTTAAAAACGTTTATAAAATGACGCACGACACAAATTTTGACAATGACTTTTTCGAGACAGTAAACAGTTGGTATGGAAACCGCATCCTTTCCGACGCTACGCGCTACACGACCAAACCAAATTTTAAGGTTTTTCTAAACTCGAAATTTTACTTCATGCTTAATCTGGGAGTGGAGACACTGTTTGAAGTAAATTTCAATCAAACAATTCAGCAGATGAAATACATTTTCACAAACTTAAGCAAAAACAGTGTATCGTAAACTCTAAATTACTTATTTAAATAATTAACACTGATTACTTTTTTGTATTCACTTTTTATTTTGTACTGTGACTAGTTTCGACTCAACAGCGAGTCATTCTCAAACTAGTTAGTTTAAGAATGACTCGCTGTTGAGTCGAAACTAGTCACAGTACAAAATAAAAAGTGAATACAAAAAAGTAATCAGTGTTAATTATTTAAATATTTACAATGTATCACAAAGTAACCGCCTCCACCACAAGATACTAAATTACTTAATTACATAAAGTTAGAACACGTGAAAATGCAATGTTGCCACGTTTATTTGATCAGTAGCTTAAAACTAACTAATAGCATGTAGATTTTGTTCAATTAATACAAAATGTTAGTATCGTTCTTGTACGCGTCTAGTAGAGATTAAGCAGCATTATACTATATTGATAATAAAGCTATATATTATATGTACAATTAAGAAATAGTATTATTATTGGTAATGAAAGTATTATTATTATAATAATCCGTATTGTATGCGGACTATACAATATTCGTATACAATATACGGATATTAATACCCCGACGGATATTGGACTATCCAATATCCGTCGGGGTATTAGCCCAAGAAGTCGGTGTTTTAAAGAAGTTTCAATGAATATATGAATTAGTCTGTGTTTGACAAAAATTAGTAATAAATAGCACAAAAAATCGCATTTCCAATCAATTTACCATTTTTTGTAAAATTTAAATGTATACATGCTCTAATATTTATTCGAGCTTGTAACGTGCCGTTTGACGGTTCGTTTGTTTTTAATAGTGTCAATAAATTTGTATTTACTAATTCAAATTGCCTCAAAAGCACGCACCAATGAAAAGCAAACATTTAACGCGGTGAATCAAAGTATGGCAAATACAAGTAATCAAGTACAGGTGAACTATATTCCATGCACGTAATGGATATTGAGCAAATACCGAAAAATCAATACGCCAATTTGTAAATACAGACTAGTAATTGCGTTTTTCTTTTTTCAACTCCAAAATTTGGTTGTGTGATTTATAAAAATCCAAACTGATTGGCAAGCAATAACGTATAGAGTTTGTGCAGGTTGAGATATTTTTATGAATGTTTCCATTTATGAAAATGTAATCAATAGCAATATAAGAAGACCTGTTTAAATAGCCGACTATTATTTTTTTAGTAATTTGTCGAAAAGGCTTGCACTTTGACCATTCAAACGAGACCAAATATCAAGCATTAATAATTTATGATTATAAATCCCTGTATTATTATAGTTATTTTAATTTGTAGTTAAATGTCACACGACACCTCTCATGATCTGGACTATACTTGTGTACATAATAATAATAATAATCTTTATCAATCCATAAAAATCAAGGGATATAGGACAAGTCAAAAATAAACAATTTAATTCGACAAAACATTTTGAATTAAAAAATCGCTTATGCTGTAGTATAATTCATCAACTAAGTAGATTTCCTAGTTGTTTTTTAAAGTTTTTGAAAACTGAAATGTTCTTAATATCTATTGGTAATTTTTTATATATTTTGACAAAGTTGTGTACTGAAAAAAATATATGAGCCTGCCAAGTACCGTGTTTAATTCAAACGCGTAATCTGTTTTCGTCAAACATTTTAATTTGTGAGAATGTTGATACAAATACGTAACATGTTTAAAAAATAAGTTAAACTGTTTAACGGAAATACGTTACTTCGCAGGTTCATATATAAACACATTACTTGTTTGAAGTTTTAACTTTTTTGTACACTGTATACACTGTACATTTTAACATAAAATAAATAAATTTTGTCAAATTATGTGTATATTTTATTCTGTCAAATAAATATGATCTTCTTTATAGATTATTTATGTACTTATGGGTGTTTTTGTGATTGATTACAATAATAAGAAGCAATAAATTTGCTTGGTAAATACATACATCGAATATTCCGCACGCGTTTCGTCCCGAAAAAAGATTTATTGAGAAAATCTTGGGCCAATATCGAAAGAGAAACACCGCATACTCCTTCAGGGATTGACGATCCATAAACATTATCCCCAATATATAGGGCGATTCTAATAAATTGTTTACACTTGAGCTGACCATAAAAAATTCAGGACGAAAAAACCCTGTGATATTTCTTAGGATACGAAAAATAAGATCTTTTACAACATACTCGTAAAACATGATGTGTTACATTACTAAATTCATCCACAAATTTAACATTATTATTAACCTATTAATAGCCACTGAATGATTAAGTTAACTCTAGAAGTTGCTTTCGTATCATTCATTTTCAAATTCTATGATTGTTTACAATATATTACAATATGTATATGTACACTTATGTAATAAAATGGAGATTCCGTTAATAAATAAATAAATAAATAAATAAATAAATATTGATTTCAGAATCTACTTTATTTTTCCACATGTTTAATTAAAATATAACATACAATTACGATAATGTTCGAATAAACTGCAAACTATACGTCTTTATTAATACGATAGTCTTATTAATAAAGACGTATAGTTTGCAGTTTATTGGAACATTATCGTAATTTTATGTTTTATTTTAATTTTAATTAAGAAACAAAATATTCATTTAAACAACTACTTTTTGTGCAAATACACTGCCGGATATTAAATTATACATGATTTAAAAAAGAAAACACTTCGTTAAAATTCACTAATATTTTGGTTTTTTATTCCAACTAGTTTCGACTTTGAGTCATTCTCAAGGATTTAACAAGGTGTTTTCTTTTTTAAATCATAGTTAAATATGTTTTACCACGTGAAAGATGAGAAACTTGTTCAAGATATAATAAATTATAGAATAAAATATTTGAAATCTTATTTGAATTTAAAATATGATTATTTAATTAAAATTGTTTCTCTTGTGTAGGTTTACGCAATCTCGAAAGTGCCGGTCAAGAAGGGATGTAACACGGACAGATCAAGTGGACCCTTAGGGAATTGTTGGCTGAAGACCCTAGACAACGCTTTACGTGTTAAAGTGTAAATACTAAACGCCCTCAGGGATTTCTTGAAATGCAATTAATTACATTTCTATCCCGGACTCTATTGAATTCCGCGTCGTTAATTCGATGATCCCTTAATTTTACCCCAATATACATATAGATGAAATACGAGAAATAATAGAATTATCCTTACGAAATAGATATAATACAATAAACGGGCGATTGTATCCCTAATTAGAAAATAATCTATTCAAAAGAATAATAAATTATTCAACTTTGTAAATTGGTTATAGTAGACATTTCCGAATCCTAGACAATTCCAATAGTTAAAATTATTTAGTATGTATAGAAGTAATAGTAAGTACAAAATAGAAATAAAAATTAAATGGAACTATTACTATGTTTTTTATTAATTTATATGTATACAGGTGTTACATATAAATATTTTTACGACTTAAGCTTCAACAGCGTGAGTATCATTATCAAGTACATGATAATGACACTCACACTGTCGAAACTTAAGTCGTGAAAATATTTATATGTAACACCCGTATATATGTATTATAAATTAATAAAAGTGGTAAAAACATAGTAATAGTTTCATTTAATTTTGATATGGATTACCAAGTGGTAACGGTCAAAACCATCGTGATGTCTTTTTTATTTTTTTTTATTTTGGGTTTTACGTCATCTATTTCCGCTGCTAAGGCCAATCATGACGCCGGAGATTAGGTCTACAGCTATCCGGGAATTTTGCCGAACCCGGTGGGAGTTCCAACCCACCGGTAGGGATCTTTAACGTGCACGCAACATCCAGGCAGTACACGGGTCCTACATGCATTTAACGTCATATCCGAGAAGACGGAGTGTTTGGCATTTTTATCCTAACCTATATAAATGCAGACAACTTGTTAGGCCGGTATTTGAATCCCGGTCCGTGGCGTGGCAGTACAACACTCTAACCACTACACCACCAAGCTGCCCCATCGTGATGTTAAATGGAAATAATACAATAAACGGGCGATTGTATCCCTAGTTAGAAAATAATCTATTCGGAAGACTAAATGAGTAAACTTTGTAAATTGGTTATATTTGACATTTCCGAATCCTCGATAATTCCAATAAATTATTTAGTATGTATAGAAATAATAGCAACTAATGTATATTCTGATCTTCACACTGAATAAGCGTTTTATACGCGTGGCGCATGAAGTAAAATGTCGAGTTTAGAAAAGCCTGAAAATTTGGATTTGCCGGGGAAATAACCTTGCTCGGGCACCGTCAAATCCAAATTTTCAGGCTTTTCTAAACTTGAAATTTTACTTCATGCGCGACGCGTATAAAACACTGATATATTTCGCCTCAGCAAATTCTGCGCTATCAAAATTCGAGCAAAAATCAGTGTGTACTGTTTATATTTATTTGTATTACGAATGCCTAAAAATGTACAATTCTCTGTAAGTATTATATTAAAATTGTAAATTATTTATAAACAAAAACATGTAACGAACATGAAATCAAGAAATTTACCGGTAAGATTCAAAAACTGTCTCTCTAGAATTTACCACTTGTTTCAATATTTGTTCTGCTTCTGTTAAATTTATGTAAAATTCGTTCATGTCTACAATCTAATCTCTTATCCCTAATCTTAATCCGACGATAAAGTTCTGAAGAAAACTCTGCGAATCGGTTTCACACTGGTAAACTTTTATTTGGCTACTAAAAACTTTTATAACTTTTTGCGGGACGTTTGTGTCCGGATTTAAATAAAATTGATCGTTCACGTGTAAAACTTTTAACTGCAGCAAAGTGTTAAATTTTTCGCGGGGTTATAAATTTTCTCATAAAATTACATAACAAATTCCCGTACATACATATACAGGGAGTTTTTCTTCTAAGTATACATATCCTAATTATATGCTGTAAATCTTCAAATAATCAGGGACTCAGTACGTTACTTAGCATATCAAATTGAAATTGTTATGAAAATAAACAATTTCAATTTCATTACTTTGTCTTGTAATTGGGAAATTTCCTGTTGGGCAATAAATACTTTTTATTACTTACAATAAGCTTTGAACAATTTGAACAATAAAAACATTATTTTTATTCAAGCAATCAGTTAGTAAACTGTTACATCCGAAAAAACACGTAAAAATCTAAATATTTCTAAGAAGGTTCAAAACAAGTCAAATTTCAAAACAAATTTTAAAGCAAATCAAATTACGGAGTGACCCTAGTTCTATGCTAGGAAGTGTATATTATTATATGGTGCGCCGTTGAGAATGGGCAAATCTACCAGACTGTTTACTATATCTTTGGTTAGGATAAGGATATAAAAATAAGGTTTTAAACATTTTTCTCAGTGTTCCTTCCTGTAATAAACTAGCATAAGAGAACTATAGCTTATCTTTTTAAGAAAATCTAGAAAATATGATGGTTGTTCCAAAAACGCCCTCTGGCGCTTTCTATAAGAACTAAAGTAAACGAGAGTAAACAGTGGTTTAAAGTCCATTCAATTACCTATCCAATGAGACTAGCTTGATTAATTTCGGTTAATCCTCACAAAAGTTACACGAGTTAAATGATCGCACTTTTTCGCTTTCCCCTGCTTCATATGCGCGAGATAAAGAAACAAGTGAGTAGTTAAAATTGAGTTAAATTCAGCGTAGATTATAATTTTTGTACTAATAACCTAGCTCAATTTTGCAGTTTTTTTGATAAAAATCTGTTTTTGTATTTAGCGATAGATGTTACGCCCTCTAGCGCCGGAGACAGGGACTTAAAACTAATTTTTAGTGATTTCTTTTGGCCACTTTTACTCTGCAATTTTTCACTTGAACATGCTACACTCCAACATTTCTGAGATACAGCCAGTGGCCACGCGTAATCAAACAACCGGTATATAGTGCCATTTTGTTACTATAAATCACTTTTGATAAGCAAACAAGTCAAATCTTATGACTTTAGGTGTTATAAGCCTATTACTTCCCTAGTTAAATGAAAGGAACATTACCTGTATGTTAAAACAATATTAATATAAATAAATATATCGATTTATACAGGGTGTCCCCGAATGGTCTGTACAACGCTCTACCACATATTCTATGAAACAAAATAAGACGATTTAACTAAACTTATCTTTATCCAAAAGTGGCTCCTAAACCATCTACGAGGCCTCAAAGATATTATTTTTTTTTTCATTATTTTTCAAATATTTTTATTTTGGACATAGGTAAGAAAACCTAATTTGGCACACCCTGTATATAATACGGGAAAAATAAAAAAATAAAGACCAGTTATGAAGATTTGTTTTTATCAAAAATGTATGTGTCATTAAAAAACATCTTGTGCAAACACGTGTTTAATATTTCATCCCCCATCAAAGGTTTTAATATAAATTTTAATAAAGTCCTCCGGTAAATACAAATCTGTTTTCGCTGCATTTACAAAGTTCGCTAGATCGATAATAAACATTCACAAGAAATTTATTATCGAGTGCGCGCCTGCTGCATTATTAAGTTTGCTTATTATAAACTAGGAGAGAATACGGGATTATCCGGAAGCACGGAGATACTCTTGTTTTTTTTGCACTTCGAGGAACTTCTTAACTATTTAAGGATTGTAATTGTATTTTCGAGATGTTATCTAAAGTTGACGGGGGATATTACGAGAAGACATGTCACGTAGAAAGATTAATAAATTTAATGGAATTAAAGCTCTGAGATACAGAATGGGACATTATATCAGAGTGGGATATAATAAATATTTCAAATTAATATTTATAAATATTTTTTAAGAGAAGTACTTTTATTTATGAACACGAAAAAAATCGTAAATTCCGAAACCGATGGAGTATTTGTTTTTGTTTTAAAGGATGGATTTAAAACAAAAACAAATACTCCATCGGTTTCGGAATTTACGATTTTTTTCGTGTTCATAAATAAAAGTACTTCTCTTAAAAAATATTTATTTCACATAAATTAAAGTATAAACTGCATTAAATAATGCAAATTAAGGCTTTTTAATATAATATTAATTATAATTCATGCTAAGTCTGGGAGTAGAAAACACTCGGTTAAATTTTCATACTGCAAAAAGAATGATATAATTATAAAACACTTAACTTTGTTTTATCACATCATTTCAAAGTTTATATAAAAGTGGTTAAAAAAAGTTAAGTACTTCTAAGAATATTTTAACCATCACTTGAAATCACTGTTTTATACGCGTGGCGCATGAAGTAAAATTTCGAGTTTAGAAAAGCCCAGAAAATTTGTCTCAGGTCGCTGCGCGACCCGAGACAAATTTTCACGGGGCTTTTCTAAACTCGAAATTTTACTTCATGCTTAGTCTGGGAGTGGAAAACACTCGTTTAAAGCTTCAAATTAAACTCTTAAAAATTAATGAATATGTATGGTATACTAAAAAGAAAAACACCCTGTATATATGTTTTATATGCATAAGATAAGAATATAACATGATTTATGTTTCATGAGTTTATACAGAGTTATATGTGAATACAATTTGATAGTCATATATTTTATATTTTGCATTTTATTAGAAAACGTAAACATTTTATCTATATCCTCAAAAATTTGTGGTAAGTATTTTTTATCAACTGTTTTACATATAGCCCACTTCATTTAATATTAGTAGATATGGATGGAGTGAAGTATTTGGATCTTCTCCGGGATAACAAATTTCAGCAATGAGGCCACTTCTAGGAGTAAACTTCAACCATACATGGTTTCGGCAGGATGGCTGTCCCGCGCACGACATGGTTAACGTGCGTGGATTTATAAATGCTACTTTTTCGAATCGTGTAATTAGTAGAAGAGGTGATCGGGTAAGCTTTTTTGTAAGATTTCAATTTGAAGTTTAAAACGAGTGTTTTCCACTCCTAGACTAAGCATGAAGTAAAATTTCGAGTTTAGAGAAGCCTGAAAATTTGGTTTGGTCGCGTAGCACGAAGCGCTACGCGGCCAAACCAAATTTTCAGGCTTTTCTAAACTCGAAATTTTACTTCATGCTTAGTCTGGGAGTGGAAAACACTCGTTTAAATTTCAAGTTCACTTTTTTTTTAAAAACAACAAATATCTAAAAATCTCTCTTTCTTGCATTTATACTTATGAATGTATAATCCATACTCACAAACATAAAGACACATATTCGTTATACGAAGTAAGGAATTTTTCTTATAAGTATACATACAGGGAATTTTCTAGTAGGTATACATTTGCATAAGTTTTTTTTTTTTAAGAGTTTAATTTGAAGCTTAAAACAAGTGTTGTCCACTCCCAGACTAAGCATGAAGTAAAATTTCGAGTTTAGAAAAGCCTGAAAATTTGGTTTGGTCGCGTAGCGCGAAGCGCGGAGCGGCCAAACCAAATTTTCAGGCTTTTCTAAACTCGAAATTTTACTTCATGCGCCACGCGTATTAAACAATGAAAGCACTGCAATATTGTGAACAAGTAAACTTCGCTTGAAATCAGTGTCTTATACGCGTGGCGCATGAAATAAAATTTCGAGTTTAGAAAAGCCTGAAAATTTGGTTTGGAGTAAACTTCAACCATACATGGTTTCAGCAGGATGGCTGTCCTTCGCACGACATGGTTAATGTGTGTGGATTTTTAAATGTTACTTTTCCAAATCGTGTAATTAGTAGAAGAGGTGATCAGGTAAGCTTTTTTGTAAGAGTTCAATTTGAAGTTTAAAACGAGTGTTTACCACTCCCAGACTAAGCATGAAGTAAAATTTTGAGTTTATAAAAGCCTGAAAACTTGGTTTGATCGCGTAGCGCGAAGCGCGGAGCGGCCAAACCAAATTTTCAGGCTTTTCTAAACTCGAAATTTTACTTCATGCGCCACGCGTATTAGGCACTGAAGGCACTGAAATATTGTGAACGAGTAAACTTCGCTTGAAATCAGTGTCTTATACGCGTGGCGCATGAAGTAAAATTTCGAGTTTAGAAAAGCCTGAAAATTTGGTTTGGCCGCTCCGCGCTTCGCGCTACGCGACCAAACCAAATTTTCAGGCTTTTCTAAACTCGAAATTTTACTTCATGCTTAGTCTGGGAGTGGAAAACACTCGTTTAAACTTTAAATTGACCTCTTTTAAGGAAACAACGAATATTTAAAAATCTACAACACGTAATTGGCATTTATATACTCAAAAGAAAAAGATCACAAGAAATTTTGATTTAAAGCTTTTCTAAAAGAAGAAAGACTAATATACTCGCGACCTAAACAGTATGACATTGTCATGTTACGTCAAAATTTGACACAAGTAGGAAAAATTGTTGCAGATACAACTGTCGACATACTCTCTAAAAAAATTGAACCACACATTCCCATCAATGAGTCAAAAGACATCTCTGCCGAATTCCATTATATAGGGTTTTTCAAAAATAAGTCCTATTTTTAAAAATTGATATCTTCATCAATAATTGAGCAATTTGAAAATGAAAAATGTCTCGATGTGCCAAAAGAAATGGGATTTAATAAAAATACAGTAGAACCTCGTTATACCGGGATGGCTTTTGGCTACACCTAGCACGATATAAGGAAAACACGGTATATCCGAATATATGTAATTTGTATAATAGTCACATACACACACGCGCATATATATATATATATATTTATATATATATATATATATATATATATATATATATATATACATACATATCCATATATATATATATATATATACATATGTGCATTAGCCACCTACATAACAAGAGATACTATATAATACAATAATGACGCCGGAACGTTTTACCTAATCAATTGTTAAAATTAACATCTTTAAAAAAAAAAAGAAACCTGAAAAATGACCCCGATATATCCGAATCACGGTATCTCGAGGCCCGGTATAGCGAGGTTCTACTGTATTACAATTATCGTAAATGTTGAATGTGGCCGCCATCTTCTTCTACAACAAGAAGTAGCCTTTCTTCAATGCTGTAAACCGCAGCTCTGAGTAGGTCTGGTGAAATAGCTGCTATGTTCTGAGTAATGGACTCTTTCAATTCATCAATTGAATTAGGTTTCATTAAAAAAACCCTTTCTTTTAGATATCCCCATAACCAAAAATCAGCAGGGTTAAGATCTGGCGATCTTGCGGGCCAAATTACAGGAAATTGTCTACTGATAATGCGGTTTCCAAAAGTTTCCTTAAAAACTGTTTTACTTATTTAAAGATGTGCGGAAGTGCGCCATCCTTCATAAATACGATATTTTCAATGTCGTGCTCTTGTAATAATGGTATTGCATAATCACGAAGCATATTCAAATAACGTTGTCCATTTACTGTAACTGTGTTTGTTCGTCCATCCACAATCTGTTCAAAAAAATATGGACCTATGATATATCGTGATGTAAAGCCGCACCAAACGGTAACTTTTGAATCGTGAAGTCCTTGTTGAATGACCGAATGCGGATTATTTAATGACCAAATTCGACAATTATGTGTGTTCACACCACCATTAAGTTGAAAGTGTGCCTCGTCAGTCCATAAAACATTATCAAGCCACTGTGGATTCACTTGAATTTCCGCTATTGTTTGCAGGGCAAAATCAGTTCTTATACCTTTATCAGCTTCCTTCAGTTCGAACAGAACTTGCATTTTGTATGGATACATTTTAAGTTGCCTTCGAAGAATGCGTCAGACTGTGGTGCCACTCATCTCCAGACGTCCTGCTATTTTATTGATACTAGATGTTCCATATTCGTTTTCATTTGCTAAATTTTGCGTTTCTTGTAAAACTTCAGCAACTGCAACATCTGTTGCCACAGTGGGTCTTCCTGATTTCTTTTTAGTCATAACAGAACCAGTTTCCTCAAATTTTGCTACCAGCTTTCGAAAAGCTTTTAAAGTGCATGGGCCACCTCTTAAATCGTTACGGTTACGAAACTGTCGAATACCTGCCAAGAAACTCCGTCCACTTTCGTAATAACATTGGACAAGTCCAATGCGAGTTTGCAGAGGCAAAACCTTGTCTTTTCACAAAAAAAAGGTATTTGAAAAACCTGTGAAGACACTTTATTCTTCACGCAACTGTTGTAAACAAGTTTGTTGCTATGACGACCGAAAGGTGTAAAACAAAAATCCCGCTTTCCCTGAGACCTGATACTGTTGTTATTTTCAAAAATGCATAAAAATCAGCCACGATACGAGTCGTTTAAAATAGGACTTTCTTTTTAAAAACTCTATACATTATAGCTAATAATAGAATTTTGTTTAAAACACTTGGTTTGTTTCACTGATTTTTATTTTAACTCATCATATATTATAGCTATTGATAATAGGTATAATTATCAATAGCTGCACTGTAGTAAGCTCGAAACGTACATCTAGCAAAATAAAAATTATCGTGAAGAAAGTGTTGGTGTTTTCATTCCAAGTTTAATTGAAATCTTGACATAACTCAAAAGACAAGTTCCTATAATTAACTTACGTATTGCAGTTATAATTAAAAATCACATCGAATCCCTTCTACCTAATAATATTTTATTTCCGTCATTGCAACATTCCTTTACACAAATATATAAAAACACTCCGCCGATATTTTAACATTAAAGCAACGAGGAAAAATTGGAATCGAGATATTCGCGAAACTGCAAAAGCAAAATGCGCGTTTGAAATATTTCCAGTTGGGATTTTTCCTCGCGTTCACCTGAACGTTCCCCCTACGCTTCAGTTATTTAAATTACTTCCTTTAGCATTCTTCGTTTTGTTTCCGTATGCAAAATTAGTTCGCTTCGAGTTTGTATATATATGTGAAGGGCTCTTTTGCATACGCGCACGTTGATTTAATAATAATACTTTTGTGACGTGAATAACTTTATTTTTAAAAGAGAACAAACGGTAATTATAATGGAAATATAATGGGTTTTGTTATTTCTAATGAGAGTTGTTTTTTAAAATAGGATTTAATAATTAAAATAACGTTATTATAATAATATATATATATATATATATATATATATATATATATATATATATATACAATTATATATAATATATTGGGTTTTGTTATTTCTAAAGAGAGTTGTTTTTTTTTAAATAGGATTTAATAATTAAAATCACATTATTATAATAATATATATATATATATACAATTATATAAAATATATTGGGTTTTGTTATTTCTAAAGAGAGTTGTTTTTTTTAAAGATTTAATAATTAATAATAATATATATACAATTAAATATAATATAATGGGTTTTGTTATTTCTAAAGAGAGTTGTATTTTTGAATAGGATTTAATAATTAAAATTCCATTATTATATTATTTTAATTTAAATTAATTAAAACTAATTAATTATAAACTCAATACATATTATGTTACAATTTCAATGGAAACATATTTTCATATTATTATTATTTATTTCCAACAAACATACATCCAATTACAGGAAAATGTAACAAAGCTAACGCATGAATAATTATTGAACGTATGGAAATGAATACATTTACAAATCAGTTAAAAACAGTTAAACATCTAGTAGAGTAAGAACAAAAGAATGCATATCGATTTTTCTATTCAATAAAAAATAACAACAAATAGAAAGACTGTTATTCCTTACTTCACTTTTTATTTTTATGTTAGATGTACATTTCGAGACACAAGGTGCTCATTATTAATAAGAAACTAGTTTGTTATTGATAATGAGCACCTTGTGTCTCGAAATGTACATCTAACATAAAAATAAAAAGTTAGGTAAGGAATAACAGTCTTTCTAGTTGTGATTAATCACTTCACGTAAACTAGAAACAATACAGTTAAAAAATAACAACATCATCCCTCCCTTGCATTTATATTTATGAATGTGTAATCCATACTCACAAACATAAAGATACATATTATTTATACGAAGAAAGGAATACTTATAACACGCGGAATAAAATACATACATAAAATACATATGTCCTGAATATGTACGATTCCCTAGTACCAGAAGTGACACAAGATATTATGCCAGAAAATTGTATAATCATCTCCCAGCGTCTTATCGTGAACTTTAACAACTTTAAGCAGAATATTAAAACTGTTTTTGGAAAATCAGCTTATTTTTCGCACAATGAATTTTTATATCCTTTCATGAGATGAACATGTTTCCTACTAAACGAAAAACAAACAAATAACGTTTTATCAACATTGTAACGACATTAAACGTTGTTTTAATATTGTTAAACATTAATTAAATGTGTTTACTAAGTGGGTTACTGCTCATGTCTTGTTATGTTTTATATTTTTAGATATAATTTAAGTATTTTTGTCCATTAAGGTAATACCTCATTTTACATTTTTATATTTCTTTTGACTTGTGTCATCTTGACTGTATTGGCTCGTATTTATTAAAAAAATAAAACAATATCAATATACGTAGTATATAGGTTATTACCTATAGTTTTATCCAATGGCGGCTCGTGAGGTATTTTATTGTTGGGGCTTCAGACATAAACATACAGGGAATTTTTCTTTCAAGTATACATATTTGATATTTCTTAGAATAAATTGTGTGTCAACTGTTTTATTTTTTAATAAGTTAAATTTTAAATTTCAAATGAGTAGTCCAAATCCAAACGTTCGGGCTTTTCTAAACTTGAAATTTTGATTAATTGATTAATTCTTTATTACGGGAGACCATTAAAAAATACAACAATATATACATAAAAATCACAAAACAATACAAAAACAAACAAAAAATTCACAAATCAACACACTCAGAAACAGAAGTTACATCTAATACTTACAAATCCACTTCTTGATTAAGCGTGAAGTGAAATTTCAAGTTTAGAAAAGCCTGAACGTTTGGATTTGAACTTAAACGCAAGTTTATACGCGATTTCCTAAAAATAGGCAATTTTATGATTTCTCAACTTTGCTCATTCAGCATCTGAAATTTTCGAAAAATCCTGAACTGATTTTATTTCTCTAAACATTGCTTAATTGCGCATCAAACAAGCTTAAATTTGACGCATAATAAGTTTTAAATACTTGAAAGTTGCGCTCGGTAAAAGCGCTTAAGTTTGGATTTTCATAAAATGATTGATTTTCTTGTGATAATGAAGCACACAAAATTTGATGGAAGACATTTTTTCCTGCTAAAAAAAGTTGCTTATGTTAATATTTATGTTTGTAAGAATGTGTCTAATTGTTCTAATATTTTTAAGAAAATAATAATTTTTATGTAAAAAAGCATTTTTTACTCGAAAAAATTGAAGTGAAATTTTTAATTTTTTACTTAAAATGCTTGAAAAAAGTTCAAAAATTCTTCCAAACATAAATGATATGTCAAGCAATTATTTTTTAAGAAACTTGTCTTTCTAACCACAAGTTTGAATTGAAGTTTTCGAAAAAAGCTAAGCAAAAACAAATATTTAACTTTGACCGCTTGTACTAAACGCAATATTTAAGTTAGAAAATAGTGTTGCAGCTTAAATTAAAGTAATTTTAATTCTAAATAAGGGAGTTAAAAGAAATAATTAATTTTCTTAAAATTTACAAACTTTTTTCGCGATTTTCTACAAATAGGCAATTTTACGATTTCAGGACGCATTTAACACCTAAAATTTAAAAAAAATCTAAACTGATTTTATTTCTTTGAACATTGTCTAATTCCGCATTAAATAAGCTTTAATTTGATGCACAATAAGTTTTTATTACTTGAAAATTGCGCTCGGTAAAAGCGCTCAAAGTTAGATTTTCTTAAAATAATTGATTTTCTTGTGACAATGAAACACAAAATTTGTTTTAAGGCATTTTTTTCTGCTAGAAGAAGTTGCTCATGTTTATATTTATGTTTGTAAGAATGTGTCTATTTTTTTGAAGGTTTTTAAAAAAATTAAAATATTCATGTAAAAATCAACATTTCTCACTCTAAAAATTTGAAGTGAAATTTTCTATTTTTTTTAAATTCTTAAAAAAATCCCAGAAATTCTAGCAAACATAGTTGATAAGTTGAGCAATTATTTTCTGGAAGAAATTTGTTTTTTTTACCACAAGATTGAATTAAAATTGTCGAAAAAAGTTAGTCGAAAATAAATGTTTAACTTTGACCGCTTGTACTGAACGCAATATTTGTTACAAAATAGTGTTGTAACTTTTATTTTTTCCTGTGGGGGCCGTCTTCCTTTCGGATCCGGATGCACTGCAGCCTAGGTGACTTATTGTACTGCCCCAATATTATTACACTCACGCAACTATTCCGAACTCGATGTGTTGTAACTTAAATTAAGGTAAATTTAATTCCTAAAAAGCAGCTTCAAAGAAAATTCATTTTTTTTAATTTACAAGCTTTATTCGCGTTTTTCTACAAATAAGCAATTTTACGATTTTAGGACTTTTAGGACTTTTAGGACTTTAGGCATTTAACACCTGAAATTCTAATCAAAATCTCAACTGATTTCATTACTTTGAACATTGCTTAATTCCGCATTAAACAAGCTTTAATTTAATGCACAATATTTTTTTAAATACTTGAAAATTGCGCTAGGTAAAAGCGCTCAAAGTTGGATTTTCTTAAAATAATTGATTTTCTTGTGACAATAAAACACAAACTTTGATAAAAGACTTTTTTCCTGCTAGAAAAAGTTGCTTGTGTTAATATTTATATTTGTAAGAATGTGTCTAATTTTTTTAATATTTAAAAAAAAGTAAACATTTTCGTGTAAAAATCAGCATTTTTTACTCAAAAAATTGAAGTGAATTAAAATTTTTCTAATTCTTAAAAAAACTCCAAAAAGTCTTGCAAACATAGTTGATATAAGCATTTTTTTCTGAAAGAACTTTGTTTTTCTAACAACGAGTTCGAATTAAAGATTTAGAAAAAAGTTAAGTTAAAAACAAAAAAGTTAAGCAAAAACAAATGTTTAACTTTGACCGCTTGTAATGAACGCAATATTCAAGTTACAAAATAGTGTTGCAGCTTTAATTAAAGTAAATTTATTTTTGAATAAGCCACCTAAAAGAAATATTTAATTTTCATAAAATTTACAAACTTTACTTACGATTTTCAGTTTTTTTTTTATAGTTTTATGATGTTAGAACTTTACGCATTTAACACCTAAAATTTTCAAAAACTCATAACCGATTTTAATTTTTTAAACATTGCGTAATTCCACATTAAACAAGCTTTAATTTGATGCACAATAAGTATTCAATACTTAAAAATTGCGCTCCGTAAAAGCGCTCATAGTTGGATTTTCTTAAAATAATTGATTTTCTTGTGAAACACACAAAATTTGTGAAAGACATTTTTTCCTACTAAAAAAGTTGCTTATGCTAATATTTGTGTTTGTAAGAATGTGTCTAATTTTTTTCAAATTAAAAAAAAATATAAGTTTTCATTTAACGAATGAAGCACTAATAACCTTTCTTCACACTTTTATTTGAATTACCAAATGTACATTTCGGACACAAAGTGACCATTATCAATGGATTAACAACATTTGGTAATTCAAATAAAAGTGTGAAGAAAGGTTATTAGTGCTTCATTCGTTAAATTAATTTGATCTTCACGTAACTCACAATCAATTTATTTACAAGTATTCATGTAAAAATCAGCATATTTTACTCCAAGAATTTGAAGCAATTTTTTTTATTTTTTTTATATTCTTATAAAAAACACAAATTGTTGCAAAACATAATTGATAAGTTAAGCATTTTTTTTTTCTTCTGAAAGAAATTTGTTTTTTAACCACGAGCTGGAATTAAAGTTTTCGATAAAAGTTAAGCGAAAACAAATGTTTAACTTTGGCCGCTTGTACTGAACACAATATTAATGTTATAAAATAGTGCTGTGGCTTAAATTAAAGTACATTTAATTCTAAATAAGCCACTATAAAGACATGTTTAATTTTCTTAAAATTTACACACTTTATTCGCGATTTTCTTCAAGTATACAATTTTACAATTTTGAGACTTTACGCATTTAACACCTGAAATTTTCAAAAAATCTTAACTGATTCAATTTATTTGAACGTTACTTAATTCCGCATTAAATAAGCTTTAATTTGATGTAGTATAAGTTTTTAATACTTAAAAATTGCGCTCTGAAAACGCGCTCAGAAAAGGATTTTCTTTAAAAAAATTATTTTCTTGTGACAATTAAACACGAAAAAGTTGATGATCAATTCAGATATACAGCGTGTAATCAAACTAATGTACATCCTCTTGACACCAATTGAAGAAAAAATAAAATCGGAAAAAAATATTGGATTTTTCATAATTTTTCATGCATTTTTTACTTATTGAGAACTTCTGGTTACCTGTGTTCATGTTATTTTTCGTGGATGCGTAAGTTGTTGTATTTTTTTATTTACATTTACTACTGCGAGGCGCATAAATCACTTCGCACGCACTAAACACGCACGCTGTCTCGAATGACTAGATGAAACTAGGTCACTCATTTGTGGTATTGTTTATTTACTGTTACTACTGCGAGACGTATAAATCACTTAGCACGCACTAAACACACACACACACACACTGTCTAGAATTACTAGATGAAACTGGGTCAGGTATAAAAAAAATCACAATAAGTGTTCAAATTGACGTCCGCCGCACTCAATGCACATTTGGGCTCTACGTATCCAATTTGCACGAACAGTAGCAAACATTTCACGAGGTTTTTCGCGAATGGTATTAGCCGCGGCGTTTACTCGTTGTATCAGCATTTCAGCATTGTCAATATCCGTAGTGTAGACTTCACTTTTAAAGTATCCCCAAAGAAAAAAAATCTAAGGGGTTTAAATCCGGACTTCTTGGAGGCCATGGTACAGGGCCTCCACGACCAACCCAACGTCCTGGAAACTCATCATCCAAATATCTTCTAACGCGCCTTTCATAGTGAGCTGGCGCACCATCTTGCAAATACCACATTCTTCTAAGAACCGCTAAGGGTATATTTTCTAGAAGATCTAAAAGGTCATCTTGCAAAAATCGTAAATATCGTTCTCCATTCAAATTAAATGGGAACATAAATGGCCCAATTAATTGATCATTTAAAATACCTGCCCAGATATTAAGGGAGAAGCGATGCTGGAAATGAGTTCTACTCGTAACACGAGGATTTTCTATTGCATAAACATGCATATTATGGAAATTAAAACTTCCATTACGCGTAAAGCACGATTCGTCGGTCACTAAAATGTCTTTGGTAAAGTTAGGATTTTGAACATTTTGTGCCAAAATCCATTGACAAAATGCAATTCTTTTGGGAAAATCATGGGGTTGAAGATGTTGTACACGCTGGTAGTGATACGGATAAAAATTATTGTCTCGTATAACACTGCTGACAAATGTGTGCGATACATTTAGCTGAGCGGCGATAATACGGGTACTTAAACCAGGATCCGCTTCCAACAGATTCAAAATTTCATCTTCCGCTCGCAAATATCGCATTGGACGGTCACCACCTCCGACGGCTCCGGCGACGGGCTGCAAACTTCCAGTGTCGCGTGCTCTTTGTAATAACTTTCTAAATCGGTTTGGCGGTGGTAAGTGTCGTTCAGGAAATCGCTCTTGATAAATTCTTACAGCTTCCGCGAAATTACACCGAGTTTCACCGTAAATAAGAAACATGTCTGCCAATTCAATGTTTGAATAAACGTATCGCGCCATGTTACAAAATGTAGATGTTTCATGGAATAAGTTTCACCATAGACTAAACAGCAAACTATTTTTATGTTTAAAAATCATCCACCCTCGCCGCTCTTATCTAAACATTTCAATAAGAGTGGAGATAAAGTGTGAATCTAATAAGGAAAAATATTGAATTTCATTAACACGTTTAGAAAATATTCGGAATTTACTCAGCAATGCGTACTTATGAAAACGATAACATAGACATAATTCTTCACAATCTGACCCACTTTTCTCTGGATGGTGTAATTCGATATCCAAATAGTTTAAAAACTACCAGTCTATGTGGAATCTCTCTTAAAATACGCAATGTGCGCGTATACCAGATACCACAAACATGTGGCCTATTATTATTAATTATTTTTAATAATTATTTGTGAGCTATCTACTAAAGGTATGGTAATTTCAAATGCAAGTGTTGTTTATTTAAACGCTGCCCCTTATGTGGTAGAGAGCCTGTACAGTAGTTCGTTTACACGCTGTATGTGCATATAAAATTTTAATAAAAATATAAATATAAAGAAAATAACTACTAATAATTTATAACTAATTGTTCACGTAACTTTAACAAGAATATCTTTAAAGAGATCATTTGATTTTTTTATAGCTGTTTAAACCAGATTTTCCTGACTTAGGCTTGGCCATTCTCGTGACGAAATGGCTAAGCTTAAGTCAGGAATATTATAAGTATTATTTTTATTTATAAATATTTCGAATGAAACTTAATAAACAAAAAAATTACTATTTCAATCTTGTTACCTTTTTTCACACTTTTATTTGAATTACCAAATGTACATTACAGACAGAAAGTAATGAGTGCTTCGTCAAATTAATTTGATCTTCACGTAACTCAGAATCAATTTATTTGTTACTAAATGTTAAATGATAGAGATACGAAATCAAATTTAAAAAAATGACATGTGAATTATACTATACGTCCAAAAATGAGGGCATACGGTATGTTAAAGATGAATGTAAAATATAAATAAAAAATAATTATGAATAATATTGTAGAATCGCCTAAAAGGCCGGGTCGATACAAGCACGCATGCTCTGTGGGGTGGTTGAGTACAAACCATCCCCACCTTTGAAGCGCCAAAAGCGGATTACGTAATGACGTCATGGATTTGCTCGTATTTTGACAAAGCGCGCCGTCTGATTTATTACCTTTAGCGTGTATATTCGAAATAGGAGGCATAAATTACAGATAAGATAGAGGACTGTTTCCAAATTTACCTAAATCCCAGAAATGCAATGAATATTAATTTATAGTAATCTCTTAATACTCACAATATAATATACATAATGGTAATAATAATAATACGTTTTCCACTTCAAATTATGACGATTATTTACAAGTGAATAATAAGTTTATTTACATAAAAGAGTATGAATACAATTTACATCATTAACAAAACCCACAAAATATACATTAAATATTATTATCAATCACTAATCATCAATTAGATGTAATATTAATCTATTAATGAAAAATATCTGTGATATTTGCTTTAAAAGATAGGAAAGGGACATTTTCGTTCAAGTATTATATTTATGATATATACGTTATAAATTTCCAGGCATTCCTAGCTTTTATATAAGCGTTCAATTTGAATCTTCTAAAGAGTGTTTCCAATCCCAGATTAAGCATGAAGTAAAATTTCGTGTTTAGAAAAGCCTGAAAATTTGGTTTGGTCGCTCTGCTTCGCAGAGCGACCAAACCAAATTTTCAGGATTTTCTAAACACGAAATTTTACTTCATGCGCCACGCGTATACAACACTTTTTTCAAATGAAGTTCGAAATATACTAGCAAAACAATATGCTAAATATGTACACTCTAGGCTTCACATAAAATCATTGTTTTGAGTGCGTGGCGCATGAAGTAAAATTTCGAGTTTAGAAAAGCCTGAAAATACGTTGTAAAGTTCCAGGTATTCGTCGCTTTTATAATAGCGTTTAATTTAAAGGTTCTAAAGAGTGTTTCCAATCCCAGATTAAGCATGTAGTAAAATTTCGTGTTTAGAAAAGCCTGAAAATTTGGTTTGGTCGCTCTGCGAAGCAGAGCGACCAAACCAAATTTTCAGGCTTTTCTAAACACGAAATTTTACTTCATGCGCCAGGCGTATAAAACACTGATTTTAAGTGAAGTTTAAAATATACTAGAAAAACAATTTGCTGAAGGTGTACATTCTTAACTTCACATCAAATCAGTGGTTTGTGCGCGTGGCGCATGAAGTAAAATTTCGAGTTTAGAAAAGCCTGAAAATTTGGTTTGGCCGCTCCGCGCTTCGCGCTACGCGACCAAACCAAATTTTCAGGCTTTTCTAAACACGAAATTTTACTTCATGCTTAGTCTGGGAGTGGAAAACAAACGTTTAAAGATTCAATTTGAATTATTTTAAAAAGCAATGAATGTGTTTCAATGTTAAGCTTCTAAAGAGTGTTTCCAATCCTAGATTAAGCATGAAGTAAAATTTCGTGTTTAGAAAAGCCTGAAAATTTAGTTTGGTCGCTCTGTGTTTCCAATCCTAGATTAAGCATGAAGTAAAATTTCGTGTTTAGAAAAGCCTGAAAATTTGGTTTGGTCGCTCTGCGAAGCAGAGCGACCGAACCAAATTTTCAGGCTTTTCTAAACACGAAATTTTACTTCATGCGCCAGGCGTATAAAACAGTAATTCCAACTGAAGTTCGAAATACTAGCATAACAATATGCTAAAGACGTACATTCGTAACTTTACATCAAATCAGTGTTTTGTATGCGTGGCGCATAAAGTAAAATTTCGAGTTTAGAAAAGCCTTAAAATTTGGTTTGGTCGCTCCGCGCTTCGCGCTACGCGACCAAACCAAATTTTCAGGCTTTTCTAAACTCGAAATTTTAATTCATGCTTAGTCTGGGAGTGGAAAACAAACGTTTAAAGATTCAATTTAAACTATTTCAAAAAGCAATTAATGTGTTTCAATTTTAAGCTTCTAAAGAGTGTTTCCAATCCCAGATTAAGCATGAAGTAAAAATTCGTGTTTAAAAAAGCCTGAAAATTTGGTTGGCGAAGCAGAGCGACTAAACTATATTTTCAGGCTTTTCTAAACACGAAATTTGACTTCATGCGCCACGCGTATACAACACTGATTTCAAATGAAGTTCGAAATATACTAGCAAAACAATATGCTAAAGAAGTACATTCTTAACTTTAAATGAAATCAGTGTTTTGTGTGCGTGGCGCATGAAGTAAAATTTCGAGTTTAGAAAAGCCTGAAAATTTGGTTTAGTCGCTCCGCGCTTCGCGCTACGCAACCAAACCAAATTTTCAGGCTTTTCTAAACTCGAAATTTTACTTCATGCTTAGTCTGGGAGTGGAAAACAGACGTTTAAATATTAAAATTGAACTCTTTTAAAAAACAATGAATGTGTTAAAATTTACAGACTATGCATACCTATGTATACCTTAAAAAAACATTTTCTGTATTTGAAAATCGCTGTATATAATTTGAGCTGAATAGAGCGTAAGAATGAAATTAAATTATGCAAAAAATAAAGATGGTAATAAAAAGCTTTTTATTAAAAGTAGTATTAACATTTTTGCTGAACAATTCTTTTTCAAGTTTCTATTAACATCTGTTAGCTAGTGAACATAAAATATTCATAGTCCATTCATTGTTGGATGTAATTTGTTCAGCCAGCCGTATGACCTTTAGTCATAGAGGGTCGTAGGTATATTGTTAAAGTATTGTGCATTACAAAGTAAACGCTGTCTGCTACTCGTTTTATGGGGAGGCATTCCCGGACATTAGCATACCGCCGCCGCCAGTGCCCCCCGCTTTCACCTCCCCCCTTCTCCCTTTTGCCTCCCGGCGCTCCGTTTTATTTGCAGAGTTTAGTGCCCCCACAAAGGCCGCTAGGTAATAAACTTCATAGCTCGCCCCCAAAACCGCCGCAGTTTACACTCTCTCTCACACAAATCGATTTTCAAAATAATTTATTTTACCAAAATACTGTGCGATCGTTTAAAACATGATTTAGAGTAGGCTTTGAGATTTAAATTAGACTGGCACTACTTACTCAACACATAATTTAGCATAACCTCTAATTTATTCCATCATTCCATAGATGTATAAACATTTTTTATCATTCCATAGGTGTATATACATTAGGGTGTTTCGAAAAAAATCGAAACAGCTGGCTCACCGCTTAAATTAAAGATTTTGGTCTACAATAGATGTGGGCAAAAGCATTTGCGATTGAAAAAATATTTAGAGGGTCCCCCGAGCCCCCAAACATGCCATTTTTAGCCCTTTTTTAGATAATCGGCAAAAAACTTGCCTTATAGTCATCGGATCAAGGCGAATATTTTATATTTTGTGCCCAGATGAATATACTACAAGCAAAATATGCAAAACCTAACTTGGCGTTAGGTCTAGGTGAGCTACGAATTTTTTAAATAACTTTTTTTCACGATTTTGAAGGTTTTTTTCACCTTTTTTGTTAAAAAATGGGTTTTAACGACAAGAAATCAAGTTGCACCCGCGATTTGTCCTGAGAAGTATATTTAATAATGTAAGCATGCGAACTGCGTATCTCACGTATGTCCGATTGTGTGGCAAACCCCTAAAACTCTATTTTAACGTTTTTGACCCGTTTGTTTCTTAAAAAAACGTTTTAAATTAATGAAGAACTGGCTTACGCTAAATATTTCTTGCTTTCATTAAAATAACCAATTGTAAGCGTGCAACTAATGCTTTTGAGATCCATTAAATTCATAAATAACAGCCTGAAATTCTGCGTATAACGCTCAGTATGGATTTTCCCACATTTTCGTTTAAAAATACAGTAATTAAGCACATAGTTAACGTTTTTATTTTTTTAATAAAAATTTTTGTTCGGAAATCCATATTTGAGTAATCGGAATGAGAATATGTCATATTTTTGTTCCTAAATAGACAAGAAACAATTTTAAAATGGGGCTACTGTGTTTCGTATACCTCAAAACAAAGCAATCATTTAAAAAATAATATTTTGAAATTGATATTTTTATTAGTTACGTATGTTTTTTATTTATAGGTTTATTAAACCTGGTTTAATCTTTTCTCGCCCTATTTGTTGTTACCGTAAATACAAAAAAGTTGAATTTTGTGCTAATGTATTCTAGTTACAAATACTAACCGATTAGAAACTTACCTAAATGTTATGTATGGTAATTTGTTATTACCATAAAGGCACAGACTAGGGTCCAAACGGCCCCAGCGCTTCTTAAAAGTAAGCCACATTAAAACAGTAATACACATTATTCGAACTACTACAGTTTCCGTACGTCGATAAGGTAGAAACAAACCTTATCCAGCGAGAAGCCGGTAAAAGCTTATCTACGAAGTTTTCTATCACCAAGATTATGAAAAAAGTTATTTAAAAAATTCGTAGCTCACCCAGACCTAACGCCAAGTTAGGTTTTGCATATTTTGCTTGTAGTATATTCATCTGGGCACAAAATATAAAATATTCGCCTTGATCCGATGACTATAAGGCAAGTTTTTGGCCGATTATCTAAAAAAGGGCTAAAAATGGCATGTTTGGGGGCTCGGGGGACCCTCTAAATATTTTTTCAATCGCAAATGCTTTTGCCCACATCTATTGTAGACCAAAATCTTTAATTTAAGCGGTGAGCCAGCTGTTTCGATTTTTTTCGAAACACCCTAATATACATCTATGGAATAATGGAATAAATTTGATAAATTAAATGTAATTGGAATGATGGAATAAATTTGAGGTTATGCTAAATTATGTGTTAACAGTCAGTAGTGCCAATTTAATTTAAAACTTAAAGCCTACTCTAAATCATGTTTTAAACGATCGCACAGTATAAGTAGGAAATAGTTCAAGTAATATACTGTTGAAATTCTCAAAATCTTATGCCGGGTTTCACCAACGGCAATTATATCGACCAATAGTAATAGTTTATGACATTTATGTTTGTGACGTAGAAAATGTCAATTCCAATTAAAAAATAAATTAAATTAACGAAAACTATTTAATTCAAGTAAAAGTGAAGTAAGGAATAAAAACAGTTTTTTCATTGTGGTATTTAATTCAAGTTGGTAAGACCAGATATTAGAATAATTGGAAAATTGGTGAATGCGCCGAGACGGGTACAACTTGAATATAATATAAATTTAAACGAAACTATTTTTTTAGAAAAAAAAACTCCACTTCATATAAATGGAGTTTTTTTTTTCCGAAACAATAGTTTTCGTTTTAATTTATGTAACGTTCAAGTTGTATGCACCCCGGCGCATTCGCCATTTTTTTCCAATTATTCATATTTGTTCAAGTTGTAATTCTAGGAATCTTTAAATGTTTGTACAAAATTGCTGAACACGCCGGGATATATTTACATCGCTGCTTTGCTTTGCTAAAGCTTGTATTAGAGGGCACTATTTTCTTCTACAAGAAAATACTATGATTTAATAAAGAATACACTTGGTTAAATTTCACTAATATTTTGGTTTTTTATTCCAACTAGTTTCGACTTTGAGTCATTCTCAAGGAGTACAGGAAATTACATTTTTACAAACATTATATACAAGAGAGGTTAATTTAAATTTTATGGTTAAGCAATAAGGGCTGTCATGATGGGTGAGCTCCACAGATCTTCGATGTTATTAACAATTGGTTTTCCCTGTTTTATTGCTTTCTGGATTTCCAGTCCTTCGCGATAGTTGAGATGACGACCTTTATTGCCTGTGTATAAAATCTTTAGCGTTTGGTTATTAAAAAAGTGATTATTGTCAATGCAGTGTTTAGCTAACCCAGTACAATATTTTTTATTTATCATTGAAGCTTTGTGTTCTTCCAGTCGTTTTTTGAAATTCCTCCCGGTTTGGCCAATGTATATTGAGTCACAATCGTCGCACTGGATTTCATACACTCCACTCCAAAGATAAGAAAATACTATACTATTTTCTATCATGGTGTACCAAATAGAACATGTCCTATTTCCATTCTAGAGAACTGTACAAGATTCGCGTTTGGTCATATTTTGTGTATTACACCATGATAGAAAAGAGTGTACTATTTTCTTGTACAAGAAAATAGTGTCGCCTAATACAAGCTTTATGGCACAAACGAAATTTGTTAATTTTCTGGAGGTGCCTGCAAGAGTTTACAAGACACTTTTATTCAAATATTAAAGTCTCTATCTTTACTCAATTTATCGTACTTTTTGCACGTATTTTTATTTGTGTCTCTTAAAGAAATATTAATTAAATAATTGTATTTAAAAAATATATCTTTTTGTTTTAGTTGTGCCACTATCAAAGAAAAGTAGCGACATGTATAACATAATATATAAAATTACGAAAATAACTATTCGTGAAAATGCAAACAGTGTCTTAAATAATAAGACAATTTAAGACGATAAATAGTAGTTGTTTCAATGGATATTTATCGTCTTAAATTGTCATTAATTAAGACATAATTAATGACAATTTAAGACGATAAATATCCATTGAAACAACTACTATTTATCGTCTTAAATTGTCTTATTATTTAAGACACTGTTTGCATTTTCACAAATAGTTATTTTCGTAATTTTATATATTATGTTTAAAGTGTGCAAACTATAAGAAGCGTAAGCTTATTTTCTCAAATTCAAATAATTTTGAATTTGAATTTATCTTGACATGTATAACATTAATGTTACTTAAATTAATAAAAAAGGAAATAAATTTTCAGAATAAAAAATCTAGGCTCGTTTTAAAATGATGTATTTAATTAATTTATAAAATTAAATTAAATAATTTAGTTATTTCGTTGTATAAATCTTCTGTTCTTTTTATTATCTTGCCCTCATTTTATGCTTTAATCAAATTAACACGACAAAAAAACCCACAGAAGTTTAAACTTAACTAAACCGAAAAATATGAAAAATTCGCTCATAAATTCCGCTATTACGGTTTTATTGCATTAGTCGGCCCGCTTCCATTCCTGCTTAATAGTCGACAATTTAGCAAAGATGATACCTCATAAAAAGGTTGATATTACTCAAATGAAATGTACCGCTCGAGTGCAAAAAAAATATTACTGTACTTACACTTAATTGAAATAAATAAAACCTTTCTTCAATCTTAATTAACCCAAATAACAATTAATAACGCAACAATATTAACTTTTTGTTATTAAATTACTAATTAAGTTAATTTGATACATTGCATTATTTGACCTAAGTAGAGAAAATTTAAATATCTTGTTATTTAAATATTTCGATTAGTTGTAAATAAAACACTTTTTACTTTGTTTAACCACTGGATCTTACATTTAATTGTGTGACTAGTTTGAGTTTGTCTAGTTTGAGAATGACTACTAGATAGTCGAAACTAGTGACACAATTAAATGTAAGATCCAGTGGTTAAACAAAGTAAAAAGTGTTTTATTTACAAGTGTATTTAAGATGTACCACAAAGTGAACGCCTACAACACCAAACAATGTCGATTAGTACTCATTAAAAAAAATTGTCGGTGTATTTCTAACTTTACAATGTTCCAGTGTTTTCAACGCGTGGCGCATGAAGTAAAATTACGAGTTTAGAAAAGCCTGAAAATTTGGTTTGGTCGCGTAGCGTAGGAAAATTACTTAATTAATTTCATAAAGTATGGTCACTCAAACTTTACCTCGACAAACGTAAGAACAATAGAGCTGTTCTGATAAATCACCAATTTTTGTCATCTGTGACTTGTCACTTCATCCCAAAATGACGTATTTTAATGAGAAAATGCATACACGACAAAACGTAAAACATCAGAATAGACCCTATTATCGGTTTTCTATTTTTTTATAGTTGTTGAAGACCATTTAATGAGTACCTAATCCTTAAAGGCTTCTCTCAGATCAAGTACTCAAAAAACAGTTCATAAAATCTTTAAAAAATTATGAACTATTTTGAATCAGAGAAGCCAGTCAAACGAATGGTTGAGAAAAACACAAATTTAAAGTAATGTTTAGAAACACACATATTTATCATCTTAAACTAAAATAACACCGAGTCATTTATGTCCATTTGTACCAAAATGGATTAACTTAAGCAATGATTAGTGCTTTTTAAAAACACAACAATTGTATTCACAAACTGTTAATACAATTTCATATTAATATATAAAATTACGAACATTTTTTTCGTGTAAAATGCAAACCATGTGTCTTTATGAATAAGACAACTTAAGACAATAAATATCCATTGAAACAACTACTTCCCGTGCAAATACACCTTCGGATATTGAATTATACAATCAAATATTTAAAATTTTATTTTTATTTAATTTCATATTGATAAATGCAAATTGTTTAGGATATCTTACAAATAATATAATAACATTCTTATATTTTATAATGTTGACTTAATCACGGGTTTAATCAATGATTAGTGGATGATTAAAAGTAGTCAGCGGGCAAATGGGCCTTATGGCATGTTTCACCGATGCCAGTTAAATAGACCAATATTTAAATAAAACTCTTTATCACTTTGTTTGTATAACAATTGGTTTAAACATTTGGTTTAAACCAATTGTTATTCAAACAAAGTGATAAACAGTGTTTTATTTATGTTCAACAATGTATAACGAAGTAGAAGCCTCTATAGTCAGTGAATAGACCAATATTTATTCATCTAGTAATAGTTACATACATGTCAAAAACATCAATAAATTTAATAATATTGAGTTTATGATATGGAAAAATGTATATTTCAATCGACCAATAAACTTAATTACCGAATACGATTTAATTAAAGTTGGTGTAACGGGACATGAGTCTGGTATCAATAATATTCAGTAAAATTTTATAGACCACTCAAAAGTGTCACACAAACAAGTAATAAACCCCAATAAAAAAAAAACTTCTATTCCAAACTTCTTCCACCCCCAACAATTCCCACCTATCGATATCTCCTGGGAGAATATTAAGGATCCTCAAGATTCGATATGAATCAAAACAGATCAAGATGTCCACCCAAATTGCTCTCTTATATTCAAATAGACCGTCATTTCGTCGAGAAGAGGCAATATTCTCCCCCCCCCCCCCCCCCGGGGAAGGCCCGTCTCTCCTGATGCAAATGATACGGCAAAAGGTCCCCCTTTTTTATCACAGAAGTTTCAATTTTATTGCAGAGATTAGTGCGCCTATAAATTTGCATATAAAATGGTCAGAGTTTTCCCATCCCACCCTCTCATAGCACGTTTCGATGATGAATATTGAATAGTCAACGTTTTTGCGCAGAGAAGGAGGGATGTTATTAGAATTGGAATTGTTATCTGTTATAGAGATGTTGAATGGGAATTGAGGGATTTTGTTGGGGTAGGAATGCATTTTTTTCCGGATGAAGAGAGGGAAAGTATATGGTAATAAAATCTATTATTATTTATGTTTCTGTAGATGCATATCAGCAGCGTGCATTATGAATAATAAGTTAGTATTATCTTCTAGTGCTAACTTACTAGATTAAATTAAAATTTTCTAAATTTCTGTAATTAATTATTATACCGTGCTATCGTTTAAATTATGATTTAAACTAGGCAGTATTTTTTTGTGTGGTTGCCTAGAATGCTAATTGAATGAGGGAATAAATTTGAGGTTATGGTAAACTATGTGTTTACAGTCAGTAGTGCCAATCTAATTTAAAATTCAAAGCCTACTCTATATCGTATTTTAACGATCGTACGGTATTATTACACCAGAACATACGTTTTTTTTTACAATACCTTGATTAAACACAGTGGCGACAACTTTGGTATTCTGTTTGATTAGTTGTTAGTAATTCTGACCCAAAATGGCGGACAAACAGCGGCGTAGCTATAAGGTCTAAAGTTGGCCACAGCAATTTCGTCTAAAGGTTGTGCTTTATTTCTCTTACCTCAAAATCGTATCTCAAAAATTCGCAAAGGAAAATAGAATCAACTTAAAAATTCCCGATTAACCATCCTATGTTCCTATTTCAAAATTAAAAGAATAGCCCACGCTCATGGATGACACTTCAAATGAAAGAGGACAACACTCCTATTTCAAAATTAAAGGAATAGCCCACGCTCATGGATGACGCTTCAAATGAAAGATGACAACACTCGCTGTCACAATTAAAAATCAGATATTGTATTATAACCTATTCTCTTGATTATTATTGCCTCATCGTGGTGGATGACAGGGAGTTGTCGCCATTGTGTTTAATTAAATCACTATAGCATGTTCCATCTACAAACCATAGCAGACGTAATTTAAAGTTTTTTGTCTCTTTTCACACAAACAATTTAACGACATAAAACTATTTTCGTATTACATTGATTGATGCAGAAAGCACTATAAATTAAGGAAACCATGGGACACCTCTCGTGAATCGTACCTCAATTGAATAATTGAGTTATGTGGAATATTTATTTGAAAAACTTGTTATTCCCTACTTTACTTTTATTTTTATCCTTTAGATGTACATTTCGAGTGCTAATCACTCATTATTAATAACAAAGGAATAAAAGAAAAAGTAAAGTAAGAAATTACAAGTTTTTTGTTATTAAAATATAACGAATGCCAATATCTTCACTTTAAATCAGTGTTTTGTACGCGTGGCGCATGAAGTAAAATTTCTAGTTGAGAAAAGCCCTAAGAATTTGGATTTGGACGCTGCGCGTCCAAATCCAAATTCTTAGGGCTTTTCTCAACTCGAAATTTTACTTCATGCTTAGTCTGGGAGTGGAAGACACTCGCTGAGATTTTTGAAAATGTTAATGAATTTTCATGAATTTAATTAAATATTAAAGTTTTCACAGTTTTTTCATAGTTTTGCAATATTTCAGTTAATTTTGAACGCGTTTCGTAAAATTTTAAGATTTACTTTAATTTTCAAAATTTTGACCCTAATTAATTATATTATTACACCGGAACACACGTTCTTGCATGTTCCATCTAAAAACCACAGCAGACGTATTTTGAAGTTTTTAGTCTCTTTTCCCACGGGCAATATAATAACATATAACTATTTTCGTATTACATTGATTAATGCAGAAAGCACTATAATTCAAGGAAACCATGGGACACCTCTCGTGAATCGTACCTTAATTGAATAATTGAGTTATGTGGAATATGTAATCACAATCCAAAACTTGTTATTCCTAACTTTACTTTTATTTTTATTTCTTAGATGTATGTACATTTCGAGTGCTAATCACTCATTATCAATACCAAAGGAATAAAGGGAAAAGTAAAGTAAGAAATTAAAAGTTTTTCATTATTAAAATATAACGAATGCCAATATGTTTACTTTAAATCAGTGTTTTGTACGCGTGGCGCATGAAGTAAAATTTCGAGTTGAGAAAAGCCCGAATTTGGAATATTATACGCTCTAATTTTATTTGTCTGTAAATATATAAATTATATTTATTTTTTGTTGAATATAGATTATTTCTTTAAAATATATTTGGAATATTGCTGAGTTTATATATACCGGGTGACCCATTTTAATTTATCCACTGGAATATCTTGTGAAATATGCATCGTAGAAAAAAATATTCCAAACAAAAGTTTAATGGTTTCGAGGGGGCCAACCGATCCTATAAAATGTTCGTCACCCCCACTCCCCGGGGGGTGGGAGAGGGGGGCAACTTTAGAATCTTAAATAGGAACCCCTATTTTTTATTTCAGATTCAGATTATACACCAAAAATGACGTAGGTTTTATACGAGATTTTTTTTTGAATTCGTGATAGATGGCGCTGTATTCGCTTAATTTATCCATTAGATTATCTCGACAAATATGCATCGTACAAATAAATGTCTCGAACAAAAGTTTAATGGTTTCGAGGTGGCCATCCGATCCCATGAAATGTTCGCCACGACTACCCTCCCGGGGGTGGAGGAGGGGGGCAACTTTGAATTCTTAAATAGGAACCCCTATTTTGTATTTCTGATTCGGATTCTACGGCAAATATTATGTAGGTTTTATCGAAAACATTTTTTTGAATTCTTGATAGATGGCGGTGTAGTCGCAAAAATGAAGACGTTTCCGGAAAAAATGAAAAATTGCCTTCAAAAAATCAAAACAAACAATTTGACGACGCTTGCTTGGGTATTTTAATTCCGACTAGTTTTTCTGACACTTCGTACACAAACCTCGATGTCTTGTGACGTGAGAACTGAGAACGCTTTGTAGAAGAATCCGGAATGAGCGATTATTCTCCGAATGAAACGGTGGATATTCTCCTTGTCCTAGGAGAATGTCGCCATTCTTATCGAAGGAGAGGAAATATTCAACGTCGACAGCGAAACCCCATCAATGATCATCGTATGAATCCGCGCATTTTAACAGTTTTAGCGATGATCCATTTGAACCCCCAGATATCACTTCGCGAAATACAGCACCAAATTGGCATCCCGAGAGAGCCTGCGAGAAGATATTTAAAACACTCGAAGTATCACCCGTACCACGTGTGTTTGAACCAGGCATTAAGTGAACAGGATCATGAACAACGGCAAATGTTTTGTCAGTGGGCAATACAGCAAATGCAGAATGACGCAGACTTTTTCAAATTCGTGATGTTTTCTGACGAGGCTACATTCCGCAGTGACGGGTTATTGAATCTCCATAACAGTCACTATTGGTCGCCGGAAAACCCTCAGTGGATGAAGCAAGTGGACCACCAACACCGCTGGACTGTGAATGTGTGGTGCGGTATTGTCAACGGGTACTTAATCGGTCCATATTTTTTCGAGGGCACTGTAACCGGTGCGAATTACTTGAATTTTCTTCGAGACGATCTTCCCGGCTTAATCGAACATGTGGATCTGGAGACAAGGATGAGACTGTGGTTTCAGCAAGATGGTGCTCCTCCACATTTTGCAAATATAGTGAAAACATATTTAGACCAAACGTATCCTGGCAAGTGGATAGGGAGAGGGGGTACAATTAGATGGCCAGCAAGGTCACCAGATCTGACAGCTCCCGACTTCTACTTGTGGGGGTTCCTGAAAGATACTGTCTATCGAGAAAGACCAACTACTAGAGACGACATGATTCAAAGGATCCAAGCTGCCTGCAACAGTATTCCGCGCAACACCCTTTTGCATACAGTGAGGAATTTTGAACGTCGAATTCATCTTTGTCATGAGAACAATGGTGCGACTTTTGAGCATCTAATTGCTTAAATGGCTGTTGTTAGGGCTACTTGATGTACAAAAGAATTATTGTAAAAAGACTAATGTTTAAATAAATTTTAAAAATCCGACCTAACATGCCGGCGGTAAGATGACGCTTCCTATGTCGATAGTGAACAAAATTATGAATAGGTATTTTGTGTTGCAATCCGTCTGCCCGTTGACAAAAAACAAGATTTATTTATCTACCAGGAGTTAAAAAGACTCGTGAAGTATATTTTACATACTTATTATTACTTATTTTCATTCCACGACTCACGGTCCCCGTAAATGCCGTTGAAAAACTAGTCGGAATTAAAATACCCAAGCAAGCGTCGTCGAATTGTTTGTTTTGATTTTTTGAAGGCAATTTTTCATTTTTTCCGGAAACGTCTTCATTTTTGCGACTACACCGCCATCTATCAAGAATTCAAAAAAATGTTTTCGATAAAACCTACATAATATTTGCCGTAGAATCCGAATCAGAAATACAAAATAGGGGTTCCTATTTAAGAATTCAAAGTTGCCCCCCTCCTCCACCCCCGGGAGGGTAGTCGTGGCGAACATTTCATGGGATCGGATGGCCACCTCGAAACCATTAAACTTTTGTTCGAGACATTTATTTGTACGATGCATATTTGTCGAGATAATCTAATGGATAAATTAAGCGAATACAGCGCCATCTATCACGAATTCAAAAAAAAATCTCGTATAAAACCTACGTCATTTTTGGTGTATAATCTGAATCTGAAATAAAAAATACGGGTTCCTATTTAAGATTCTAAAGTTGCCCCCCTCTCCCACCCCCCGGGGAGTGGGGGTGACGAACATTTTATAGGATCGGTTGGCCCCCTCGAAACCATTAAACTTTTGTTTGGAATATTTTTTTCTACGATGCATATTTCACAAGATATTCCAGTGGATAAATTAAAATGGGTCACCCGGTATATAGATATATTTTTACTTTCAAGATATTAACCTTCCAGTTGTCCTTTATAAAGGACGGTCTATATCTGGTAAACTATTAACTTTATAACATAAAGTGCTTATTAAAAAATATTCAAGAAATACTAATTAATCATAAAATTGCAACAAAACTTTTAATTTTCTTAAAAAAATTAATTCGGGAGTATTTGGGTTAATACATGTGGCGCATGAAGTAAAATTTCGAGTTTAGAAAAGCCCCGTGAAAATTTGTCTCGGGTCGCTGCGCGACCCTCGACAAATTTTCTACGCGGGGCTTTTCTAAACTCGAAATTTTACTTCATGCTTAGTCTGGGAGTGGAAATCCTTCAACAGGGCCAAGAAGACAGGCAGCTGGTCGGCCTACAGACAGGCCCTGACTGAATACAATAAGCAGCTCAGGAAGTCTAAACGAGAGGCTTGGAAGGCCTACTGCGAGGGGATCGACGACCTGACCCCAGCAAATAGACTTCGGAAGGTCCTATCAAAGGATCATACCAATGCGGTCGGAACAAGGGCCAAATCATAACTGTGTTAAAATTTATAAAAAATTACCACCGGACATAAAAAGTGCCACAGCATACAAAGATTTTAAGAATAAATTAAAAATATACCTAATGGAGAACCTATATTATAACATAGATGATTTTTTACAATAATGTGTTCCTTTATTCTATTATAATGTTTAGAAATAGATTTATATTATCTTTAACTTGACTTGTCCAATATCTCTAGATTAATATGGATTAATAAAGATTATTATTATTATTATTATAATTATTATAATTCTATTCATTATTGAAATAAGTCATAAATTAAATTATCTTTTCGTGAACTTTTGTTAAATATTTATTTTATTGGTTTTGCCATTTTTATCATTAGCCATTTTTTTTGTAAAAGTTCTGATTATGATATCGTAAATATGCTTCATGATTTTTGTTTAAATTCTGATTATATTTGATAATTTTCATTTGTTATCATTGCTAAAAATCAACAAACATGATAAAACCTATTAATACAAATTGCTGTATACAAATAAACAAACACTGAACGTTTTTTTAAATCAAATTTGGTCCGCGAAACGGACCAAATTTTCAGGCTATTCTTCTAAAGAGCAGACGGCAGTCATACCAATGATCAATAGGAAAGCTTAGAGCTACTCCTAGGTACTCAAAGGTAGTGGCTAAAGACAAAGGTGCGACTATTACCGACTCAGGGGTTCACTGCTCCAGTCGGGACAGCCGCTGCTTAGCGGGAAAAATATTCACGCTCAGCAAAATGACTTGGGCCATAACCAGCTTCAAGCCATACAAATCCCCAAGAATGGACGGTATCTTCCCGGCGCTACTGCAGCGCGGCTTAGAAAGTATCGCTCCAGGACTCAGGGAGATATACAAAGCAAGCTATGCACTAGGGTACATACCCCGGTTGTGGAGGGAGGCAAAAGTGGTATTTATACCTAAAGTCGGCAATAGGCCATTAGAAGAACCTAAATCATATCGACCCATCAGCCTAATCCTCCTAAAGACTATGGAGAAAATAATAGACGAGCACATAAAGAGTGACTCACTTATAAGAGCACCCTTAGATGCCAAGCAGTTCGCATATCAGGCTCACCTCGTCAAAGAGGCAGAACGAGCCATCCTACATAAGGAAATAGCACTCGGAATATTTGTAGACATAGAGGGGGCCATTGATAACACCTCATTCTCTGCAATAAAACGAGCGGCTATAAATAAAGGAATATATCCTTCCACGATAAGGTGGGTGGAATCCATGCTTCAAAGTCGAACGGTTACGGCTTCCCTAGCAGGATCCACAGTATCTATGACTGTAGTAAAGGGGTGTCCTCAGGGTGGAGTTTTGTCCCCCACACTATGGTCAATAGTGGTGGACGGTCTCCTGGATGAACTGCGCGAAAGGGGCTTCACAACCCTAGGCTACGCAGATGACATCGCCATAATAATCAGGGGCAAGCATGAAGGCATTCTTACAAACCTAATGCAAAAAGCACTGAATGTCATCAATAATTGGTGTGTTAGGGAAGAACTAAGTGTCAACCCGAACAAAACGACAATAGTCCCATTCACGCGTAGGAGGAAGCTGCATTTAAAGGCTCCCTCGCTGAATGGAGTAGAAATAAACCTCTCCAATGAAGTGAAGTATCTGGGAGTAATTCTAGATGCCAAACTGACGTGGAATCAGCATGTCGACAAAACCATGGCCAAAGCAACGGCGTCGTTCTTAACCTGTCGGCGGCTAATGGGGAAAACTTGGGGATTGAAGCCTAAAATCACATATTGGATGTATAGAACGGCGGTGGTACCCATTGTCACCTATGCCGCCTTTGTGTGGTGGCCAAAAACCCAAAAACTAGACACGCTAAAGAAGCTGGGTAGGCTTCAACGGCTAGCATGTCTAAGTATCACAGGGGCCATGCAAACGACCCCTACCGCGGGAATGGAGGCAATCACCGCTCCATCTGGTGGTACAAAAGGAGGGACTCGTGGCGGCCCTCCGACTATACCAGAGGAGGAAAACTCTGCCGGGAGACTGGACAGGACACTTAGAAGTACTGCAGCAAATTGACCCGGTCCTCCTGTCCAAACCAACGGACATCATGACCAGAAGGCTCGAATTCGAAAAACCGTTTAAGGTGTTGATAGAAGACCCCAAAACGGCTTCGAAGAAAGTCAACGAGCTTGGTCGAGGCACATCAGCTTGGTACACGGATGGTGCCAAGAACAATAGAGGTACTGGAATAGGCATCTATGGGCCTAACCAAAACCACAGGAGCTTTATGGCTCTGGGCAAGACACCTACGATTCTGCAAGCGGAAGCAATTGCAATTGATATGTGCGCCAGGGAATGCCTGGGTAGGCACCTAAACGGCGCGCATATATATATATTTGCTCAGACAGCCAGGCCGCACTAAAGGCCGTTCGGGCCTACAGCCACGGCTCACAGACTGTCTGGGAATGCCGACGATCCCTTTCGCAACTGGCTAAGAACAACTCGTTGACCCTCATGTGGGTCCCAGGGCATGGGGGTATCAAAGGCAACGAAGTGGCAGATGAACTCGCCAAAAAAGGTGCAAATGCCACTCCCATAGGACCAGAGCCGTTTTGCGGACTCCCCATGGCGCACCGAAGAGAGGTGGTGCAAAAATGGGAAGAGGACAGAATACGTAAACACTGGAACAACGTCCCAGGCCTACGTCAGTCAAAACGACTCATCAAGTTAGATCACAGCCATAAGGTGCTCGAACTCACAAGGAACGAGCTGAGAACATTCACGGGACTCATGACAGGGCACTGTTCCCTTCGGTACCATTTGTGGAAAATGGGAAAAGAGGAAAGTGGAAATTGCAGGTTATGTGATTCGGCAGATGAGACGACCGAGCACATACTCTGCACTTGTGACGCGATTGCCCACAAGCGTTTTTCACACTTTGGCAGGGACCGATTATCCCACAAAGAAGTGAGTAGCATCACTCCCAAGGAAGTTACCAGGTTCATAGAGGATGTGGGACTGCTTGGGAAGTGACTGGGTAAGGGCAGAACAATAGATCGGATAGGTCGCAGTTCACGAGAGGCTGACTCGCCTCACAATGGCCCAATATATAACATAACATAACATAGTCTGGGAGTGGAAGACACTCGTTTGGATTTTTGAAAATTTTGATGAATTTTACATGAATTTAGTTGATTATCAAAGTGTTTACAGTTTTTCATAATTTCCCAATATTTCAGTTAATTTTTAATGCGTTTTGTGAACTTTTCAGATTTCCTTTAATTTTCAAAATTCTGACGGTTTTTCCGAATTTCCGAAAATATCGATACTTTTCATAAGTTTTTAAAATTCCCTTCAATTATCAAATTCTTGACAAAACACAAAGAAGAAAAAAAAATATATTTTATTTAAAAAAGTAAAGTATTTACTAAATTATCCATAGTCTCATGACTAAGGTAATTAATTAATATTTTATGAATGTTAACAAAATCGGGTGTTTTATTACATTTTAGCAATTGTGGATAATATTCAGACACACTTTAAAAACGCGACAATATTACGATTCAAAAATCTATATAGATCTCTCTTGCTGGAAAAACAATAATTATTGAAATATTTCACTTGTTATTTCAAATTAATCATAAGCTCTAACATGTGCGTATGCATGTATAAGCGTATACTTGTGTATATATGTACCTGTATGTCTGTAAATTGTACATTTATTATTTTTTATATTATTCTGTTATTTAGTTTAATTTTTCCTGGTTAGGTGGAAGAACAGTAAGTGTCCTTATCGGACACAATACACTGAACCTCACCATTTTCTTACTGTAGTGTTGTTCTATGTTTTGTATACTTATTTGGTAAGAAATAAAGATTATTATTATTATTATTACATATTCAATATTTTTTTGTACTTTATAAAACATATCAGTTATTGCAAAATAGGGTTATTTAAAATTCTATAAGTCCTAAATGTTTATACAAGGATTTTTTTAAAGTATACATATGCATACGCGTTATTAAAAAAGTTCAATTTGAAGCCTTAAACGAGTGTTTTCCACTCCCAGACTAAGCATAAAGTAAAATTTCGAGTTTAGAAAAGCCTGAAAATTTGGTTTGATCGCGTAGCGAAGCGGAGCGATCAAACCAAATTTTCAGGCTTTTCTAAACTCGAAATTTTACTTTATGCGCCACGCGTATTAACCACTGAAAATACTGAAACATTGTGAACAATTTAACTTAACTTGAAATGCGTGTTTTATACGCGTGGCGCATTAATTAAATTTTCGAGTTTAGAAAAGCCTGAAATTTTGGTTTGATCGCGTAGCGAAGCGGAGCGATCAAACCAAATTTTCAGGCTTTTCTAAACTCGAAATTTTACTTTATGCGCCACGCGTATTAACCACTGAAAATACTGAAACATTGTGAACAATTTAACTTAACTTGAAATGCGTGTTTTATACGCGTGGCGCATGAAGTAAAATTTCGAGTTTAGAAAAGCCTGAAAATTTGGTTTGGTCGCGTAGCGCTACGCGCTACGCGACCAAACCAAATTTTCAGGCTTTTCTAAACTCGAAATTTTACTTCATGCTTAGTCTGGGAGTGGAAAACACTCGTTCTAAACATAAAATTGAACTCATTGAAAGAACAGCGAAGGACATAAAATGCATACGACGAATGTATATATGTATATTTGAAAGCAAAATTCCCTGTATATCAGCTTTTACAACCCAGAAATGTAGATTAATCTGAGAGTATAAAACACTCGTTTAATGCTTCAAATTAAATTTGGATAAAAAAAACAACGAATAACATTAATATTTTTATTTCGCTGTTATTATTCACATAACTTAACACATAACACAAAACGCAACATTAAGCAGTAATAAATAATTGAAGATATAGCCGCCATTTTCCTTATAAAACAGATGAATCATAATCAAAATCGTTAGCTCTTCCATATATAGCAATTAAATTGATAAACTCGAGCGCCATTTCCTTCGAATGTGCCATTTTTAGCGTTATCATCCATAAACTCTCAATTTAGCACTATAAAGCTTATCTGCAGGCTATCAAAATGTTTGCGGTAGTAAAATTTAATTGTTCGTGGGGTAACAAATGGTTTTAATTACTTTTGTATGTCCAAGATACCCGATCTTTATATCTGGGCCATTAAATATAATAATTAGTTTTTATTAATGTTAAAATTAATAACCGTAAACAGATTTTTATCATGATATTAAGTTACTTAATACTCGTAAATTATTAAATTACGAAAAAATAGCGATTTATACACTTATTACAAGGGGTTTCGGATTTAATGACTTTGTCAATTACTGGTAATTCGGTAATTGTGTGAATTAAAACCGGTTTATGGAAAATGTACAACTGTTAAATCACAATATCGTTGTTTTAGGAGTTAACGTTATTAAAAGAATAAGAAATTAATAGAATTCAATGATGTACCTTTAACGAGGGTTTCCACCATTGGGTTAAACGTAAAGTAAACTTTCTACCTACCTACCTGTACCGCTTCCCCACTAATCACGAATCTGTATCCACGTGGTATAAATTAAGTTTCCGTTTGTTTTAGTAACTAGTTAAGCATTGATAATGGACACATCGTGACCGAAATGTACATTTGCGATTTTTAAATAAAACTTGTGAAGAAAGGAGACTCAATTCTTTTATTTAATAACTTAGTTCACCTTCACGTAACTCAACAATAATTTAAGTATAAACTTTCTAGTTTAGAAAAGCTGAAAATTTTGTTTGGTCGCGTAAACTCGAAATGCTACTTCATGCACGACGGGTATGAAACGTTGATTCAAAGTGATATTCAAAATAAATAGACTATTTTCTGTTCTTTTTTTTAGTATAACCAATCAACTATAGATCAAGTCCACAGAATAACGAACGTAATTGAAAAGTCACTGGAAGAAAGAAAGGTTTGCTCTACTATCTTTCTTGATGTAGCGCAAGCTGTTGACAAAGTGTGGCACGACGGACTTAAATACAAATTAAGAAAACTTCTACCCAGACTATATTCACAAATACTAGAATCATACATTTCAGATAGAGTTTTCAGAATTAAGCAGGAAGATGCTTACTCTGAACTAAAAGAAATAAAGGCAGGTGTGCCACAGGGCAGTGTGCTAGGACCAGTCCTCTACCTATTATACACCAGCGATATACCTGAATTAGACCATGATACGATAGCCACATTTGACGACGACACTGCTATATTGGCTGTAGGCAAAGATCACGAAGAAGCAGCAGTAAATCTGCAAACCTCGATAAATAAAATTAACATCTGGACTAAGCAATGGCGAATCAAATTGAATGAGACTAAATCGGTCCACGTCAATTTCACAAATAAAAGAAATCAACATATCCCTGTTAGTATGAATGATATCCAGGTACCATATGCTGATACAGCAAAATATTTGGGTTTTACACTGGACGCTAAGCTACGCTGGAGAGCTCATGTCAAAAAGAAAAAAGAAGAACTGGACATCAAATTTCGAAAAATGTATTGGCTGCTTGGTCGGAACTCCACCCTGTCAATCTACAATAAATTACTGCTGTATAAACAAATTCTTAAGCCCGTATGGACATATGGCATCCAACTGTGGGGTTGTGCCAAAAAGAGCAATATAGAAATAATCCAGCGATACCAAAATAAAGTACTGAGGAGTATTGTCAATGCTCCTTGGTATTTCCGAAACAGTGACCTCCACAGGGACTTGGAAATGGATACTGTTAATGAGACAATACACAAATTTGCCAAAAGTCATGAACAGCGACTTTTTCAACACGTCAACATCGAAGCCATCCAGCTCCTCGATAACACGAATTTGATCAGAAAACTACAGCGGACTAAACCGTTCGAGTTAGTTTAATATTGTGTTAGTGCAAAAGCAGAGCATGGTGCTAGTGTACACATTAATTAGAGTAATTAAGTTATTAAAATCTAAGGGATACTAATGAGTAAACCCTTAGAATTAAACCTTTAGTAAATTAAGTTAGCTAAATATTACTCATTGATCCATTTGTGATCAGATTGTAATTATAGTAAAATACAACTAAGTGTTTTGCAAATAATAAAAAAAAAAAACAATCAAATTTGACATTTCAAGAATTTTGTGGTGTGATGCAGGTTGTGTGTTTTAGGTTAGGACAAGATTAATCACATATTATGTTATCAATTTTTAATTTGTAAGTTATGTGAAGGGAAATCTGACAATTCTGACAATATAACAATTTAATCAACTAACAAAGATTACGGATACAGATGTATTTACCCATCACCGCCTCGAATTTTTTGTATCTACTAACAATTTAATAATAATAATAATAATCGGTTTATTGTAACAACAAATACAAAACAAAATACATATTCAATAACATAACATTAGTATATATATATGTATACGTTACAAAAGGAATAGGCCTTAGCTCGGTGTTCACCAGCTAGTCTGCCGACTATTCCTAAAAAAATACTTATAAAATAATACGTACAATAAAAAAATAGATAATTTATATATTAAGCAATACATAATTTTAATTGTTTAAATACTCTATACAATTCATTTTAAACTTTGATAATGAGTAACTGGAGTCGATAGGAACCTTATTCAAAACATGGGCTATTCTGTACCGAAAAGACCTTTTAAACATTTGTGTAATAAAATGTCTCTGAGGATCAGATAACTTTCTTTGCTCAGGAATATCTGTCTTCTTTATTATCTGCCCATTTATATGTTCACATTTTAAAAAAGTTCTAAATACAAGGGAATTTTCCTTTAGGTATACGTTACGATTTCCTAAAGTACATTTTCGTGATCTGATTAAAAATTTTCAATTCAAAAACTTAAACGAGTGTTTTCCACTCCCAGACTTTATGTTTTCCTTTAGGTATACGTTACGATTTCATAAAGTACATTTTGGGCAGGTGGTGGCCGAGCGGTAACGTCGTCGGGCTGTATCGCTCGGCGAGCCACAAACGCGGGTTCGATTCCCGTGCACGGGGAGACTTTATTTAAAAATAATTTCTCGTCGTGTCCCTGGGTGTGGTGTGAATGTGTGTGACGTCCAAATATATGTTAAATTAATTAATATAATCATCGTTAGTGGCTGAATGGCTAGAACCTATGCCAAACAAACAAACAAACAAAAAAAAAAGTACATTTTCGTGATCTGATTAAAAATGTTCAATTCAAAAACCTAAACGAGTGTTTTCCACTCCCAGACTAAGCATGAAGTAAAATTTCGAGTTTAGAAAAGCCTGAAAATTTGGCTTGGTCGCGTAGCGCAGCGGAGCGACCAAGCCAAATCAGGCTTTTCTAAACTCGAAATTTTACTTCATGCGCCACGCGTATAAAACACTGATTTAAAGTGAAATTCAAAATATACTGCTTAGTTATGATTACATGTTCATTAGTTTTACAAATGTTTATATGGAAAATTTGAAAGTATACTTAAAAGCAAAAATCTCTGTATTTGTTGTAAAGTTGCAAGTTGTAGCATTCTCTTTATTTGAAAATCTCTGCATCGTGACAATTTATTTGACAAATTATGATTTATTTGTCACATTAACTTTGATGTTTAAAATACCCTACTGTTGAAGCAGTACTGCAACTGTTTGCAGTAAATACACACTAAATTTGGTGTTATTGAACAAAAAACAGAGATTAGATATGTACATTTCTGTGCAATAAAATTAAGTACACAAAATATGTTATAGTTTAAAGCGGACATGACGAGTTTCCTAGTTACGTAAATATGTCAATTTCCTTAATATCAAAATGCCGCGCCATTTAGACAATTATTAAAAAATTCGAATTCTAACCAAAATAGAAAATAGTTTTTCTACCAGACAAATTGCTCGATTGGTGAACATCAGTAAAAACACTGTTTTTTTTGTTTCGTTTCATTGGCCTTGGCTTCCGTCATACAGCCATCTGTCTTTGTGTTATTTTTCATTTAATTAATTAACTAATTCTCACATTTATTTTAATTCGTTTAGACGCCACAATACATTCACACTACATCCATGGACCCGGATGGAATAATTTATTACTCATAAATTATTCCACCGGACGGGATTCGAACCCGCGACCTCTTGGTCTGTGGGCAGGGTCTCTGCCCACTGTTTTCAAAGTTAAGAAACGTTGGGCGCAGGAAAGAACCGTTATTGTGTTTTATTATTTATTGAAACTGCTGCTAGGCAATAAAAACAGACCCGAATTATACAACTAGAATATTGTGAAAAATAGTTACAAGACTTGTGCTTAATTTTATTGCACAGAAGTGTACATTTATGATTTATAGAATTTTAATTAAATTAATTTTAATTAACCACATTTTGCAATGATTGATATGTTTTCTGAAGTTTCAGGCTTTTCTAAACTCGAAATTTTACTTCATGCGCCGCGCGTATAAAACAATAGGTAAATAACTTGACAATTGTATTGCTGCTTTTGAGGATGTGCTGTGTTACATCTAAATTTATACGAATTATACGAA